>JANBXA010000007.1:79980000-80057500 GCA_030556225.1 Cricetiscus sungorus | reverse complement strand
GGAAAAGCAATTGTGTAAGGCCACTCAGCTACAGTCAGTGTGACCTCTTGACTCCCACTACACACATTCTCTGTTCCTACCATTTACAGCAGCAGGAAGCTGCCTGGGGAGCAGACTTGGCTCACATCTGATAAGACTCATCACAGAAGCCCAGTTCTTGGTAGAGGCAGACCTGGCAGCCAGGTGGTTCTGTTATCACCTCATGTAAGGAATCCATCAGATTATGAAAGTCACAGCTTTCCATTCTTTCAGGTAACCACACAAGAAACATCTATGGAGAATAGCCCAGAAGATGGGGCCTACATCAAAGGGCTTTTCCTCGAAGGTGCCCGTTGGGACAGGCAAGCAATGCAGATTGGAGAATCTCTCCCCAAAATCCTCTATGACCCATTGCCCATCATTTGGCTGAAACCTGGGGAGAGTGCATTATTCCAGCATCAGGACATTTATGTGTGTCCAGTGTATAAGACAAGTGCCCGCAGAGGCACCCTCTCTACCACTGGCCACTCTACTAACTACGTCCTGTCCATTGAACTTCCGACAGACATGCCTCAGAAGCACTGGATAAACCGAGGTGTGGCCTCATTGTGCCAGCTGGATAACTGATGGCAAGTGTCTCAAAACTGAGAGTAAATGGCATTTTATTCTCCATTACAAGTAGCCTTTCTTTCCTGAATTGTATAGTATGAAGGTGATGATGATATAATAATCAATGGAGCCAGAAATTTCACAGCAGCCCTAGAAAGTAGGTTATTATCATTATTATCGTCTTCATTTTATGACAGCAGAAACCATAAGAAGGTGATATCCCCAAATCAGATAGCTACTAAATTGGAACACAGATAGTGTAACTGTCCACCTAGATTTGTGGTCACTTGGCTTAAGCTTGCTTGGGGTCACTGCTTTCCCAGTGAAGGCCCCATGAGAGATTTAGAAGGGCTTGGATTTTTTTTTAAGGTTCCTGGTAGATTTTATTCAGACTTTGTGTGTGTGTGTGTGTGTGTGTGTGTGTGTCTGAATATGGGTGTATGTATGTGAGTACAGGTGCCCAAGAAGGTCAGAAAACAGTATTTGATCCCTGGAAATGGAGTTACAAAATAGTTGTGAGGTGCCATGTGGGTTCTAAGAACTGACTCCAGGTCCTCTGCAGGAGCAACAAGTGATCTTACCCACTGAGCCACTCCAGCCTCCACTTAATATATTTTAACCACATGTCTTACACAACCTTAGGAGGTAAGGTTTATCATTGCTTCTACTTTACTGGTGCTAATTAGGTTCCAGGCAGTCAGTGGTACAAGTTCAGCTACTACTTAATGCCAAGGATTGAACCCACTGCCTTAAGCACTCTAGGCAAGCACTCCACTAAACTACAATTCCCAGTTTAGCTTCAATTGCTTTCCTATCAGTTATACGAATGGGCTAACTTCTGAGATGAGAGTAGCCTACTTGTTTGCCTGTTGTGCACAGGTTTTGTGACAAGCCTGTGGCTAATTTGTTCACTCCTGTGCCTGGAAATAATTGTTCCCACCATCTAGATGCTCAGAGAGAGAAAAGAACCTGCCTAAGAATACCACACAGCTCATTCACATTGCACAGGGAGGTGGAGGTTCTCCAGCTCTTGAGTACGCTGCCTCCTAGCCAAGGACTTGGCTGTTCTGATGTAGACTCTTGGAAGAGACTGTAGTTCTAGCCACATGTCCAAGGAATTTCCATCCTTGTTTCTCTCCAGAAAATCCAGAGAGAGAGAAACACCTAATTCCAGAGGTATTCTTCCCTGACTCTCTCATGTAGCTTTAGGCTCTAGGTAGCTTTATTTAGGGTATTCAGAATGGAGAAGACACAGGTTGAGTCTTAATGTATATGGTCTGGATTTTCTGCCTCTTTGCTAGAAGCAAATGCCTCAGTTCAAGGCCAGAGACTTTTCTTGAATATGGCAAGCCTCAGCAAATGAAATAAAGGTATTCCAAAACACTTTAGTTTCAGTTTCTTCATGGTGCCAAGCAAATCCTGAGATAAGCTATCCAAGTGCCCAGAAAGAATAAATGTATGGTAACAGAAACAGCAAAAAAGTATACTCTACTCGAAGTTGTCACTAAAGGTATTTTTCAAGAAAGAAATATAACCTTTTTCAATATATAGATAAATCAGAATGATGGCTAGGACTGTATCATTCCAAATAAGTCCATCAATCACATGAGATAGGAAGATGGTTAGGATCTAAGCTCATGACTCTTGGGATGATAGGTAAGTCATAGTGAAGGCTGTAGAAGAACTGGTATGAGGGGACTGCTAAGAGAACCACTGAATTTTAATTATAGTTATCTAACTCCAAATTCATCCAGCATCGACAAGCTGAGAGAAGCAAGGACTGTCTCATTCTTCAAGGGTCAAGGGACAGAATGTTTTTGTTTGATGGATTACAGTTTTGAAATTTAAAATATTTCCTCTACTTTGAAAACCAAGATTGCCCTAAATTTGAGGTCACTCTCAGCTGGGGTCAATGTGGTAATAATGTTTCCCCCAGGGAAAGGGAAAATGTTCTTCAGAAATCATGGTGAATTAGAGGCTAGAGTCTTGGGCAAAGATGGCCAGTAGTCAATTCAATGAGAAGCAGAAAGTTCTGCTAATAAATCGCTAGCAGATGACATCAGGCAAACCTGGTGTTATTAGTTAGGGTTCTCTAGAGGAATAGTCTCTCTCTCTCTCTCTCTCTCTCTCTCTCTCTCTCTCTCTCTCTCTCTCTCTCTCTCTCATATATATATATATATATATATATATATATATATATATATATATATGAAAGAATCCAGTAGTTAGTTGTTCAGTTCAACTGGATGGGTGTCTCAGCTGGTCTTCAGTATACACTGGAATCCCAAAGAAGTAGGTTCTAATGCTAGTAAATCAAGAGTGAGAATAGGCAGGCAAAGAGCAGAAGTTTCTTTCTTCCATGCCCCTCATATAGGCTGCCACCAGAGGTGTGACCCAAATTAAAGGTAGATCTTCCCACCTCAAATGGTATATATTTCCACTTCAAATGATTTAATTAAGAAACATCCCTCAGATGGATGTGGTGGCCAAAATGTCTTTAATCCTAGCACTTGGAAGGCAGGGCCAGGCAGATCTGAGTTCGAGGCCAACTGGTCTACAGAGTGAGTTCAGGACAGAACAGAGAGAAACATAGTCTTGAAAAAAAGAAAGAAAGAAGGAAAGAAGGAAAGGAAAGAAGGAAGGAAAGAAGGAAGGAAAGAAGGAAGGAAGGAAGGAAGGAAGGAAGGAAGGAAGGAAGGAAGGAAGGGAAAACTCCCTCACAGGTACTCAGATGCTTAGTTTAGTTAATTCCAGATGTAGTCTGAAACCAAGAATGGCCATCAGACCTGATCACCAAGCAAAACCTTGACCTTAAATTTGTTTGGTTTTTCGAGACAAGGTTTCTCTGTGTAGCCCTAGCTGTCCTGGAACTAGCTCTTGTAGACCAGGCTGGCCTTGAACTCAGAGATACACCCACCTGCATCTGCCGCCCCCCCAAGTTCTGGGATTAAAGGTGTCTGTTGCCATGACCCAGCTGACCTTAAATTTTTTTATATAATTTATTTATTTTTATTTTATTTGCATTGGTGTTTTGCCTGCATGTAGTTCGTGTGAGAGTGTCAGATATTGAAGTTAAAGACAGTTGTTAGCAGCCATGTGGGTAGCTAGAATTGAACCCAAGTCCTCTGGAAGAATAGTCATGCTCTTAACGACTAGCCATCTCTCCAGCCCCGACCTTAAAAAGTTTTAGCTAGTGAGCAGTTATGTTCAGTTCTTGTCAGTGACAGGAAAGAATTTCATTGAGGGAAGGGACATAGAAAGGTAGTGTTTGCCTTTAGGAGACAGGATATAAGAATTTAATGGACTTGTAGAAAAATTGGGGGGGGGATGATATTAAGAGTAAGACTTAGAAGCTAGATGTGGTAGTACACACCTGTAATCTATTCATCCATCCAAACATGTTATACAGTTTGACAGGAAACCTTTGTTTTATGTAATAGTATATATATCTTTGCAAAGGAAGAAAATTCACATTAATAGAAGGTTCTCTTTTTGTTTGTTTGTTTTTTGAGACAGGGTTTCTTTGTATTGTTTTCGAGCCTGTCATGGAACTTGCTCCGTAGAGAAGGCTGGCCTCAAACTCACAGAGATCCACATGCCTCTGCCTCCCGACTTCTGGGATTAAATGCAAGCACCATCAACCCCAGGGCTATAGAAGGTTCTCAAATTAAGTACTTAAGTAATTAAGCAGTCTTCCACTGAGAAAAGGGCTAGTGGGAAAGGTAATTCCTAATGGTCAGTAGAGTAAGGCAAAATTGCACAGAGTCAAAAATCACTTTGTCTCCTTGAGCCCCCCTTAGAGAGGGAGCATGATGGAGATGGACAAGTTGGGTCTCACTTGGTTCAGCACACCCAGATTTCTTCTGATGTTCCACTGGCTGATTACCACATGAACTTGAGTTGCTTGAGTTCACATGTCCCATCTTCATGGGAAATACTTAAACATTAACTCATCCTCAATCAGTGTAAAGCTTTGACACTGAGACTTACTGAAAGAAGAGCCAAAGAGATGGCAGATTGGTTTCTTCCAGTTCTAGCTATCTTGGGGTATGTGCTTACAGAACAGCCAATATGCATTCTAACACACTGACATTTGTTTCCTCACTAAAGCCTATCACTGCATTTGTATTGAATATGCATATACTATTATTTTACTAATTGACACAGTATACAATTTGTTCTCCCCACTATTGCCAATCCCTGAAGTACTTTCCCTGAACATGAGAAGGTTGCTTCTCCTCACATGAGGCACAGCTCTTCTGCTGTTTTTAAGGGTCACAGCTCATTATGGAAAAGGACACAAAGGGGCCCAAATAAGTAGAGCTCTGTCTTTATTAGTGAAGCCCACTCTCTGCTAATGTGCAAACATCTTGCTGTGAACTCCCACCGGACCTCCACACATGCTCTCTTTGTCCCATTTCTGTTTGACTGTAACTTGGAAGCCAGCTTAGCTTAGACCTTGTTTAAATTAGGTTAAAGTTGAATAAAATTAATGCAGTATAAATGTCAAAAAAGCTGTTTAGATCCTAAGTGTATCCTAAGTAATCGCATTTAAGATAAGGCAAACATATACCTAAGGCATGTACTTCCATTTATCAACAGGGAGAAAAAGGATGTCAGACCATATTTCCATTAAAAAGACCACATGATCAGCTGGGTGTAGTAGCTTAGGTCTGTAGTTCCAGCCCTTGAGAAGCTGATGCAGGAGGATCAACACAAGTACAAGGCCAGTCTGGTCTACATAGAAAACTCTAGGCCAGCAAGTATTACATAGGAAAACCATGTCTCAAAAGATACCCCCTGCCCAAACCCAACAAAACAAACACAGTATGATCAATCCAAAGCTGCTCTTTATAAAGGAGTATATCTTGAAATTATAACAGTCAGGCGACCATGAAAAATCCTATACAGAAAGCACTTTTAAGCAAATGAATAACTTGTGGATGAACCTCTATTAAATATTTTGGGAGCAACATGGTTTGGTAGCCATGTGAACTTGCAGCAACCAGCTAACCCCTTTGCATCAGTTGATGTGTACTGAATGGCAGTGCCGTCGGCCCCCCTCCACAAGCCTTAGACTTGCTCCCAAGGATGACTTGAGTTAAGATGTAAGGTCCATGATTTCTAGGGCCAATATCATCAGTCAGGCAGCAGCAAGACCCTGAAAAACCTTGGGAATGCTTACAGCCACATGTCACAGGTGAGGACCAACTCTTGCTTCTAATCAAGAAGGTCATGTTGCCTGATTTACATTCAAAACCGAGTCAGCTCATCATTCTCAAAAGTCAACTGTCCTCTCCATTAGGAAACTTCATCATGAGACTGCAGATACACTGGTTTGGAAAGTTTTCTCAGTTTCTCCTGGGTTTGAAGTCTCCGACCTCGTAGTGGGGTAAGACCCATTGGAGGCAGATGAATCTGAGTAGAATAACAACATGGAGAATCATAATCATTAGTGCAACTTTTATTCATTGAGGATTTATTGTTTCTAAGTGCTAAATCTACCACAGACTCAATGTTTATATTTCTGCATTCACTTATCTATCCTTATGATAACATATATATATATATTTATACACACACACACACATATATATGGAGAGTGTGTGTGTGTGTGTGTGTGTGTGTGTGTGTGTGTGTGTTTTGAGACAGGGTTTCTCTGTATTACCCTGGCTGTCCTGGAACTCATTCTGTAGACCTTTCTGGCCTAGAATTCACAAAGATCCTCCTGTCTCTGCCTCTTGAGTGTTGGGATTGCCTGGCTAGAGGAATTATAATTTTTATAGTTGAAAAAAATAAAGGCTCAGAGAAATTAAATAATGACTTGATCAAGGTTACACATTAAGTGGTAAGACTGAACCTGAAGCCAAAATCTGGTACCCATCTATGCCACTGTTCCTGGACACAGGAAAAGAACTACATATCCATTCAGCAAAATGGACATCCAAAAAGGAAAAGAGAAAAGCTGCTTGTATACAAAGATGTTCAGTGCATGACAGGCATTGGTGCCAACTCAGATGCCTACTAAGGTAGAAAGCTGCTTACATTATGACTGTGACAGCTAATTACATGAGTAAATGTGACTGACTCCCATTAAGAATTATTTCTAGGTGTTTGTGTGAGGATATTTCCAGATAAGATTAGTATAGGAATTATTAAATTCAATAGAATTCCCTCCCAGATGTGGAGGGGCATCTTCCATCCTAGTAGGGCCCGAGAAACAGCAAAGGATGAATTCACTTCTTTTGCTTCTTGCTCACCTTATTTGAGCGAGACACTTACTTCATCTTCTCCTGCCTGCCTCCACCCTAGATTTCTACCATTAGCCCCCTTGGTTCTTAGGCTTTCAGGCTCAGACTGAATTGTACCACTGACTTTCTCCTGGGTCTTAAGCCCCCAAACTGTATGAGCCAATTCCTTACAAGAAACATCCTTTATATGTCCAGATTTGTCTGTCTATCTCTGTTCACCCACCCACCCATCCACCCATCCATCCATTCACCCAGCATTCATGCATCCATCCAAGTACTTATCCAGCCAGCCAGCCACCCACCCACCCACCCATCCATCCATCCATCCATCTGCCTATATCTTCTAATCTCCTTCTTACTGGTTCTATTTTTCTGAGGAACCCTGACTTGTACAATTATGGTACATCCTTACAATAGCATACAACACAGACATTTAGGAATGAGGTAGAGTTGTATACAAAGATGCTCAGAAGAGATAAAATAAGTAGGTAATTCCATGTGTGAAGGAATGTGTGTGTACTTGTGTGTAAAACTGATAATGTATTAGTGGATAATTAGCTTGAACTAATAAAGTACAAAATAATTGCTTTTCTAAGTCAGAGTTGAAAAACTGGTAATTTAAAAATTACAGTGGTCTCTTCCATGAGGTAGAATTTTGGACAATTTTCACTTTCTACTTTCTGTAACATTTAAATATTTTAACTTTAGTTTTTAATATTTAAAAAAGCTTGCCTTTTATAATAAGGAAAATAAAAGCATTTCATAAAGATGGGTAAAGACCCAAAGTAAAGCTTTATAAACAGGAGTTCTGGTTTTCCCTTCCAGCTAGTGGAAAGCTGCACAAGAAGGGACCAGGTGTTTACTGACACAGTGATTTATTATGGTGGATTGGTGGCATACAAGGATAACTTATTTCTAACAAGCTCCCTACAAAGGCTCTCAGCTCCTCAGCAAGTCTCCTTCATGGTATCCATTCTTAGAAATAACTGGGTTGACAAGGATAAGTGCCCAACACCTGTTCACTGCAGCCATACTTACTGGCCTTGGATAAGGAATCCGGTAATGCAGTCCAATCTCAATCCTGGCTGTGCATTCATCTATACACTGTTTAATCAGGTCTGGGTCTGTGAGCTATTTAAGGGGAAAATAAATGAGGCAGTTAGTATCTTTATAATAGTATATAAAATATAGTGCAGATTTTCTTGAAGTTTTCTGTTTACTACCCAGGAAACTCGATATTAGTAAATAAAAGTCTCTTATCTTCCAGTTAACCCTCTTATGTGTCCCTCCAAAGTTAGTCTATGAATATATTAACTCAAATACAGAGAATTACCACTTTTAAATGATCTCTCATTTTATTATTTTGTGTGTATTGTGGGGGTGTGCATGTGCCATGGAACACATACCACGGTGCTTGTATGGAGGTCAGATGACAACTCTGTGGAGTTGGTTTCCTCCTGCCTTTCTGTAGGTTCTAGGGATTGAACTCAGTTATTAGGCTTCTGTGCTAAACACCTTTATCCAATGAGCCATCTCACTGGCCTTAGCTTTTTCTTTTATTGATATCTTAACCTGTAAGTTTTGCTTTGTCATTGACATAATTTGAAGCTCTTTTGATATTCAGACATCAAGAGCCACTCTCCTGAAGACTATCAAAACTTCAACATAAGGCTTTCTTATAATTTAATTACTTTGGTATTAATGGGCATTCTGGTTATTTCCAGCCTTTTTCCATAAAAAACCATTTTGCTATAGATCTTTATGCAATTTTTTTGCTTATATGCCAATATATCTAAGATGAATTCTCTCAGAGCGAGAATGCTAAGACAAAGAGGCTATATAGGTTCAAGCGTGTTTCATTTTCACAATATTCCCAAGTTACTTCCTATAGTTTACATCAATTTATATCCCCACCAAAAATCTACAAACTTACATCTCCACCAATACTGAATGAATGACAGACATACTTCATAACCTTCCTACACTGACTCTAAAGCAGTGGTTTCCAACCTGTAGGCTGTGACCCCTTGAGGGGTTGCATATTGATATTTACATTATGATTCATAATAGCAAAATAATATGAAATAATAACAAAATAATTTTATGTCTGGGGGTCACCACAACATGAGGAACTGTATTAAAGGGTCACAGCATTACAAAGGTTGAGGACTGATACTCTAAAGGAACCTGGCTTTTCAATAAGAGTAAGACACTAAAGAATGAGCTACCTAGTATTTTAAACTGTAAATGGTATTACTCATTAGTAAAAAGGGGGGAAAAAAAGGACTTTTTAAATCCCAAATCAGCCAAATTGTGATAATATATTTTCAAGTAAAAGAGTAAGATGTTTATTCTGGAAGTGGAGAGGAGCACAAAAACAAAACCCCAGAAAGCCAAGTCAGGAAAGGGGAGAAACTTTCATTCAGAGGATGTAAAAAACCAGCACATGGATCTTCTATGTGAAAGTGCTTCAAGTTAGCACCGAAATTGTATCAGCCTCAGATGACACCCAGGGTGAAGTGTGGGTCCATGTGGCTTTGAAATTCCAAGGGAGTTCTTGTCCCCTGGCACTTCTAGAAGTTCCAGAAACAGTAGCACAGCGAATTCAGCTAAGTCCCTTAGGGCAGAGACTCCCTGACCTTTGTGGCCTCAGAAGCTATTGCCCTTCTGTCCACACTGGGACTATATTTTCATGTTGCCATTGGTCTGCTGGGATTCAGAGCAAGTAATAAGATGGTTTTGTATTATTAAACTCTTAGTAAAACCAGGGTAATAATAAACTTTTTATGTTTACATGAGGAACTGGTGGGAGGGGAGGGTAGAGAAGAAAAGTCCCCTAACAAAGATGTGGCTAAAGGAGCTGGGCTTCTAGAACTCTATAATCTAACAAGCTTGGGCTAGAGTTCTTCAAATCCAGCCATTCATGGGCTGCTGCATGATTTTGTGACATGCACATACCACCCTCCGTCTCATCCTTGGCCAATCTAGGTCGAAGGATGATATTAAAATAAGTGAAATTCTAGTCTTGAGTAGTTTTCAGACAAGTGTGCTTGCACAAGTTTCCTGGGTATATTCCACAGTATCTCCAGCCATATACATGGAGTCATGATCATCTCTGCCTTCAGCTATCAAAGATTTATCTGAGCAGATACATGATACATGAAGATACAAAAAAGGCATAGTGGAAGCTAGACGAGTGGAAGCCTATAATTTCAGTACCCAGAGGAAGAGGCAAGAGGACTTTCATTTAAAAACATGTATGACAGGCCTATTGCATTCATGAATTCACTACAGCTGTCGTTGTCCATATAAGACCTACACCAGATCAAGCCAGTCAACATTCCAGCACAGGAGGGAGAGGCCCTCACAAGGCTCCACCCCTAGTCAGCAGCTGGTCCCTACTAGGGGAATAAGAGTTTGTTCCCTTTAAGGGTGTGGCCCTGTAGGTCAAACATACTTATGTGGACAGTTCCACATGATGAGTATAAATAAAACATGAAGTTGGATGGGTAAGGTGAATTCGGGAGAAGTCTTGGGGTGAATATTATCATGTATGGACATTTTAAAGGTGAGGTGTGGTGTCCCACACACCTTTAATTCTGTTGTTGGGAGAAGAGGCTGGTTGGATTTCTGTGAGTTGAAGGACAGCTGTGACTACACAGAGATAGTCCATATATATGATTTAATAAAAACATATAAAAACTACAAAACAAAACAATAAAGCATGGAGGCTTCAGGCATTCCTAGAAGAGAAAGTACTTTAGGTTATGAGGGTTTCTTTGGTATCATTTGTCCTGATTTTTAAATTCTATTTTTTTCCATCTAAATGAAATCTCTCTGAGGGACCTTATTTTGATGATGGTGATGATGATGATGATGATGATATATTTCAAATGTCTAGTCTAGTGCTTGGTGGGATATTTCAATGATGACTAAGAACAAAGAGTTTCAGAGAGGCAGCAGGTGACAGGAACTACAAGAAAAAAAAAGGGTGAGGGTAGTTTAAAAAAAGGTGGGGACAGGGCTAGTGAATGGATGACTAAGCCAAGGTGAGGTTCTTCAGGTGGGTGGTCAGAAACAAAGGCCTGCTGGTACATGCTTTTAATCCCAGCACTAGGAAGGCAGAGACAGGAAAACCTCTTGTGAGTTCCAGGCCAGCCTGATCTACATAATGAGTTCTAGAATAGCCAGTGCTAAACAGACTGTTTCAAAAAACCAAAAGAAAAACAAAACACAAAACGCAGATAACAAAACAAACAAAAATTAAGCTGGTCGTTGGTGGTGCATACCTTTGATCCCAGCACTTGGGAGGCAGAGGCAGGTGGATCTCTGTGAGTTTGAGACCAGCCTGGTCTACAGAGCAAGTTACAGGACAGGCTCCAAAGCTACACAGAGAAACCCTGTCTCAAAAAAAAAAACAAAAAAAAAAAAAAAGCAAGCAAACAAACAAAAAAACCAAAACAAACAAAACAAAACAAAACAAAACAAAAAAAAAAAAAGGAAGAAAGAAAGGAAGGAAGGAAGAAAGAAGGAAGGAAAAGGAAGAAAAGAAAAGATCCAAGTCTGGGCATTCAAAAGCAGCTTCAGCATAGAGGCTGCCCTTTAGTTGCAATACAAGCGGTAGAACATGGTGTAGAGAAAACACAGCCAAAAAGACATAGGATACAGGAAAGAAAGGCAAACAGGAGTGGGTAAACAGGAACCAGGTACTGACTGCCACCCTCCTTAGTGCCAGCCAGTTTTCCCTGTCAGTCAATGCTGGATGGTTTGTCAGGATGAACTGAAACTGGATGACTGGTGTCTGGATGTTTGGTTTGGTTAAGTAGGTAGTAGAAGCCCTATTTTCTGTGGTACTACTCTGTTGGCCAAAGAGTTCATAGCAAAGTTAGGGAAGCAGCCCTGTGTCTTTTTCCGCATTACAGATGGGTTTATAATCAGAAGGCTTTGATTGGTTTATGAATTGAGAAAAAGCATTTTACTGCATACCACTGCTGGGAGTGGCTGGCCATTGGTATGTGAGGAACAGCTCTCACTGGCATGACTTCTGTCACCTGGCTCACAGGGTCATCTGAAGATGCTGAAGCCATTTACTGGCTGGACTGAGACCTTGTTGATCCAAAAGAGAGAAACACAGGCTGAGCTTGATTTTCTAGTAGTTGGCTGAACTGACAAGCTTACCCAAGCTGCATGATGGACCCTTCCATGGGTCTTTTTTAGTCAAGATAGGAAAGAAATGAACAAATACCATAAGAAGATTCTTTTCTCCTTGCCATCTCCAGATGGGGCCTACTTACATTTTTGTTTTTCTGGAACAGTGTTCTGGCTTCATTTAGTATGTACTGTTTTTCTTTGATAGTGTCTTCTGTCTGCCCCGATGCTGCCTGCCATTTTCGTGCAAGCTTGAAAATGCTTCGGTAGAGGCCAAGGACTTCTTGTCGTGTTGCTGTTGTCATCTTCAGACTCACTAGAATAGAAGAAGGAAAAATCTACATACAAATGCAGTTTGATAGTAGGAAGCCAGGCAGATGCACAGTTTTTGAATCAAGATTGTTAATTAGCCTAGATATAACTGCTTCTTCTTGCCAGGTCTATGGGTAGCATTACCAGAATGACAGAGTAGAAGCATCTCTGAGATAGCATTTTTGCTTTCTCCTCCCATCTTTTTTATTTTCGACAGTCTCACAAGCTAGTCCTGTCTGGAATGTCATATGTAACCCAGCTTGCCTTCAAACCATCCTGCCTTAGCCTCTTGAGTCCTAGAATTACACACCTGTACCGGAAAGTTGAGGGCTACCTAATTTTCTGTCTACTATGAACCCATTTTTACAAGCAAGGCAAGACCAAATTCACCAGACTGACCAGAATACCTCAGGAATAATGATTTTAGTTTCTGTTCTGGTAAATTTACATGGCTAGCCTGAATGCCTAGAAGGCATATTTTGGTTGTTTTGTTGAGACCGGGGTGGGGATGGAGGGGGGGTGGGGAGGTGGAGGGAGTGGGGGGTGTCTCACTCTGTCAGCCTGGCTGGAGCAGGGCCTGTTCTGTTAGTAGTGCTGGAGTCTCATGTAAGCCAGACTCAATTTTAACTCTACAGCCTCCCTTTTCCACCAACCAACTAAAGCTAGTATTTGTTACTCAGCCCTGAGCAGCATCGTCATCTAAAAAGGAGGGCCTAGAGATGCTAGCTTTTCTGTAGCTTAGATAGCAGGACCAAGCACGGTACTGTAATCCCAAAACTCAGAAGGCTGAGGAAGATCACGAGCTAGCTCAGGATACATCTTTTAAAAATAATGGCATTTCATGCTTTTATAACATAAAATCCTAAAATGACAATTATTTTTAAAACTGTATCACCAAATAAGTCAAACAGGGTCAGTCTCAAGTCTCAGCTTTACCCAGAGACTGTATGTGTGCAATTTCTCTTAGTTTAGAAGGTATTGGTATTTGACCAATAAGATCTGTAATAGACTAAAGATCTTCCTCATGACTGAAGACCTTCTGACACCTCTGGCTTTTTCTATGAACACCAGCTTTAGTTCCAGTGGGTATGGCCAAATGAGAACAGACCTAAGTATATACCTTCTGTAAATTCTTACTTTTATTTTCATAAAACATTTCAGATACAAAAAGACAGAGAATAACATGATAGCTACATACAATAAGCCTTGAAGAACAAGTTATGTAAATACTTGATTTCCCCCCCCCCCACACACGCACACACCAACTTGGACCCCTTCTAAATCAATTCTCTCTTTTTGAGACAGGATCTCACCATTTAGCCTTGGCTGGCCTGGAACTCTATGTAGACCAGGCTGGCCTTGAACTCATAAAGAACTGGCTCCCTCTGCTTCTAGTACACTCAGATTAAAGGTATGTATTAGCATGTGTAAGTTTCTTCCTTTGTTGAAAGTATCACTATTCTTACTGCTGCTTACCATTATTATGAATCCTTTAGATTTGTTATACAAGATTATGGGATTTTTTTTTTTTTTTTTTTTTGTCCACTGAATTTGCAAGACTAAATTACACTGTCACACTGAACTCTAGTTCTGACATCATTGCTGTAGGTCACTCCACTCTATGAAGAGATCCCAATGCATTTGTCTATTCTATTGATGGGCAATTTTTTTGTTTGTTTTTTGAGACAGTTTCTTTGTTTAGTCTTGGCTGTCCTGGATCTCTCTCTCTCTCTCTCTCTCTCTCTCTCTCTCTCTCTCTCTCTCTCTCTCTCTCTCTCTCTCTCTCTCTCTCCCTCTCTCTCTCTCTCTCTCTCTCTCTCTCTCTCTCTCTCTCTCTCTCTCTCTCTCTCTCTCTCTCTCTCTCTCTCTCTCTCTCTCTCTCTCTCTCTCTCTCTCTCTCTTTCTCTCTCTTTGTAGACCAGGCTAGCCTGGAACTCAGAAATTTGACTGCCTCTCTGCTTCCTGAGTGTGGAATTAAGGGTGTGTGCCACCACCACCACCACCTGGCTTGATGGGCATTTTTATAACTTATGTAAAATTTCAGCCTACTTCTATGTGTAAAAATTGGGAGAAAATACCAATAAATAAATGAATGAATGAATAAATAAAAAAAAAAAAATAGAGGAGTCCTTGGAGTTCTTAGTGTGATTCAGCATGATGACTACTCCACTGTCTTAGACAAGAGGACAGGCTTGGAAGACAGAGTTGGTGAGTAAGCAGCAGAGCCAGGTACCTGGACACATCCATGAGTCCAGAGACTTTTCAAACAAGCTTATCAGGATTGGGGAGGAGGCTGAATGCTGCCATTTAGGAACACAATCCATCTCCAACTCCCTATCTACAGCTGAATGGCCCTTAGCTGCTAGAGAATGATGGGAGCAGGATTGGGTATGTACTTCTAGAAACTCCAAGTACCTTTAAAGAATACGTCGTATAAGTTCTTCTTTGAAGATGACTGCCCCTCCAATTTACTGGACCCTGGTGGCTTTTCTTGAGAAACAAGGAGTGAACCAATGCTTAACCACCTGATAAAAAGCTTGAAAACACCACTTCCCCAATCCAAAAGTTTAAAGAATTAAAGTGATATACACCACCATTAATGATGCTTCACAGAAAAAAAAAATGCTTAAAAGGAATTCATAAAAACCAAGTGAGAACATCATGGGTAATAAAAACCCAGGTGAGATGATGCCATTTTTCCTGGTAAGGAAACAGGTTTCTGAGTTTCTGGCTCTCCTTAAAACTTGTTTCATCTGAAAATCCGTGAGTCAGTTCCTGTGAGGGGCAGTAGCATCAACTAATGATTGCTTCACTTCCCTGTCATTAACAGATGAAACTTCCTTGACTTTCAGATAGTGGCAGAGAAAATCGAAGGTCAAACATATTAAAACCCTAGCAAATTTCTCAAAGCCTGACTTTAATTGGCTTTCTTTCACTACTCTAAGAATTCTGATCATAAGCCATGACACACAAGACCTGCAATTAGGTTACTCAAGATAATGAGTGCTAACAATTGACACTTAATAAGACTATTTTGAAAATATTGTAATTAGTGTGTGTTTTGAAAACTGATCTGGAAAGAAAGGTAGGTGATGATTCTCTAACATCAGGTGACACAGAAAACCCAAGTCACAAAGACTGCCAGATAGAAAAGCCAAAAGTTGTCTTTACTACCCAGTACATGAACAGGTCCAGCCTATCACTTCTAAGTCTTGGAAGAAAAGTCAAGAAAAGAGAAAAATGCATCTTTGTTTTCTTACTGGATTTCTATCAGTTCTTTAAATCTTTAAATCTATCAGTTCTCTAAATAAAGTAACTAAATAAGCTGCTTGATCTTGATAACTCTTGTTGGATATCTGTTGCATGCTTTAAAGGGCTTAGTCATTATACCAAAGGAAGCTAAATAATTCCATTAAAAGAAGCCATAGAATTCTATTATCTTCCCATACAAACAGCCAAGGAAGTGATTATTTTGCACCTTGGTATGTTTTATAAAATCTCCACTTGCCCCCATTACTTCTTCAAAAAAGCACTATACATTAATACCCTTAAAAGGAGGCTGTGCTCCTGGTTGGAATGCTCTGCTCTTCAGTTCTCTTGTGATAATGTCTCTGACTCCAAGGGGAGCTGGCATCGCAGAAGAGCAAACAAAGACTTACCACAGTTACTACCTGCAAACCTTCAATCTCCTCTACCAAGGACCCCATCTATTGATCCACTTCAAATTTATTGGATGTGCCTATCATGTATGTCTAACACCATGTGGGTCTGGAAGTATCTTACCTTCTAGTGGTGGAGGCAGATGATATACAAGAAAACCAGATAATTTTATATAGTAATGTGTTCTGAATGAAATGAACAAAAATGGGAGATATTTTTTGGTGGGGGTCAACATGGAAAGTTAAGGGGAGGGTGGTGCAGGGAAGAGGGCAGCAGGAGCAAGGCTCTGGGGTAGGCCAAAAGCAAAGTTAAATGTGAATTGCAAGTGAAGACTTGCCAGGGAGGCAACAAGTCAACACAATCCAGTGCTGATGGGAGAGTAGGCCTGGGAAGAAGTTCACATTCAATGAGAAAAGGCAGACATTGACATATGTGAAGCAAGTGGGAGCAACATGGTCTGCTTTACATTGTTAAAAATGTGCTGGAGTTAAACTGTATCATAACTACTAATGATTCCATCCCTCTTAGAGAGGATGAAATGTGAGATTTGCCTAATGTCACCTAGCTGACAGGCGAGTCAAGATGAAAAGCCTCAAAAGTTGAGTGATTATTTCCTTGTCTGACCACAAGCTTTTGTGTTTTAATTTTGGAGTCAATAATGGGGGCTTATAATGGGCATCAATCAATCAATCAATCAAGAAACAACAACCCTGGAAACATACACTCATCTTGCTATTGGCTGTAAAACATTTGAGCACAGTGAAAGGGCCTGTAGAAGCTCCAGAAACATACCCTTGGTAAATCCTAATCTAGTTTAACAGGAAGCCAATGAACAGATTTGCTAGCACTAGGAGCCTCATCAACTTCACTGTTTTCCTCATCTCTGGAGTACTTTCAAAAGCTCAATGCAGAGTTGTTTTTTTAAAGTGTGTGTGTGTGTGTGTGTGTGGCGCGCGCGCGCATACACACATGTGAGCGTGAGTGAGCGCAACTGAGTGTGTATGTATGTATACAGTGTGAGTGCAGGAGCCCAAAGGCAGAAGAGGATTCAATCCTCAGAACTAGATTTAAAAGTGGTTGTGAGTCACATATGGGTGCTGGTAACCAAACCTGGCCTGATACACAACTGAGGCATGAAAAACACTTGTTAGAAAATATTTATACACACATAATGGTCATCAGCAATATTCATTCTCATCCTGGGATATATACCATAGTATCTACAAAAGAGTTCCCAATTAAGATCCCAGAGCTTGGGCTGGATCTATGGCTCAGCAGGTAAAAACACTTGCTGTAGAGTCTGGCAACCCAAGAGTGACCCCTGGAACTTGCATCAAGGTGAGAGAGAACTGACTCAACAAATTGTTCTCCTCTGTCCACACATGTGCTATGGCATGCATGTACCCCAATCCCAACTGCACACTAGTAAGTGAATTTTAACAAAAGTTCCCAGGGCACTGAAAACAATTCAGAGCTGTTTTGGAGGAGGCTAAAGAGACTACTTTAAGACTCACACCTATGAATGCTACAACCCTCACTTTTTGTTGTTGCTGTTCCAAGACAAGGTTTCTCTGTGTAGTTCTGGCTATCTTGGAATGTACTCTTTAGATTAGGCTGGCTTTAAACTCAGAGATCTGTCTACCTCTGCCTCCTGAGTGCTGAGATTAAAGGCATGTATCAGCTTGGCTACAACCCTCACTTCTTTTAAGGCCAGTCATGGTTTGTCACTAGCCCAAAAGGCCCTATATCCAGGATGCTGAGAATTAATGAAATGGAAATTTTCTTTTTTCCTAGAAAACTAATCATTTTGGGGACTAAGGTACATTGTACCCAATGATCTAATTTTAAAACCAACCCAGAAAAGAATAAATTTAAAGCACTTATCATTTGGGGAACTGAAATGCTATTTTTCTTTTTTTAAAGATAAGGTCTTTCTATCATGTATATCATGTAGTTCTGGCTATCCTGGAACTTGCTATGTAGACCAGACTGGCCTCAAACTCAGAGCTCCCCTGCCTCTGCCTACCTCCTGAGTGCTGGGATCAAAGGTGAGCACCACCATTTCCAACCCTGAAATGCTTTTGATAATGCCCAAATGATCACTTCCACTGAGCTCAGCCTGTGCCTCAGTTTCTCAGAGAGTAGAAGAGTTTCTTCTTTGGCAGAACTGGGGATTGCACATGCAGGGCGTACTTCAATACTGAACTATATCCTTCAATGTCCTTTTACTTTTCATTTTAGATACAGTCTCACCAAGTTGCCCAAACTGTCTTGTACTTGCTCTTTAACCCAAAAAGAGGCTTGAACTTTTGCTCCTCAGGAGCAGCTGGGGTTATAAGTTTGTAGCACCAAGCTTTACTAGTGCCTTCATTTCTTAAAATGTAATATGCAACCACAGAACATTTCTCAGAGTTGTAAGGATTATTTATGAGCCATTCCATTAAAATACTTAGCACTAGGAAGTAAATGCACAAGTTACCTGAATAGAAGGAAATGAGAGTAGTGAGGTCTTTTATCTATGGTTAGCTTTGTCTGCAGAGAATGGAAAAGTATGTAGCCTGTTGGTGAATTTGCTGCTTTGTGGTAATAATGGATTTTCCTAAAGCTGTTTCCCTCTGATCATTAATAATCCCTGTGCAGTAAAGGGCTATTGTTCTTCAGTATGAGTAAATAACCCTGCTGGAGACACTGCTTATCTTCAGACCACAGTGCATGGTTCTTACTGGAAATATAATGCAGGTGCCAATACTAAGCTTTCCTTCCTATGTCTCTTCCTTTATCTCTTTCTGACTCTTTACAGTTGGTTACTGCTCTTTTCTCGTAGAGCTTTTCTAGTCCCTGCTTTTTGTCAGACACTGGCTGGTATACTGAATGATTTTATTGTCACAACTGAACAAACTTCAGGTCAAACTGTGTCCCCAGGCCCCTAGCTTCCAACACACACACACACACACACACACACACACACACACACACACACACACCGACTATTTCCTGTCCTAGATTTAGTTTTTGGTTATTAGACTCTGAAGAGGGAAGTGATACCATACAGTTGTGCAATTCTCAGGATATGTTCATTCAGGGTACTTCATACCACAACGATTCTCTGAAAGAGCATTTTTTTTACACAAAACATTACAAGAACATGGTGTATAAGAGATGACCCAAAGGAGGTAGACAATAAATACATTTATCAAAGGGAAAATGAAATTAGGTTAGATCCTGAAACATAGAAAGCCATCAGAAAAAGGGGAAATTCAAAATACCAATATCAGAAAGATTTCTAAAATAACTATCCCAAACAAAGTAATAGGAGGCAAACATGCATCCTAAAAGCAGATGCCCTTTAACTTTCAGATTAGATCCTGACTGAGAGTGGGCCTGGAAGCTGCTGACCAACATTGGGACTATTTCTAGCTCAGAAAAAGATAAAAATTCAAAGTATAGTTTCTAATGAATGTATTATTTTTCACATCATTGAAAAGTTGAAATTATTTTAATGTTGGGAACCATCAGTGTATTGTGACAGCACTGGAACACACATCAAGATGATATGCATATATGAGACTGACCCAGAACTGCAAAATATATCCATCAACCAGTCAAGTTATACTTTCCTCTTCAAGGTAGAAAATCTAAGTGGAAATCAATTTATGGTTCTTCAATTCAAAATAAATGGATATATTATCCCTCACCAGAAAGTTGCATCCTGAATGCTGGGATTATAGGCATGTGCCAGCATATTTTAAGAAAATATGACAAAGACAAAGATTAACTAGAGGTATTCAAAACCAATTACCCAAAGTCAGCTGTGAGAGATACATGGAAGGACTGGGAACAAGCCAATGTGAGAGACTTATTCATCATTCTCCAGACAATATCTTCAACCCTTCATAGCAAGTAGGGAAGTCAGTGAGCCCAAATACTAACTTAAATTCCTGCTTTGTGACATTCTTCTAAAAAAATGGGTTAGAAAACTGCAAAAATGCTTTGGTGGATGCTGGGCGTGGTGTTCTACACCTTTAATTCCAGCACTCAGGAGTTCAAGGCCAACCTTCTACAGAGCAAATGGTGGGACAGCCAAAGCTACAGAGAGAAACCCTGTCTTGAAACAAAACAAACAAAAAAGGGCTTTGGTGACAACATTGGGCACAACTGGAGATCTTTTCCATCTGACTCTATGTCCAACAGAAAACAGAATTATGCACTGGGGACCATGCTTTCAGAACATTCTCCAAGGACTCTCTAGTTACCAAATGAGCAACTTTATTTGTAGGGCCCAAGAACTCCTTACCAGACTGTTCAGACGGCAGGAACAATGGCTGTCTGGTTTATGAGGAATAACTGGCACCCAGAAATCTTAAATTCTTTCAGTGCTTCAATCCAACACTGAACAAAAGAACGATGATAAAACTCTTCTGTTCTATCCACCAGGGCAGAGACTAGCCACACACACAGCTTCTCAACAAATGTAATATGTGTCTAAGGAACTGTTATTTAAATTTAGTTACATGTGACTAGTAGCTACATATGGATAGTACAGTTTTCAAGTCAACTGCAAATCAAATGTCAGTTTGGGACTGGGAATAAGGAGAGATACTTCTGGCTGACTTGGGACATAAGACACAAAGCAAGTAACTCCAGCGTTGGCTGCTGCTGTGAGGGATCTCTAGGAACTTCAGACTGTCCAATTTTCCAAATGAAGCCAAAAATCTGAATTTTGATGTTCAAGTTTTAAAAACTGGCAAGCAGATTAAAAAAATTAAATCACATTGTGGATTGAACAGTATGCTTGCAGGCATTATCTGTTTTTGCAAGCTTGCAACTTTTAATCTAGGCTAACCCTATCAGCTGGAAGAGAAGGACCTTTTCCAAGGCCACCAATTAGTTGCAGATCCAAGAATGAAACCCAGACGTTTTGACTCCTCCATCGAGATTCACTATAATGGTAGTGCCATCTATAGCAGCAGGGACAAAATTCCCTTTGTAAGAATTCCAAGGCTGAGCAAAGTTGTGTGTGGTGGCCCATGCCTTTAATCCCAACACTCTGGAGGCAGAGGCAGGTAGATCTCAGTGAGTTGGAGGCAAGCCTGGTCTACAGAGCTAGATCCAGGACAGCTAGAATTGTTACACTGTCTCAAAAAAAAAAAAAAAAAATCTAAAGGTATTCTAAGGCTGGTATCTTATAAGGTATTCCATATTAGGAGCCTCAAAGACACAAGGAAGAAACTTGTCCTGTTGTGTAAGAATATTAAAGAGTCTCCTCATCTTTGAGGTGTTACTCTTGTTGAGCTTCCTATTGGCTTCAACCTCTTCTGGGTGTTCTTTAAATGCGAGGAGACACCAGGAATTTGTGAGCTTTATTGTCTACTGCCTATTCCTAACTCTAGGAATACAGTTATGTCCACCAATGACTTTTCTTCCTGCTTGTTTACCTCATTTCTGGACATCTTCATTGGGGCTGCAAAAGGACTTTTGACATATGTTCAAGAGAACTTAGGCTATTCCCTTTCAAACTGTTTTCTCTAGGTAGACATCTTTGGTGCCACCCTCTCCCACACACTTCATATCCAAGTCAGCAGTCAGTCCAGCATGCTCATGCTCCCAAATATATTCCGAATCAATTTTCTTCATCAAACACCTCTGTCACCTCTCCCATAGCATCAGCCTCTTAATAGGTTTAACTACCTTCTTTATCCAGCAGCAATTTTCAAAAATGTAAATAAGGGCTGATTAATCACTACCCTTCAGGAAGCAATGATGCAAAGGCTAAACCCTTGCTATTTCCGTTAACTCCAAGAAAGCTTTCAATCTCTTCTGCCTTTTGCTTTCAACGTTATTCCTTTGGCACTCTTCTCCACCTAGACAATTCCTTTCTTCTCCCATTCTCTTTCCCTCTTAAACACCAGAGAGGCCATCTCTCCACTCCATCCAGCCTTTGGGGTAGCTGCTATCTTCTGCATTCATATATTTAGCAATGAAAAGTTCAGGAACAAGTCTTCCTTTTCTCCTTTGCTGATGTTAGTAATGAAGCTAGCTAGCCTTTATTGTCACCTGAAGTCTGATTCCTACATCCGGGTTCATTTGGGTGGCCCTTCTCAAGGCAGAAACCTCTTCAGCCTCCCAGAACTGCCCCTGCTGCCTTCCATTTACATTTATAAGTCTGAAGGGTCCCATGCCAGGGCTCGCCCACGTGCCACTTCCCTTAGGCAGGTCTCCCGAGGCCAGCAGCGATGACACCGAGCCGCCCTCGCGAGGCTGGGGTCACACAGGCGCGTCTCCTAGCAACCCCACACCCTCACCTCATCCCTGCCCCAGGGGAGCCAACCCCTTTCCCCAGTCCCCCGCGACTAGAGCTGGCGTCTCCATCCTTACACTCACTCTGCGTCAGTCCTGCCTTCCCCCACCCACAGGAGCCGGCTGGGAGGAGGCGGTGCCAGGAGCTCTGCCGAGCCTTGGCCACACCGAGCTCCATCCAGCAGGTCGGGTAGATCAGGCCGGGCCAAACCACTGGGCGGACCGCTGTGGGAGCATGAGGCCCAGGTCAGAGGTCGTCTCAAACCTCCTCAAACTTCCAGCCCTAGCCCACTCCCCGCCGCACTTAACAACAGCCAACCTCCCTCTCCTCCAGCTTTGTGCCTTCACTCTTTCGTTATCCCCTTCCCCCATTTCCAGTTAGAAAATGGCCCGGCCCAGTTCCTCCTAGCCCACCCTCCGCCGCTCCCCTCCTTGCCCTTACTTGGAGACGGCTTCGGACGTCCTCGTGTACGTCATGACGTCACCCTCCTCGTTCCCCGTCCCCGCCCCTCTCCCATTCTCTCCCTCCTGGAGCCAGCGGCCGGCGGGGTTACCGGAAGTGATGATGCAGGAGGCGATGGAGGGGGCGGGGCTTTGGGGCGGCCGCCGCCGGTGGGCCGCAGATGAGGAGGAGGCGGCGGCCGCGGTGGCAGAAAAGGCGGCGGCGGCGGGGGTAGGGAGCCTGGAAACGCAAGCGGGGATGGTAGGTGGTTTGGACCCGCCGGGCCGCCGTCGTTTCCAGAAAGGGTTTGACTGGAGGAACCTCTGGAGCAGCTGTGAGTTTGGAGGGGGGGAGGGAGTTGAGGAAAAGGGGGGAGCACTGAGAGATGAAGGGGCGGGGGTTCGGTTCCTTCGAGAAAGGGGGTGGTGGTGGAAGGGGAGGAGTGCAAATCAGCGCCTTGTCTGGACTGGTCCCTCTGGAAGAAGAGGCTGTGAGGGGAGCCTGTGGCGTGTCAAGCGCAAGGCTCAGAAAACTTACCTACTGTCCCTGCCTGCCCGTCGCCAGCACCCCTCAATCCCGGGCCTGGGGACCTGGGGCCGCAGATGCCCGGGGAGGGGCTGCAGACTCTGAACTGAAAGTCCTGGGTAAGAGCCGTGAGGTAGGAGCCCAAGGGGGAGGTGGCGGGTGAATCTCACAGCTCCCTCCCTGATTTTCCTCCCCACCCCCATCTTTCTCTGTAATCGTTAACAGCCCTGGAATTAAGGGGCTCAGACCTGAAGGCCTTTCTGTGCACCTTTGCTACAAACGATAACCATCTGTGCCTGAGGTAATGGGGCTGGAGGCTTTGCCTGTATCCTGTTTAGGAAGTGGGACGGAGTGACAAATGTATTGTTTTTTCCATCCCCACCTCTTATTCTCCTCCATACACACCCCTGTTTCTACTTTAATTCTCTGCGGTTGAGTGCCATTCGTGGTCATCTTCTCCCCTTTGTGGCACTTAGTTCCTTGGTTACCTCTTTTGAATTTTGTGTTCAGCTTCTATCCCAGCTCTTAACTGCAAGCTTTGTAGTACTTCTGTTATGGTCTGTGTCACATTGGGGAGTACCTCACAACACCGCCTGGCTCGCGATTATAATGAGCATTTTCTTTTATGAATACTGGAATTCCAGAGCTCTTGCAAGGAATCATAAATGGCATCATAGCCCAGGAATCAAGGTCTCTCGCTCTAAATACTTTATGTGTGAGGAATTTACATGTTGTCAACTCTTTCCAAAAATGATTTGATGTTAGGCTAATTCTGGATATCTGTGTTTCTCTCCACCCACACTTCATAATGCACTTCTGAGAACAGAAAACTCCATATTACTTTTTTGTTTCCACAATTGGACAATAGCTCTTTTATCTCTTTCTTGATCTGTGTGTCTGGCACACTTGTCTTCAGTGACAATCAACTTGTGCTAATTTTTATCTTATTTAGCTAATGCTTTTCGTATAGGTGGCCTTATAGGAGACAATGTGATGTGTAGTTTTGTTTTTAGCAGAATACAAATCTATAATTGTATGGGAATGTTTGAAGAAAGAATAATTGGAAGAATCTCCTTTACATTGTTTAAATAAAAACAAATAAAAACCCCACCACTTATTCAGTGGTGCCTCTTCTAGCCTGTTGTAGGGATTTCACAGTGACGTGATTCTTGTTTTTTGATTGATACATTTAAAAAAAGAAACCCTCTGTTGACTATGGATCTGTCTTCTAAGAAACTATGCTTTATGAAATAGTGCTAAAATTTAGGGGTTCTTTGACTAGAAAGTGCATACATTTTGCTCTGTCACTGAATTTGATGTGTAGTATCCTTGGGATAATTATAACAGTCTTCTGGTGCTGGGAAGAGAGTCCCATCATACTTACCAGGGCCTTTGGACCTGATAGAACACAATAGTTTTTTTGGTTGTTGTTGTTTTTTGGTTTTTTGAGACAGGGTTTCTCTGTATTGCTTCAGAGTCTGCCCTGGAACTAGCTCTGTAGACCAGGCTGGCCTTGAACTCATAGAGATCTACCTGCCTTTGCCTCCAGAGTGCTGGGAATAAAGACGTGCACCACCAACACCCAGTTTAGAACACAATTCTTAATGCCTTATCATTTAAGTTAAAGTGTTTAGATGGCTTACAGAAATAAAAGAATTACCTTTAGTCTCACTTTAATTCATTTGGAAACTAGTTTGCCATTGAATGAAAAGTCCAAAATTCATCCAATTAAGACTGGCTATTAAGTACTAGCCAGTGTTTCAAACACTGAATGTACAAAGATGAACACAAGCAAAAAAGTCCACTTTTGTGGCATTTATCAGAATGGGATGTGGGGCAGAGATAATAAGAAAATCTGATTTTGGTTAAATGCTGAAGAAAATGAGGGATGGGATAGAAAGTGTGACTGGAATGTAGTGAAGAGAGAACTTCCTGAGGTAACACTTAAAACAGAACTTTAAATGAAAAGGAGCCAGCCATGCAAAGATGAAGGGAGGACTCTTGGAGTTTTAGGGAACAGCTCGTGCAGAAACTTGCTGGAATGAACTTGGCAAGTTCTAGGGACTGGGAGAAAGAGTGGGGGTGGAGTATAAGTTTAGTGAGTAAAAGGTTGAATGAAATAGGTTCAGAGAAGTGGAGATAGACCCAGGTAGACAAATATGAGTAAGGAGGAGGAAGAAATAGAAAAAACACTTTTTTTTGTTGTTGTTGTTGTTAATTCTATTGCCTTTCCTAGGACTCTTATCATTGTTTTTGCAGGTTCTATTGGACTATTACAATTAAAAATAAAAGCAGCTCACCCAGCTGAGTATAGTAGAGAGGTGCAGTAGTGGTCATTTGGGCTATGTGTTTAGGAATAAGCAGGATGTTCAATTGAGGGCACACCTGTTCCCTTAGTGTTTTGCTGTACATGCTGCTATTTAAAGTTCTGTAATAAGTACTCTGAATGCTGTGTGCTAATATTGATATCTCTCATCTCTGTGTAAACGTAAGGTTGAAAGATTGGGCATGTGTTAGTATGCTCATTTACAGTTGGCCATCTAGATCTAAGTTTCAGATTGTTTTTTTTTGTTGTTGTTGTTTACTTGTTTGTTTTTTGTGGGGAGGCAGCATTTGTGTTGCAATATTCTGCTCTTGCCTGGGCCTCCTGGTGAGTAATAATATTCTGAGAGGTAAGTTGTGCTGAAAGTTCACTCTGGTTCACATTAGATAAAGACCATTGTGGGGCCCAGTTCCACTATGTCACCATCTTTGGGTTGGCATGTAACTCAGGGATGTAACCTACTTTTGCCTTCAGTTGGGGGCACTCATCTTCAGTTCAACCTTATCTTGAACAGATTGTCCCCTTGAGAGGCTTAATCAAGACCTCGCCTTGATTTGGCCCTCTTGAGCTGTATCACAGTAGGCTAAAAGGAAAGACGGTTTTTGTTTTTTGTTTTATTTTTCCTTCTCAACCTCACAAAAGTGACAGGAGTATTCTTTGAGTGAATTAGTCTTTTGAGCCAGAGAGTTGAGAGACAATGTTGCTTAGACTGTTTGTGTAGTAAACTCAGTATTATTACTATTATTATTTTGTTGCTTTGTTTTTTTGTTTTTCAAGACAGAGATTCTTTGTGTAACAACCCTGGCTGTCCTGGAACTTACTCTTTAGACTGGATTGGCCTCGAACTCATAGTTCAGCCTGCCTCTGCTTCCTGAGTTCTGGGATTAAAGACATTTGCCATTACTGCTGGTTCAGTCTTATAAATGTTAAAAGAAACCTATTGGTGTTTGGCAAAACCAAGTCAGAAATGGTGGATTTGATTTAGGTTTTAGTATTCTAATACTACATGCAGATGTTTCCTCAGAACTAACTTGAGTAGAGCTTTCTGTGTTGTTCTGGGGTAAAGAAGGGACCCAGCTTGTTATTGGAATGCTAATAGCAAGTAAATGCCTAATGTGAACTGTTAGGATCTGGCAAATGAGCGACTGATACAGGCACATACATATTTGTGACTTAGGCCCAGGTTAAAGAGCTTGCTACTGCTGGGCATGTGAAGCTCATTTAGTGTTAAACAGTCTATGTTCCTCTTCATTTCAATGGTTTATTACAAGTCAAGCATAAAAATAATGTCTAGGCTGACATTTCATCAGCCAGTTTAGAGCCTGCTTTTTAAAAGGGAATAGAGATAAGTAGGAGGGGACTTGAACTTGGGGAGAAGCCCTTACTTAACCCCTACATTGACCAGTAATTGTGTTTGGGAAATGAATGTAAATCTAAGTGAATTTGGAGTCTTGGAACTGAGTTGGCCTTTTGGCCTGTGGTGCTAGTCGCTTGTTTTTTAAGGTTTGGGAGATTTTGGACACATTCCAGTGAAAGGTGAAAACCTAAAATCCAGCTGATGCCACTTGCCTTTGACATTGTGGTAAGTTGTTTTGCATTGCGTTAGATGGCTTAAAGTTAATCTGATTTTACTACTGTCTTGGTATGTGTTCTGTAGTAAGGAGAGTTAATTGTACACTGGCTGCCAGTTGTTTTGAGGTGAAGAAGTAGTAACTCAGATTGAAACAATGGTAATTATGTGGTGACTACCATTTCCCAAACTCTTGATAACTTATAATTACTCTTTGTGTCTGTTTACAGATGTTCTTACCAGGGTACCAGGATCAGTTCTTCCTAATGTTGGACCAGAGTTCTTAGCTCTTTCCACAACAGACCAGGTTGATTGACTTAGTGTCCTTCAGTTCAAATCTAGTGTCACTAGTTGTATCTGTTTTCCTAGGCAATGGAAGGTTTGGGGGCTGAAACTGAGATTTGAGTGAGAATAACACCAAAAAGTGATGCAAACTGATTCTTTGGAGTTACACTATTTGAAAAGAAGGAAAAAATACCCAGTCTTTAAGATATATGCAAATGTGACCTTAATTAAACACCATAAGTTGGAATATGTGGATGATGACTTCTGCTTCCTTGAGAGTTTGGTCTTATCCACTTCTTTGAGCTGTGTGGTTGGCTTTGGGGATGAGATCTAGCATAGCAGCCTACATTGTACAACAGTGTAAGCATCCTCATGTTCCTTTCTGTCCTGCTGCACATTGCTGAAGCATTCAGTGTCAGGACCCAGGGACTGGAAATAATGCTGTCATTGAGATCATTAGATCTAGACCAGCTCTGATGACTGGCAGATCTCTGATAGCACTCTGCAGAGGGCAGGATTTCATTTTCAGGGTTGCTTAGCACCTTGTAACCATTGTTATTTCTGCCTGTCAGTACAGGAGACTGTGTTGGAGAGATCTGCCCCTTGTTTTAGTAGTCAAAGCGTTTACTGTATTGTATTGAATGCAGTTAATATTACTTCAACTAGTCTTGGAAGAGGCAAAAAAAAAAAAAAAAAAAAAAAAGTCAGACCCCTGCAAAACAAAACCTTAAGAGTATCTGGTGTACCTCTGGTTTGGCCTACAACTCAGTGCAGACCAGGCTGCCCTGGAACTTAAAAGAATTAATTTGCCTGTCTCTGCTTCCTGCCTCCTAAGTACTGGTGACAAACAAACACAATCACACAAAAAATGCATCACCTGGCTAACACAATGCCCCAACTCCTTTTTTTTTCTTTAGCTGAGGTTTGAGTGCCCCCCCCCCCCGCCACCCCAAGCAGAAATATGCTTGTGATAAAAATGAGGGCATTTTGCTCTTTTTTTTTTCTTACACCAAAGCTTAAGTTTACAAAAAGAGTTCCTATAAGACCGTTGGGCTTCCATATTCAATTTTATGGTCTGAGGATGACATAAGATAAAAACCAAGAATTTTGGTGGGAAAACAGAAATCAAGAAAATAAGAGCATGGTATTGTGGGATAGGAAGCAGGATTCACTTTCTCTGTAGGTTGGCTTCACAGTTTCCTATAGGCCCTTATAGGCACTTAATAGAATTTGAGTCTAATTAAGTTCTTGGTACTTGTTCTGTATTTCTTAGTTCTAAGCATTTTGATACCAACGCTTCATTCTTTTCTTCAAGAATCCCTTATAATGTGGCGTATATAAAGCAGGATTCAGTAACGAAATGAGAGTACCCTACTGTAGTGGAAGTTGTGGATGTTTAAGTAGAAAGCTGGAGTTTCCTCCAGAGTGTTTTTCTGAGGGGACCAAATTATATTCAAATAGCAGTGAAGACTTCAGCACCCTGAGTTCTTTTGGTTTCTGAGACAGGATCTTTATATGTAGCCCAGGCTGGCCTCAAACTCAGAGATCTCTTCTCTTGCCCTCTAAGTGATGTTGGAATTGTATGTTATCACCATGCCATGCTTCTAAGCTCTTAGAGGACATGGTTTAATAATAGCTGTGTGAAATGCTGAATTGCATATAGTTGTATTCCTAAAGACCTGCTGTAGTATCTGAACAGGAAAGCCCAAGTATCCCCATTGACAGCAGTTTGGTGTAAAGAGCCACATTATTTACATAGGCAATCATTGTTTATATTAAGAAGTGTTTGGCCTCAGCTAGACATTTGCTTTAGCTAGGCATAGTGTCACACACTTATGATCCCCTACTGAGGGGGCTGAGGTAGGATTGTTGCAAACTTCAGTCTAGCTTGGAGGCAGAGCTATATAGCATGACTCTGTTTCTTACAAAACAAAAACATTTGCACCTGGCTTCATGTCCTGTTATGGTAGGTTCCTCCCCACCGCCTCCCGGACCTGCCGCCATGGTCCTGCAACCACGTGTGCCCCAAATAACACTTAGAGACTCTGTATTTGATACAATCCTGTTGGCCAATTACCATTATTGTTTAAGGACTAGCTCTGCCTTAATTATTAACCCATTTCTACTTATCTAAGTATTTCCACGTGGTCGTCTTATCGGGGAGCCGCGCGGCTGGCGTCTTCCTTCCTCCCTGGGCTACATCTCGACCCCACCCTACTACTTCCTCTTTCCTCCTTCTGGGCGCCTAGCCCCGCCTATCTTGTTTCCTATTGGCCACAGGGCTTTATTAACCAGTATGAGAAACATATACACAGAATAACATCTCCCATCAATGTCCCACACTTGTAGTTCTGTATTCTTTAGTACTCAACTCAGGTGTAGGCAGGAGAATCAGAAGTCCAGGTGATCCTCAGCTACATAGAGCTTTTTTAGGCCAGCCTGGGCTATGTAAAATCTTATCACAAAACCCAAACACCCAACTATCCCCTTCACATTTGCTTTATATCCACTGGGTACTGTTTAAACAAGAGGAGAAAGTCAGGATACCTCAGAGAAGATGCTGAGACTAGCAGCATGGGTCCTAGGAGGCAGGATCAGGGATGTGATAACACTCTAAGGCCCTTTAAAGAGACAGTTTTTCCTAACTGTGGTGGTGTTTTCAGGAGTGGTAAGTTACATAGTGAATGCTCTATTAATTTTTAAGAATATTTTCATGGTTCTTGTGTCTCTATAAATCAGTTTTTATTTGAAATAACTAGTCACTTACCTATTTATTCAAAACTGCCACTGAAAAGCTCATGCTCATGGGATGAATTCTACTTTGGGCTTCCTAACTTTATGAGGTCTACCAGCTTTTCTAGAGGCATTGAGTAATTTAGTTGAGGTGGGTGAAATAGCAAACTTTTATTTATGTGGCCTAGTTGTAAGTGGAGGTTATATGGGAAGGGTACAGTGGGGAAGAGACTTGTCTAACTCCAGGAAGCATCACTCTTCAGGAGGGCTAGGGACTTGCTCTCCATGAGAACATATGTTTCTGCTGTGGACAAGAGTGTAGGGATGCAATGGATGGCGGGACTATACACTAGTCTTCACAGTTGACTGGGCATTCATGATGGAGTGCTTAGCTGTTGGAATCATTTTTACACTAATTTTTCTTTCCATCATTTAGGCGTTAATATATTTTTAAAAGATTTTTATTATTTAAAACTTGAGTTCACAAATCAGAAGCTGGTGAGATAAGAAATACAATGTGCTTGGGCTCCTTAGTCTGAATGGAATAATAGACAATGAAGAAGACACTAGGTGGTGGTGGTTGTTATTTAGCAGCCTTCCTCTGGAGACTGCAACAGTTACTTGTGAATGCTTGCGATAGTTCCTGACTGATCTACTACAAATGTGAAATAACAGCCAATGCTATTGAAGAAAATAATTTTAAATTTTGTACTTTTACAACATCTGTGGTTTTTTTTTTTGTTTGTTTTTTTTTTGGGGGGCAGGTCCAAATAGTTCTTTAGTGTCCTTCCCCAACCCCCATGGTTTATTTTTATTTATATTTGTGTGTCTGTATAATTGTATGTCTGTGTGCCTGCATTCACCCGTGGGTGTCAGAAGAGAGCACTCTTGGAGCTAGAGTTACAGGCAGTTGTGAGTAGCCCAGTGTGGGTGTTGGAAATGAACTCAGGTCCTGTGGAAAAACAGTACATACTCTTAAACTACTGAGCCATATTTCCAGCTGTAGTTTTTCTTATAAAATTTTTATTCTACTGGGTACCTGTGGATCTGACTAAAGGACTTGATATCCTAGTGTTGGAAATGGTAAACAATACTCTTGAGCTGGTGACAGGCATAGATTCAGTGATTACATCAAGCAGTAACGTGTCTTGTGAGCATTGGTGAAGTTGGTTTTAATGTGTGCATCTGTTTCTGAGGTTATTAATTACATTGTTCCAACGGTTTTCTGGCAGTAACTGAGTGTCCAGCAACTCAGCTCTGATACTGTCTGGAATAGGCACAGACTCCACATGCCAATGACTCAGTCTTACAAGATTGCGCCACTTAGATGCTAGCTGTGGGTATTCACAAGTTATCCTAACTTCTTGTAGACTACAAGTTCAGGGGTTCCTACAGCCACTGTCAGGTTTGACATTATCCTAGAATGATTTATAGAACTCAAACAGTGTGTGATAATTAGGATTCCTCCTCCTCCTCTTTGGCTTTTTGAGACATGGTTTGTCTCTGTAACAGCTTTGGCTGTCCTGGAACTCGATTTGGATTTGTAGGCCAGGCTGGCCTTAAACTCACAGAAATCTGCCTGTCTCTGCCTCCAAAGTGCTGGGATTAAAAAGGTGTGCACCACCACCACTGTCCAGCAGGATTTCAATTTTTTTATAAAGTATATAACAGCCAGTGTAGCAGAAGCTATAGCCCTGTGCTAGCTCCTGTATTACCCAGAGGGTTTCTTTTTAGAAGTCTCTGGTCAAGTGAAACCAAGTGCTGCAGAAAGAAAAGAATTTCAAGACAAGTTTGTATGAATCAGATCTAAGTTATTAACAAAGTTTAATATAGAGTCAGTAATTGATAATGAAGGGAGAGGGGAGTTTAGGGAAAAGAAGGTATCATACAAGTGTGGCCATGAACTTCTCCAGAGTCTACCCAAAGTGTCAGTAGTAGCTGTATATATGATTTTGGTGGTTTTGAAGTTGCATTGTTTGAACAATTTAAAAATAAAATAAAAATGTTTGGGTATACCTTTTCCTAGTGAGGTTAAGGGCACTTGTTGCTCTTCTGGAAGACCCAGGTTCAACTTCTAGCACTTAACAACTGTTTGTACCTCCATTTCCAGGTGATCTGGTCCCCTCTTTCAGCCTTTTTGGGCACTAGACACACATGTGCTCATACAAGCACACAGGCAAAACACCTATACACTTAAACAAATTAAAACAGCAAAACTAAACTGGTAAAGACCAGTCAGTGCTGGGGAGTTGGCTCAGTGGTTCAGAGCACCAAAGTTCAGTTCCCAGCACCCATGTGGCAGCTCACAGTGTTTTTTAACTTTAACTTTGATTCCGGGGATCCTATGCCCTCTTCTGACCACTACTGGCACACATGTGCTATACAATATACATGTGCTAAGACATGTTTTTACTTTAATGTGGCTTTTAATCTAGTTTCTGATTCTGAGTTTTTTTTTTTTTTTGGAGACAGGGTCCCTCTCTATATATAGTACTGAATGTCCTTGGAACTTAATGTGTAGAACAGACTGGCCTCAAAAATCAGAGATTCCCCCCCCACCCCCCATCTCTGCCTTTGCCTCTGGAATACTAGGATTCCAGGCAAGTGCCACCAAGCCCAGCTACTTATTTGTTTTTGGTTCTCTATCCAGGAGCTGCAGAGGGGGTGGGGGTGGGGGTGGGGGTTCTTTGTCCATATTCTTTTAACTTTTATTGTCTTTCTATTCTGCCTTAATTTGGGCTTGGAATGTAGCTTGTATATGTTTATTTAATGTATGTAAAGCCTTGAGTTGAACCCATGCTTCCCTCAACCCTCCAAAGAGGCAGATGCTTTGGTTTATGTATGTAGTTCTCTTAGGAATCGGATGACTTGAGCCCATTTGTTCCAGACCAGCCACATTGATGCAGAGGACTTGAAAAGTACAGTATCTGTTGCTTTCTCCAGATGTGTGCTGCCATTACTGGACTTAATAATGTCCTGTGTCAACAAAAATTAATAACCAAAATTAATAGTAAAAAGCAAAAACATAAACGAAACAAAGGAGATTTATTCAGTGTAGCCACGTTTGGGAGAGGGACAGAGAAATCCAGCCACTTCACCCCTCCCAATCCACATTCAATTGGTGTTGATTTGAGAGTAATCTTTAATTAAATCAAAAGCCAGAGATATACATAACTAAACAGTCTGGCCAAGTTGGGGCCCCTCCTCACTATTTTCATAGTTCAGTCAAATGAAGGGCTGTAATTCTTCCTAGAACAAGTTTCTCTTCTGCCTAAATTTTTTCCCTCTGGCTGCTTTGGAACTTTAGACATTGCCCCCTTTAGGTTTCTAGGGGAATTCTAATTCTTTGGGATCCAGGAAGGCCAGTCATACCACCCTCCCAGAAGCCTCTGTGCTCACCAAATTGGAAATTCTCAGGCATTGTTGATTTATTGTGTGTCAGTGTTGCTGCTGCTGCTCAGTGGTGAGTGTGGGTGTGTGTTTCCTGGTTGGGCACTGTCAGAGACATCAGTCTGGGCTTTGAGAATTCATAGTTATTGGCTCTTGGTGGTTTAACTATTATCTCCCATTACCCATTTCTGAAAATGGATGATCTAAAATAGAATTTCATGCTTAAGTTTTTCTGGCTTGACTAGCCTCTCCCTTGAAACCTTTGAGGGCCCACCCTGAAATCACCCTGTAAACTCAGGTGTGGTCCAAGGGGATCTTTCCCCCTGTAATGAAAGAAAGATAATGTCAGGAAATTTCAAGGATGTGAAAAACTGGAAGGAACCAGAGGTTGAGAGCCATTTGTTATTATTATTTTTTTTTTTTTTTAGTTTACTTATCCAGTTGTTTGTTCTTGTTTCTGGAATAGAATTTCAAATTGTATGTCAGGCTTGCCCGAGACTCTCTATGTAGTAGTCCAGGCTGTCTAGCCTCAAATACAGTACAATCTTCCTGCCTCATCCTCCCCAGTGTTGGGACTGAATATTTGACCCACCATACCTGGCCTTGATTTCTCATTTTGTAGGCTATAAGTAATTCTGGAGTAATATTAGCAATTCTTTGTTTTGGGTTATAAGAAGCAGACTCTGGCCTTTAATTCCAGCGTTTGGGAGTCAGAGGTAGGTGAATCTATGTGAATTTGAGGTCAGCCTGGTCTACAGAGTGAATTCCAGCTCCAAAGCTACAGAGAAACCCTGTCTCAAAATATCAAAACAGAAAAGGAACAAAAAAAAAAAAAAAAAAAGGAAAAGAAAAAAAGAAAAAGAAAAAAAGAGAAGCAGACTTGGTATAATATAAAAAGCATTCTTAGAGTGTGCACAGTAACATGGAACAAGTACTTTAATCCTATCACTTGGGAAGCAGAAGCAGGCAGATCTCGATCAAGTTCAAGGTCTGCCTAGTCTAAATAGTAAGTTCTAGGCAACCCAGGACTACATAATGAGATCTTGTCTCAAATAAATAAACAAATAAATGTAATGAGAGTAAGATGAAGGCTATACCAGCAAGTTAACCTTGTTTCTGAAATTAGGGAGGTCTAGTATTAGTACACCTATGAAGTTAGAGGTACGTGTTCCATGTTACTGTTTAATACTACAAATGTTTGGATGTACATAATCATTGGTTAAAAGCACAGGGCTAAAATTAGCACTCTGGTTGTAAGTCTGAACTTTACTTGCCACTTGGACCTTGGATGAGCCACATCTTTCTAAGACTCAAGTCTATCATGTGTCAAATGAAATTCATCACAGTAAATAGTTGTAATGATTGTTAGTGCATTTGAATAACTTATATAGTATCTGTCATATAAAAAGCATTATTATTAATTGGTAGCTACGTGGCATATGTGAACTAAGCTTACTTGGGTTGCAGTTCCTAAGAAGGGGCTATCATTCTACTTCCTACAGAGTTTATAAAACATTCCTAGGTCGACAGTTATCAAAAACCTGCCCTCTGTATCTGGGAATTGAATACATGAGTGACTCTATTGGAAACCTCCAACTTGTTTCCAAAGCTGTCCTAAAAATTAGATATGGAAAATCTTTCTCCTGAAATCTTAGAGAGCAGTGGTTTTCAACCTTTCCAATGCTGAGACTTTTAATACAGTTCCTTATGTTGTGGTGACCCGAACCATAAAATTGTTTTTGTTACTATTGTACAACTGTAATTTTCCTACTGTTATGAATCATAATTCTGATATACAGGATGTTTCTAGGTGACCCCTGTGAAAAGGTTGTTTGACCCCCAAAGGGGTTTCAACCCACAGGTTGAGAACCCATTGCTGTAGAGCCTGTGTGAGTCTAGCAATGGGGGACAAAGGGCTAAGATATTGTTGGGTCTAAAATTCAAATGCTAATCCAGGAGACATTTTTGTCTTTGGCCTTATGCCTTGAAGTTCAGTGAGTTGGACAAGCCTTCTTGAGACTTTGGATGGAAACAAATTTGTTTCAGCCAGTCCAGGTTATTGGAGAAGATCAGCTTCTAAGTACCATGTTGTACCTGTTGTTTATAGGGGAAAGTGAAAAGCCCAGACCTGCTTCAGACTCACTTGCTGGTGAACTGAGGCCAGGACCCTAAGACTCCTGGAGTCTCTTCTTGGGGACCACTAGTATACATAGTGTCTAGTTTGTACTCTGCTACTAGTTGCTGTGTCTTTATGCAGGTCACATCACCTCTGTGCTTTCTTTAACTGGGATGTAAAGGATTAGGATTAATTTACCGTTCTTGGTTTTTTAGAAATTTATTTTTATTTTATATGCATTGGTATTTTGCCTGAATATATATCTGTGTGAGGTTGTCAGATCTTGGAATTAGACAGTTATGATCTGCCATGTGGGTGCTGGGAATTGAGCCCAGGTCTTTTGGAAGAGCAGCCAGTGCTTTTAACCACTGAGACATTTCTCCAGCCCCCTAATTTACTGTTTTTCAAAGTGTGGCTTTGGCTATACTTTTCTTTCTTTCTTTCTTCTCTCTTCTTTCTTTCTTTCTTTCTTTCTTTCTTTCTTTCTTTCTTTCTTTCTTTCTCTCATTCCTTTCTTTCTAGTTAAAAAAATTTTTATACATATATTTTTGTGTGTGTTCTGGGGTACATGTGTGAAAGTCAGAGGACTACTTGAGGAAATTAGTTGTCCCTTTACACCATGGGACTAACAGGTATTGAACCCTGGTCATCTGGCTTGGAGGCAAGCCCCCTCCCCTGCTGAGTCATCTTTAGGGCCCTGGTTATATGTACATGTGTTATTGAAACGACCGCACTAGAGTATTTTTGTACTAGTGATGATTCTGGGGAGTGTGGGAGTACATGGTGAATGCTTTTCATTTACCAGTTCAACTTTTCAATGTGTAGTATGAAAATGTGTGACTAAGAATGGCTGAAAATATTCTTTTTTTTTTTTTTTTTTAAGACAGGTGCTATGCTACAACCCCAATAAAGCTCCCATTTTTGTGGCACAATAGAAGGAATATTTTGGCTTGCTTGGAGTTGAGTATATAGATAGACCAGCCTAGCTTCAGATTCACAGACATCACTTGCTGTGTCTCTCAGGTTTTCTACTGTGCCAAGCAGGTATAATTTTCTTTTAAGCTTTTAAGAAAAATACCAGTTGGTCAGTTGGGAAATGGATGTATAAAAGAATAAGCATGGGACAGGAATGGCTACCTTATAACTTCAGATGTAGTAAGTGTAGTGTGGAGCTACACCTTACTTCATGATGTCTTTGTGGAATTGTCAGACCCAAATTTGTGCATATTTAAAGACTTGTCTAATTTAAGCAGACTGACAAATCTGACAGAAATACCCATAGATTGTGCAGAATTTAAAATAAAGACATTACCCAAATCCCATGGATGCATTGTGTAGAATTTTAAATATCACAGATGTTAGTAAGTGTTGCCTTTATTTTTAAACAGTGAAAAAATGAATATTGTCATTTTCTCCTCACTTTTAACAGGTCCCCCACTATCTGTGTTCATCATTAGTCATTCACTCTTTGATATTGGGACTCGTTAAGGTGTGAGTTTAGGATCTAGAACAAGGAGAAAAAGCCAGACCATGGATCTGGCACCCAGATTTAAGCTTTTAGAAGTCTAGGCTTAGTCTCTTCTAAAGGTAACCTATACATTACTGTTGGTGAAGGGACACTGTGACTTGTGTCATGAAATAAAGTTAAGCACCAAACCAGTGTTAAAAGTCCTACCTTACTCATTCTCATAATTCCGTAAAAATCTTGAGAGGCAAAAAGTAGTGATAGAAGTCGTAGCCTCTTATGGGAGGTGCTGTCTCTTAACTCCAGCAAAAACCATCATATAGAGCTCAAATTTCTGTGGAAATAGAAATAGAAGCTAAGAAAGCTTCAGATGTAGTCTGTGTTTCTTGTGTGTTGTTTGTTTTAAAGCCTTAATTACCTCCACTTTTTCCTCATGTTTTAACACTATCAACTTTTATTATAGGCCTTTGGTGTTAAAGTCAGGACAGTTTGTGGGAAAAGTTGCCTCTTTCTACCATGTGAGTTCTGGGAACCAAACTCAGGCTTGGTAGTAAGTACATGGTCTAGTTTGCTTTTTGTTGCTGTAATAGCCCTGACCAAAACCAACTTGAGGAGGAAGGGGCTTATTTAATTACACTTTATTAGTCTGACATCTAGGGAAGCCAAGCAGGAACCCCTGGAGAAACAATGTTTATTGCCTTGCTCAGTTACCTGTACAGACCAAGCCAACTTAGCCGGGAGTGGCACCTTCCCTAGTGAACTGGGCCCTCCTACATCAACTAGTACCCAAGAAAATGCCACGGGTCAATTTCATAGAGGCAATTCCTCAATTGAGATTCCTTCTTCCAGGTATGTCAGGTTGACATGGAAGATTAGCTATCACATGCACTAACAGCCAAGCTGTCACACAAGAACCCTATTCCTGAGCTGTGTCCCCAGCCCTCTGCATGATTTCATAATGAGAAACTCAGATGTTTCCCAACTGAGGTGAGATCAGTGCTCTGTGTCCATTTTCATATAATTTTAATTTTGTCATTCATACTGATTTTGTCTTGAAAGGTTGTGACTTGTGTTAAGGCAGGCTAGGAAAGGGAAAAGGCCTTTGATCCAGGCTCTATTTTTTGGGGGGATTAAAAAAAAAATCTCCATTTGTACTAAGATTTGCTCTAAGTAAGTGTCCTTTGAACAGATTTTAATTTATTTGGATTCCAAGTTAGTCCTTTTTCTTGGATGTAATAATCACAAGACCACATTTTGAGGGTAGAGATCATATGTTTGAAATAACCTAAATTCCTTAGTGGGGGAGTCAGTCATTGTACATAGGTGGCAACTGGTGAATCTGAATAAATCTGAAAGGGAGTTGTAGCCATTGCCTTTATTCTACAGCAGGCTTTTGCAAGACTAGAGACAGTTGTTCATTTTCTTCTGTTCTTGGGAAGTGGCCATTGGATCAATATGTGGTTTCCAGCAGCATTTACTATGGCCTTCTTAGTTTATCCAGTTCATCCAGAATCTTTTCATTCTGAGAGAAAGCTTGGGGCTTACTGAGATGTCACAAGACATTTGCCTTGTGATAGAAGGAGAGAAGCAACTCCAGAATTGTCCTCTTACCACCACAAGGTCAATAAATGAATAAAAAATAAGTCCTATCAAGAGTTTGGAAACTTGAACTTTTATGACAGTTTTAATCGAACAAAAACATTAATTGGGAACTTGTCACTTTGAACTCTTCCTTAGCCAAGAAACAGGAGTTGCTTAATCTATCAGAGCATTTGTTTTCCAAGTGTCCAGCTCACAGTCATTGCCTGACCCAGCAGAAAGAGCTAATAAAGTTATGCAACAGGTGAAAACCTTTCCAGTTGCCTTTTCCCCATTTTAAGGAAATGTTTTTTCCTCCCCTAAAATAACTCATTCTAAGCCACTCCCTTCCAATTTGCATATTTCCTATTTGCACACAATATTTGGCTTCATACAAATTTAGAAGGTCCCTGCATTTAGTACTTGTCAAAACCGGAGTAAAAACAAGAGCTTTTGATGGGCACAGCAGCTTAACAAGACAAGACTCTGACAGTGCTTAAAGTTTCCAAACAGATACAAGATAATTTCTCCTTAAGAAGAAACAGATTTTGTAGTTTTCCAGTGAGAAATATATGAGCAAGGGACTGACTTTCCCAGATGGAATGTGTATCATTCATAGGGGACTTCTGAAACTCAAAGCCATTCTTGTAAGCTAGAAAATCTTGGCCTCAAAAATGTTTTTCTCTCACCATTGTATTCAAGAGAATTTTATGTAGCTTACTGTTCTGGTGGACAGGCCCTATAGTGGTTCAGTATTTGGTGTTTCAGGAAAAGAAAGGGTCTTATATGTTGCCAGATATTCTTTCTAACAGATTGAGTAGACACAATAACAATTAGATGATTTGTAAAATCAATGTTCCAAGATGCGGTAGCCTGGAACTTGAAATCCTTCCTTAGTCTCTCAAGTGCTAGGATTACAAGAGTGTGCCACCATACCTGGCAAATTGCTTTATTTCTGAGTTTTTTCCCTCACCTATAAAGTAGAGATAGCAGAAACATCTCTCTTAATGGGTATCTGTGAAGATTAAATGGTATGACAACTGGAAAATACTTAACATGTCTTAACACATAGGGAAACTTCAAGCCTGGTCTTGAGATTTTCTAAACTGTAGGTCATTTCTCCTCGGAGAGTCATAACCAACAGTTGAAAACAAACTAGAAAAGGAAATAATCAGGTCACATCACAGAGTCAGTCAGTATTCTGTCATGAAAGCATCTTTGTGCCACATGTGTTTATGTGTGTATTAGGTCAGGATGTAGAATCTTTTTTTTTTTTTTTTTTTTTTTTTTTTTTTAAATTTATGTGTATGAGTGCTTGCCTGGGTGGTGCTCCTGGTACCCAAGGAGGCTAGAAGAGGGCATGGGGTCCTCTGGAACTGGAGGTTGTGAGCCTCCATATGGGTGCTGGGAATCAAACCTGGGTCCCCTGGAAGAGCAGCCAGTGCTCTTGACCCCTGAGTTATCTCTCCAGTCCCAGATTCCATTTCTTGCTGCAGTTTGCAGTTAAAAGTTTGAAAGCTGCCACCCCTTTCAAGCTCTCCTCTTCAGAGGCATGGGACTTTGTTGCCCCAAATAAAACACAACACCACTCATTTGAGGTTTTGTTGTTTGTTTGTTTTAGTTTTTCAATACATGGTTTCTCTGTGCCTTTGGGGGATGTCCTGGAACTAGCTGGTCTCGAACTCACAGAGATCCCCTTGCCTTTGCCTCCTGAGTGCTGAGATTAAAGGTGTGCACCACCACTGCCCAGCCCTACTCTTGTTTGAAAGAGTCATTTTTTAAGACAAGAGTCTTACACTGTAGCTCAGGTTCCCCTGTAACTTGCTGTTATAGCCCGCTGGTCCTGAATGCACAAAAATCCACCTCTTTCTTCTAGGGTTAAAGGTAGGTACCACCCTTCCCTGCTTGTTACTCCTAATTTTGAGAAACAGTAAAACATGGGTCCTTTGACCAGTTGCTTAGAACTCATGGCTCAGTCTTCTCATCTGTGCAATGGTGAGAATAATACCCAAGGTACTAGTGTTAGTGTTATATCATTGTTTAGTTGTGTGTAAAATGTTTATAAACAGTGCTTGGTACATAGTCAACTTTAGGAAAGCATTTGTGGACAGTTTGGAGAGTATCTAGAGTAACATGCATAAAGACAGATTGTGCAGTGCACCAAATAAATATATATTAGGTCCTTGTTTTTCATTTTTTTTTTTTGTAGTTGCCATCCTTTTTAATTTTGAGTTAGTATGTGAAATAATGGGTTTCATTATGGCATTTTTAGACATCTATGTCATTTTATACTCTATGTTCCTATTTATCTCCTTAACTGCCCTCTGTCTCCCTCACCCCCTTCTCTTGTTGATCCTGTCTCCTCCCAAGAAGTCCTCCTTTGGCTTTTATGTCACAGGTTTGAATACATTTTCAATGAAGACATCCTCCCCATGGCCCCACTCTTCCCTCTCCAGCTCCTTCAGAGTCTCTGTTGGATGATTCTTTAGGAGCATATATATCCTTGGGTGTTAGTTGACCCAACTATATACACTTCTTTCCTTCTTGGGGCTTGCAGTCAAGTCTAAGACACTGTCACCAAGACAGCAGCATCCTTTTTCCTTTTACTTCGACATACTGGGTACGACCTTTTTTTTTTTCTGGACAGGATCTCTCCTCATAGTCCTGACTGTCCTGTCCTGGAACTTGCCGAATAGACTAGTCTGGGCTTGAACTCATAGAGATCTTCCAGCCTCTGCCTCTTAAGTGCTGGACTGTTTATGTTTGACTGTCATGAGCCATGAATTCCATGGAAGTAAATCATATAAATTGCATTCATCCCTGCACGTGTAATAAACATAGTAATGCATATGTTAGTAAGATGTCATATTACATCCTTAAAAATTTAGTCAGGAAAGACTTATTTAGGGTGGGAGGGGTGTGATGACCTTTTCTAAAGCTGTAAGGTTGATTTTTCTTGCTGAATAGTTAATGTCAGCAAGCTGATACACAGTGAAACCAATCACTGTGCCTTTGCTCAGCTGTAGCAGATAATGAGCCTTCCGTTTGATAAGCCCATTGACAATACTGAGTCACCTGGGATGAATAGAAGTTAATCCTGCTGCCGCACAGAATGGATTTGTTATGTAATTTATGGTACCCACAAACCCTTTGGGAGGTCTTTATTATCATGATGATGGGGCCTGTCTGGGTCTTCTGTTGTTCTGCACCAGTTCTGCCAGAGTGATTCTCACACCTGAAGGGCTAGCTAGCTGCTTGAGGTGGAAAGCAGGCTTTCATCTTTTGTTTCCACATAAGTCCTAGTTGATGAAGAATGGGTGTTAGAACCTCGGAATAAAAAAGTTGGTGACTAAAGTGTAGAAGGTTAGTTTAGAAGATACCCCCTCATTATACTGTCTTAACTTCTGAAAAATTGAGCCATGTTGAGAGTTTGAAACATTTCTTTTTTGACTAGTCTCAAAAAAGGTTTATTAACGTTTTTGTCTTGTAAGTTGCTGCCGAGGTTCCTGTGTCAACCCTGCCACTGCAGACAACAAAAGAAGGAGTGTCAGTTTGGTTTTCCTTCACCACACAGGGTAGACTTAACTCTGTCACTGGTCAATATACACAATTAAATAAGTCTTTCTGCTGGCCGACTGACTCACTGAGGAGCCCTGTGGTGGTGTGACCTTCTCCCCAGCTACTAGCACTTAAACTTGTAATACTTGAATTGTCAATGTATTGTGTTAAAACAAACTCCTAATTCTGGCTATTTTTCTTTTCAACTTTAGGCCTAAAATTGGAAGCTCTATTTTTATATAACATCTCCTAGAAAAGTCACCAGTGTTGCTATTCTCTTGCTACCCCAAATATCCTAAGTGGGCCTGGGGGTGGGGAGAGTAAGAGCCGGCTGTTTCACATGGCTAAGCAGAATGTGTGGGCTTGCCTGCCAGCCAGTGGAGGTGGAATCTGCTCTTTGCTTCTTGGCAAGTATGTCTGGCATTGGAAGCTTTGTTTAGGACTTTAGTTTGTGGTCTTTTCTTGCTGCCATATGCAGCATAGCTCATTGTCTCTTGGAGATCTGATCTGAAGAGGTAGAGCTGTATTGCCCTTATCTCTTACTAACTTTGACAAGCTACATATGTTTATAAGATAAGTCAAAAGCCACCCTCTGGTCAGGTTAATTTTTTTTTTTTTTTTTTGAGATAGTTTCTCTTTGCAGCCCTGGTTGTCCTGGAATTCACTGAGATCCACCTGCGTCTCTGTACACCACTACACTCAGCATCAAGCAGTTTTGTGAATAGCATAGAGTGTAAAAGTGGTACTAGTCCTTTATGTTTTAAGTAGTTGAATCCCAAATAAGTATATGCAGTATTCAAAACAAGGCTCTTGGTCTCAAACTTCTTTAAGTGAGATATTTTCACATATTAGCTGGGGAGGCTAGCTAGCCCCTGAAGCTTTCCACCATGTCTTCCTAGAGTATTGTGAGATTGTGACTTCAGTTGACCTTTGGTTAAAGAAGAGTCAGGAATAATTTCTGTGAATAATGTGACACCCTTCCCTCCTCCAGGGGAGTGAGGTATGGACCAGAAGAGACAGGTAGAACTCCATGTTCAGTCTCAAATTCTGTATTTTACTCTAGGAGGTGAAACTTAGCTTATGAAGTGAAGAGTGATGGAGCCATATATTACTACTGGTTAAGAAGCCATTTGTATCACATTATTTGAGAAACTGATGAGGTGGTGAATAATTGGAACAATAAGACAACCCCTCCCCCTTTTTTCCTAAATGCTGGGGGTGGAAAAGGGGTTCTCAAATCTGACCTTAAGAAAAGTTCTTGAGAGGTGAAATTGAGCTTTCTTTCCACAGGATTCAGTTTCCTTTGCTATTTAACATCATTTGTCAGAATTAGTACAAACAGGATTTGTTGAGCATAATTACACTAGGGCAAAAGCTAAGCATGCCTGATTCATGAGTTAGTGCAGTAAGATGACAGACTAGTGCCTTGTGTATTGTGAGCACTCACTGTCTTACTCTTCTGTTGCTGTGAGTAGGTAACCATGTTCAAGGCAACTTAAGAAAGCATTTAATAGGGGGCTTGCTTACGGTTTCAGAGGGTTAGTTCCTGATTGTGGCCAGGGAGCATAGTGGCAGGCAGGTATGTTGCTGGAGAGGTAGCCGAGAGCTCACATCTGATATGTAAATTATAGAGACTGGGCCTGGTGTAGGTTTTTGAAGTCTCAAAACCCACCCCCAGTGACATACCTTCTTCAACAAGGCCATACTTCCTAATCCTTCCTAAATAACTCAAACCATCACACTATCAATGGTTCATCAGCAGGTACATAGCAAACAAACACTTGCTGAATGCTTAAGAATTGAGGAACACAGATAAAATTTGTGCTGTTGTGGAGGATCAAACAAATCAACAAATGAGACCAGGCTGGTGTTGCCTGTAATCCTAGCATGTGGGAAGCTGAGGCAGGAGGGTCATGAATTCAAGGTCAGCCTGGACTCATTAATTATATCTATGAAAGTAAATCAGGAAAAAAAATAATAAAAAAGAACTAAACCCAAAGCAGCTGGGCATTATGACACACACCTTATTTCAGCACTTGGGAGGCAGAGAAAGGCAATCTCTTGAGTTTCACCCTAGCCAAAGCTACATCAATAATACCTTGCCTCAAAAAGCAAAACAAAACAAAAACAAGGCAAAATAAATGAAAATCCACACTATGGAAATGAAGAAAACCCAAGAAAAACAAACAAAAGTGTTGTCAGATTAGAGTACAATGACATGTAGAAATGTTGAATCTATCTCAATATTTGAACTGAGACACATCTGATATGAAATGATCTTTTGATTTTTTTCCTCCCAAGCTTAAGGTGAGAAAATGAGGTGCAAGGTCTCTATGGAGATATGTAAGCTCAGTTATTTTTCTTTTTTAAAGACTGACTTATTTGTTATGTATACAGCCTTCTGCCTGTATGTATCTATGAAAGCCAGAAGAGGGCACCAGATATCATTACAGATTTTTGTGAGCCACCATGTGGTTGCTGGGAATTGAACTCAGGACCTCTGGAAGAGTAGAGTCATTTCTCCATCCCAGTTCAGTGTCTTTTTATACAAACCATGTCCTGTTCTTTCTAGAAGGCACAGGTAGGAGGACTTTCAGGAGTGAAGGAATTGGATATGGTTCTTGAAGTACATGCAAAACTGATGATAGTTTTGAAAGTTGCATGCAACTCATTGAACCCTCTATTACTAGATGCAAAATGTGTGTGCACTTATATATACAGTTTATTCTAGGTCCATAGCTGCCCTCAGGTTGTCCAGCATATTGATGACCAGAAGAGCTGTTGGTTCTACTGCTTTGCTTTGGAATTTTCTCGTGTTGGATTTTCCTAAAATAGGGCCTGCCAGGGCAACTAAAATAGTATTGTGGTGATTTGGGCAATATATAGACTATAACTGAGTAGCCAGCCTTCTTTTGGTTTTTGTTGTTGTTTGAGACAGGGATTCACTATGTAATCTTAGCTAGCCCCGAACTCATAGAAATCCACCTCTCTTTGTCTCCTGAGTGCTGGGATTAAAAGCATTTTCTACCATGTCCAACAAGAGACACTTGTAGTACCTGTGGCTTGTTGCTTTCTATTATATGTTGGACTTTCTTGATTTAAGTATCCATTTATCTCTATGCATATTAATATATCCATGTGCCATATAAGCATTTGTGAAAATAGCTGTTAAGAAAATAAAGCAAAAACAGTTTTAACCCATGTGTACATGTATGTGTGTATGTAAATATAGTATATTTATATATGTATGCATTCACACATGGCTATATATATATATGTGTGTACATATATATATATATATATATAAGCCATTTTGTGTGTGTGTGTGTGTGTGTGTGTGTGTGTGTGTGTGTGTATAGGTACCCACACACACACACATATCCTGAATTCTGAATTCTTCCTAAATTGGCTCTTGGCACTTAAAGGGAAATTGTTTGGGTGATAATAATTGAAACTAAGAATTCTGATCATGTCTGGCTTGTCAGTTCCATAGGATATAGTTTAGAGTGAGCTGGAAGAAGATTGGCTATGTCATTATTGTACAAATACTTCAGGAGAGTTTGCTTTACACCTCATCACATGATGCCTGACTGTTAGGAGGGTTCTTCCTTGAGAATATGAAGGTGAGAGAAATGTTTTTCAATAGAAGGCAGGAGTAAATACTCTGAAACTGTGTATTTGGGGCAGAGCTGAGATAGTGCTTTTAGCTTGTTAGTCATACTATCTTATATAAATAGTACCCTAAGTCTCACCTAGTTGAAATGGAATTTGTCAGCTTTCTTGGGCCAGGGATCATTGCTCCTGTTGTTCAGCTGAGAGTAGCCATGATGTATTGGGTTGAAATTGTGGCCCTGTAAGCTGGTCCAGGAACACAAATCAGGAAGTCTAAGCATTGGATCTTCCTTTCTGTGCTGCTTAAGTGGGAGATCTGAGAAGCATTAACTGTCTTCGTAAGAACTCTTTCAGTTCTGACACCTAGAGAATGTAAAAGGGAATTTACTGACTGGTATATTCATGAAGGTTATAGGCTTTGATCTCCATTCCTGAAGCTAATGGATTCTGGGTGTAAATGATGTTTTCAAAACCCAGTTTGTAATTTTTCAGTATTGCTTTTCACCTAAGAATCTATATGCATTAGATTTGAAACTCAGCTGGTAAGGAGTGTCTGTTTAATCTTCACATCTATACCTTCTTGGCTGTGGTATGGTGACCATTTTCAGTGGTTGGCTTTGGTGCCTGTGTAACCTTGGTAACAGTCAGTCATTGAAGTCAGGAATGTATAAGGTAGTGATGGAACTAAGTCATATGTTCCATCATGAATCCCACATATACACAGTCTTAACCAGGAGTTGGAACAGGGGGGTGGAGAACTACTTGGTGGAGCTTGGGCATTTATCTGATAATGAGGCAAGATGGTGGGGAAGCATACATGCCCCTGTTACGTTCTGTAATGTCCTTTGATTCAGTCTATAGCTCACAAGCCTGTATGACAAGTCTGTGGGCTAAGTGCAGCCCAGTCGCTGCTTCCAAAGCTCCACAGCCCCATGTGCAGGTGAGTCACTCTGACTCTGGTTAGTCTAAGTGCCAGATTCTTAGCCCAGTGCTAATGAAGACACATTAGACTTTCAGATGGAGGGTGGATAGGGTAAGGTTTGTCTAATACTTAAAAAAAAAAATACATTGAGGAAATTCAGATGAAATTAAAAGATGATCATTTGATGAACTTCTTGTTTCTTGTGCTCACAGAAAACCTGACACTTCTTTACTTGCTGCCTGGATATTTTTCTTCAAATATAACATCTTCCATGCTTTTGGCAAAGTCTCTTTCTTTCTCTTTCTTTCTTTCTTTCTCCCCTTTTTTTTTTTTTTAAAGGGGAATTGAATTAATTGGCAAAAACAGCATGTTAAAAGTATGTGTCCATTGCTAGAATATATTTTATGTAAACTTTTTTTGCATATTCTTTGATCCATTAATTTCCTGCCTTAGGATTTATTCCCAGGAAATAGTTATTAATGTTCTGATTTTAACTTCATTTTTTATTTGTTACCATAGTATGTCTAGAATAGTGAATTATGGAGAGCAAGTTAGCATCTGAGTAAAATGTTAAGACAACAAATCATGGTGCCCGTACATTGAGATACTAAGTTGTTTACAGTGTTTCAGCACAGGGAGTCTCAGTCTCTTTGTTCCCACTGGAATACAAGAATTTTGACAGATTAAATAGTTTTGTGCCTTCTGGAGCATTTGTGGCGATAACAATATTTAAAATTTTTGTTGAAGGGTTAAGGTGGTAGCTTAGTTACTACAGTGCTTGCTTTGCAAGCTTGTGGACCTGAGTTCAATAACCCCAGAACCCATGTGAAATTCATTGACAGTCACAACCACCCCCCCCAAACACACACAGACTTGTCTGCATTTTCTGGACTTTCTAGAATATATAGTACTTTTGATTTGGCAGTAATCATGGGCATTTATGACTGAGTTACTCATGTGGTTGAAAGGAAGAATTCTTTTGCTGTGCAGGTCTTTTTTGTCCTTTTCCTGTCTGCTGCACATTAACAGTCAGCCTCCATCATGGGCTTCTAGGAAGAAGTTGGTATGTGTGGTCTTATAATGGATTTAGATTTTCTTTATAAAGAGTGAGCTAGCATTGGGAAATTGATCAGTACCATGTGATGGACTTGAGCCTTACTTAGAAACCACATGACTGCAGAAACCGCAACTGTATATTGGTGATCATTCAAGTATTCCTTTAAGGCATTTGCAGGCAGTCATTTATCTTTTTTTTTTTTTTTTTTTTGTATCAGGTTTTTTCCTCATCTTTTGACTCATTTCACAGTTTCCTTTCTTTCCTTTTAGGAAATGCAAAACTCTAATCTCATCTTCACTTAACTACTTTTCAGCTGAATTCCTTAGAAGGTGGCCAGAAAGTGAACAGTTTGTGTGGTAATTGGATGTTTGAGGACTAATTAGCTATGATCTGCTAACCTCCTGGGTGTCAGAGAATTAATGTCTAATTAGCAGTCCACCTTCAGTGAGGTACTGAAGTTCCACTCCAACCAAGCAAGGAAACAAACTACATACATAGAGCCAGAGTGTATCAGGCATGCCATTCTCATTACAGTACCAGGGAGTACAAACCCAAGATGGCCTTTTGCCTTTAAACAAGGAATGTCATTGGGAAAGCAGAGGGGTGGGGTGGAGGGACTGATGACAAAGGAGTGACTGTTACAGTTGTCCCCATAGCTCATTCATTTGAATATTTGGTTTTCAGCAGGTGACAATGACTAGGGAGATTGTGGAACCTTTGGGACTGTGGCCTCTCCAGCAAAAGGTGGTTCCTTGGGGCAAGGCTTGAAGGTGATATGTGCTCTGGATTCCAGTCTAATGTGCTGCCTCATCTGCTAACTGTGAGGACTATGGCCTTACACTCCTGCTGCAGTGGTGGACCATATCTTCTGGGACAGCCAAATAAATCTTTCATCCCATTAAGTTTCTTCTTTAGGTATTTGGTAGAACCAACTAGAAAAGAAAGTAACACAGTGACCAACCTAGAATAGAAGTGCATGGCCTTCCTAATCATGTCCCCTTTGCACATATCTGGGTAGTTAGACCTGCTTTAGATGAGTTGTGATGGGGAAAAGAAACAAAAAACCCAGTTGTGGGCCAGTGACATGAGAAGGCCCAGTTTGGGTTATTTTGGGTAAATATGCAGCTCAGTTCTAAAGCATAGAGAGCTTCATTATTTCCTTTTGGAAAGTTTATGTGGCATGTGTCTGTGTTGACTTGCTTGAATTTGGCAAGTAGCCCTTCGACTAGCCAACAGCAGTGGTTTTAGTCCTCAGGCCTTAAATAGATAAATAGTCTCAGTAGTATCTAGTCATGGACTGCTTAACTAAGGGATGGATTCTGAGTGAGTTTGTCATTGTGTGGATGCCATTGAATGTCCTTACACATAAGTCATTCACTTCATGTGATATCTTGATAAAGTCAGGGGAGATGGTATATATAACATGTATTTTTATTAAATATATGATTCACAATTGTATGTGCTAGGCTGAGTGGTGGTGGTGCATGTTTTTGATTCTAGCACTTGGGAGGCAGAGACAGGCAGATCTCTGTGAGTTTCAGGACAGCCTCCAAAAGCAATACAAGAAACCCTGTCTTGTGCGGCGGGGGGGGGGGGGGGGGGAGAGCAAGAAAGAAAATTGTATGTGCTGTTGCTGTCTTTTTATACAGCGAGCAGTATAAGGTACATCTCTGTGCCAAAATCATCATGAATAAGTGAACACTTTCTTCACTACACTGGGTGGCTGTGGTTGCCTTAAAACTGTGTACTATGATCTTATAGGACCACCACTGTGACCATTGTCCATTACTGATGAAAATATCATTGTACAGTAAGCAATTGTATTTCAAGTGTGACACCTAAGGACCAGTGACAAACTAATAAATAATTTTGTGCCAAGTTGGGTGTGTTAGTCATGTGACCCTAGGTTACTTCCTATAAATATAACTAGTATGTATATTTCCTTTAAAAAATATCCTTTTTTTTCCTTCCTTCATGCCTCTTTCCTTTTGTACTTTTGAGATTGGTTGATGTAGCAAGTCCTACCCAATCCTAACTAGAGCTGCAGTTTTAGTTTGCTAGTGTAGGGCATTTTAGAACAAAGACACCTTTAAAAGCATGAACATAGAAACAAACAGGCTTTTGTTTGTTTTGATGTAGGAAACTGCTTTTCCCACTAAGTAGCTCTGGTAAGACCTAATCTTTGAAGGTGATCTTCAAGTCCCAGTTCCAGGTTGGATGAGCAGTCAGTCCCCTCACTCAGTCTTTCCTCATTGTGTCTGTAAGTTTCTACAAGTCATTTACAATTGAAGTGCCCACTTGTCAGTCTATTTTGAAAAGGTCACTCAGAACCTGTAGCTGCCAAGTGGGACTAGGGGTCTGTCCCTTGTAGCCTCTGGCTGCTGTAGAAAAACTGAAGATTTCATGTACTCATGTTCTGTTCTTCAGTGTCTGATGTATTTAGTGAGAAGTAAGACCATGGACCCAGCTAGTTCCACAAATTATTTAGATAGAAGTTGGAAACATGAATTTTGCATTGCTATTATGTGGGAATGCCAGTGTGTGTTGGTAGCTTTTTGCTTCAGAATAGACCGACTCCAGATGGGAACAAAATGGAGAAGGGCATTGGGTTGTTCCCTTCTGTTAAGGCAGTCTTAGGTCAGATCTGATACACCTTGCTGATGCTGGGGTTTTTTTTTTGTTTGTTTGTTTTTTTTTTTTTTTTTTTGGTATACATTTACCTCCTGTATTTTAGCTCATCATTTCATAGGCACCCTATCAGCAGCCAACACTTCCTCTGAGCAGACTTTCTGACCCAGTCAGCTACATCAGGGCTGCTTGTTTACCATGGGGACTGCTTACCATGAGTCAGGGTCTTATTGCTGACCCTGAAGATTTCAAACCAACATGAAAGGGAAGCCTACAAACTGCATGTTGTCTTATCACCCATTGTTCAGATTGGATTCAGCTATTTTTCTTCTTTTGGGCTTAGTTGTGAGAGTATGAGCAAGAAGAAGCGAGGGAACCATTTATTACAGAGGAAAGGTTCTTTAAGAAGGTTCCAGATCCTCACCTTCATTCTCTTTTAAATGCTGAAAAGACGAAAGTAGCCCCAGAATATTATACATTGCAAAGACAATTCTAGACCCCTTGTTTTAATGTTTGAGTCACAGAAACTCAGAGAGGCCATGTGATTTGTTGAAGGGATACAGTGCTTATGGCAGTCCCACATGAAACTCCAAAGTACCCTCAGAATTTACTCTGCATATAGACTCAACCTCTGGAATACACTTAAGTGTTGATAAAGAACATTTTCTTCTTGGGGCATCGTCATCTTAGTCTGGTATGCCTTGGCACACATCATATCAGAGAAGGGTAAGCAACGCTGGCAAGCCAGAGATCAGGATATCGATCCAAGAGTGTGGAGTCAGACTGGTTATCTCAAGCAGACTCCCTGAGTTTTATTTACTTCTTTTATAACATGAAGAAAATACTATCTATCTTACAGTTCACCTCATTCTCAATGAATACATGTAGTGCTTTTTGTAGGTGCTGTGTATGGGCATGTGTAAAGGTCAGAGGTCAATGTCAGGTGTCATTCTTCACCATATTTTCTGAGATAGGGTCTATCACTAAACCTGGAGCTTATTGATTCACTTAGGCTGGCTGGCCTGGAAGCCCCAGGAAGCTTCTCTGTCTTTATCCCCCAGCACTGGGGTTAGACATGGACTACCATGCCCAGCTTTTACATGGATGCTGGGGATCTAAACTGAAGTCCTCATGTTTTTTGTGGCTGGCATTTTACTGATGGGCCAGTCTCCCCAACTCCTTGTAATGATTTTAATTACACATACCAATCATAATGGTCTTCTCTCTTTCCATTTCCTGCCGATTGCCATACAAGAACCCAGATAAGACCTGCCTCTCTATGAAGTCTTCTCAGTGAAGTTTGGCAGATCGGCTTTATTTTACAATATGTACATATTATAATATATATGGAATATATTTATTCCTAACATAAAAAGCTAGAGCAATTTACTACTTGTGTTATAAAATTGCAACTGTAGCCTGAGGCTCTGAGTTATTATGAGTCCCTCTCAGTTCTCTTATTTCCTCCTTTTTTCTGTGTCCCTTTTTGCCAGGTCTCAGTGTGGGTTGGTCTCCACTGTGGGTCGGCTCAACAATCAAGAGTAAGTCACTTGAAGACAGGCTTGCCTGTTTGTTACCTCATGGAACTATTAAAGAGAGGAGACAGTCTCTGCTGGAGCTAGAGTGCCTCCAGGGACCCCAGGCCTCTAAGGACTGCCTTTGGGGCCTAGCAGTGCCTGCTTCAGGCCTGAGGCCAGGCTGAGCTGGGCAGGCAGCCAAGCTTTTCCTCAGGAACAAGCAGCCAGGGTTGGCACAAAGGAAGGAGGGTTCTGGAGGCTGATGTGCAGAGAAGGGAGAGAAGGAGTCAGAAACAGCTGGAGCTAAGGTTGAAGGAGAAAAGCTAGGGATTGATCCTGATCCAGTGTAAGTTGAACAAGTTCCTGTCTGGTAAATAAATACCCCAAAGGAGTATAAAGGCTTAGAATATGTTTCCCAGGTAGTGCATGTGTGAATAGTTCCACTTCCCCACTTTTCCCCCAGTCCTTCTCCCTCCTCTCCTTGTCCTTGGCTCTGTTTGACTCATCTGTGCCATATAGCTAAAGCAGTGGAGCAGTCATTTATGAGACATATTTGACTTGCCACGGTAGAGCTGGGCTGACTACTGAAGAACTCTTCCCATGGTAAAGGAAGCTTGAGTCTGCCAGTGACTTTGTGATAGCAGTAATAATAATAATTACACAGAGAGGCGGACACTTCATTGAATGCTTCTATGCATCAAATACATGGATTAGCTCATTTCCTCTTCTTAACAGTCCTCTGAAATGTAGTGGGATGAGTTGTTGACAGGTTTGGTTAATAGATGCCATCACTGTGATTCACTCAACCTCTCAATTATTGTACTTTCTCCCTAGATAGGCTCCTTGACCTCAGTGAGCTGCCATTTAATTTCCCAGAACTCAGGAGTTAGTTCACAGAGCTACGTTTCTATAAGGCGGTTATAACATACTAGCAAATAGAAAGTGATATTCCTTACTAATAATTGTTTTGTTTTTGGAAACACTAGGGTGTCTAGATTGTGCAGAAGCTGTCATCAGGTGGCAATGGGAGTGAGGAGAGCCACCTGGGAAGGTACCTCCATTAACAGTGTAGTTGCCTTAAAAGCTAGAGATCTTGTCTTTGCAGAGCTGAGGAAGTAGATGAAAGAGGAAAGGGAAACCCTGCCTCAGGTTAGGAACAGGGTATGCCTGACAATTTCAGGCACAGCTTGATTTTATTGAGGATCAATCCCAAGGAAATCACTTCCTGTAGAGAACCTGATTCTCCTTGTGTTGGGACTTTGGAGCTTTTGAATGTAGTCAGTGATGTAATAAGAGCCTGTTTTTATTTTTTGAGACTGGGTCTTACTATGTAGCTGATCTTGGACTCAACAGAGACCCACCTGTCCGCTTCCCAAGTGCTGGGATTAAACACATGCATTACTGTGCCTGACCTTTTATTATTACTATTGTTAATAATATTTTAAAATTATTTGTGTGTATGTGTACTCATGTGCCATGGCTTGTGTGTGGCAGTCTGGAAGAACTTTCAGAGTCTGTCCTTCTCTTCTACCATATAGATCCTGGGGATTGATCTCAGATTGCCCCTAACCTGGTGGCAGGTACCTTGAACACTGAGCCGCCTCAATAGCTCTTGTGAGACTGTTATTTAGAAGAACTTAAGCTAATGATTTTAGGGGTAGGGCTGGCTGTATGTACCAGGCATTATTATCTATATTTCTTGATTATGTACAGTAACCATGTGGGTAGATTTGGCTTTAGGTTCATGGCTGGGGCTTTCACCACACTGATGTGATGGAGAAGGTCTAGGGCAAGTGGACCAGTTCTAGCATATCTCCTCCCTTCCTGGGATGGGGAGCAGTGAGCCCAAGAGCATTATCCTTGTTGGAATCATGGCAGCTGGACTGGTCTAGTCCTGGGGAGGGCAGTGCTAAGGATGTCTTTGATCATGCATGCAGACAGTGAGGTATTCTTTCTGGTGGCTGATGGTTAAGATTTGCAATTCTATGGTTGCTGTATTGTTGCTCCTGAATATTATTCAGTTTACTGTCCCATGATCCTTTGCCAGATGTGGGCTCAGTTGTACAGATCATGGTTTCTTGAACTAAAAACATTCCACGCTCTGTTTGTTCTGTGGTGTTGGATAAATTTACTGTATGTTTGCAGAGCCTCAGTTTCCATGTTTTTAAATGAGGTTGTTGTGAGGAGGGCACATGAACTAATACTGTTCTTAAAGTGCTTAGTTAGTATAGAGCTTGGCTGTCTATCAATTGCTCTATAATTGACTGTCATTAGACAGCAGTCAGTGAGACCTTCAGCTTTGAAAGACTGAAGAAGGTTCTGCCACCTTCTTGAACACAGGGCTGGTTGCTGTGACTGGGTCTGGAGAAGCCCAGAAAAAAGAGAAATTAAAGAGTAATCCAGGAGAAGTACACACCAGCAGACAAGAAAATACTGGCTCTAACTTGAGACTACTACTCCATCCCACTAGAATGGGAACCTTTCAAAGAAAGGAACTATGATAGAAGAAAGCTGACCTTGTAATCACTGGGTGATTGATCATCTGTTGACATTGATTTCCCCCTCCTTTTCTCATCTGCTGAGCATGTTAAAAGCCTTCAGGTTTCAACTGGTTCTGCTGTATCAGGTCATCAAAGGATGCTTTTACATGGAGACCCAGCAGAGTAAATGGGATTTAGGCCTCTATGGGAGCCCCATCTGTTCTGTCTTTACCTTTAGGCCTTGGTACCAGGCTTTGGAGAGAGCTGCTATATTGAAGCATCTGTCCAGTGGGGGTGGGGTGAGTGGCCTGGGTAGGTGGGTCAAACGGAGGGCAGGAAATCCTCTTATGGCTCCTGGTGCTGGGCCTCCTGCAGCAGGAGCTGAGCAGCAAACACTGGTGAGTCAGCGAGCCTGGGAATTAGAGTTGCCAGTCTGTGAGCATGTGGGGTTTGTGTAAGTTTGGGTCTTTTGTTTCTTTCAGCAATCCAGTCTTTAGAAACACAAATCTGGAAACCAGACCCTCCACATGCTACAGTCCTTCTTGTTTGGAGAGAATTCTGCTAGAACAGTTGCTTCTCTTATATGATGGTCTTCCAAGAATTAACCCCATGCCTTTTGAAATTTGAATAGGTTTCACTTACAGCTTACTACATGCCCAAAGTATGAACAGCCTGTGATCTGTGAGAAACCATGCCTGGGTCTGTCACTTCTCAGTCAAAGCACTTTTAAGGGTTTCTTGTGTGTGTGTGTGTGTGTGTGTGTGTGTGTGTGTGTGTGTGTGTGTGTGTGTCTGTGTGTTAAAGCACATTGAAACTTCAGTTCTTTAGAGGGCATGTGTAGACATGTCTTTTGTCTCCGAGGGTGGAGAATAGGACACACCCTTAGTCTATCTTAACTACAGGAATGGTTCCTTTTAGGTGACTATATTCACGTCTTCCTTTTAGAGAGAATTCTTCTTGAAGGTAATTCCCAATTTATCTAAACATTGTTTGGTAAAAGCTGTTTTGTTTTTTATTTTTTTTCAGAACAACTGCCCTTTGCCCCACTACCATACTCTTAAGACCTCTGAATTTGTACCTTAGAAGTAGGAGGTCCATGCTGGACTGACAATGATTTTTGTCTGTTGTCTGCTTTCTTTGGTACACTTCTGGCTTCTGAACCACATACTAACTGTGCAGTGTCAGTGGTTGCCATTGTTCTAGCGGTTGGCAGAATTTTGCAAGTACTAAATTATAAATGGATTTTTTATTATAGCAAACTAGTTGATGGTTAAGAACAAGTCCTGAGTAGATTGTATTAGAGAAGTAGCTTCTGCTTTTGCCACAAATTTCTAGCAGGTCATATAAAAATTAAGTTACAACAAATAGTACACACAGTGAAGAATTTGCTCAGTGTCAGTGTAGTCATTTGATTTGGCAGTTCTGTGTCTTAGAGATTGTATTGGGTGTGGAGACACACCTAGGTTGGGAAAGTACCTGGAGTACAAGCTCCATATAGTTGGGTGGAGCAGGGTGGAGCTAGGACAGTACACCTGTGTGAATCCAAAGAGATCAGACACATGTAGTTTTGACACTGTAACTCTTTACCTCACCATTAGATCATTATGAGATTACAGGTGCTTGGGTATGGCACCTATTACACCAGAATCCAGCCTAACAAACCAAGCAATGTATTTACTGGGTTTACATAAAGAGCACAGGTGAGGGCTTACTTTCACAAGCATGAGTGACCTTAAAGTAGCTAAAGCACCTTAGGTCTGAGGACTTCATAGAAGCTTCATCATGGAGTTTTGCTTTCAGTTAATTTTCTACTCCTTATATACACCAGCATCTGAGGGAGAGCAAGAAGGAATGGCTGTTATGAGCTGAGGTTCCTTTCACTCTCCTTGACTCCTTCTGAGGAGTATCACCAGCTCCATCCTTCATCTGTTACCATTACCATAGTCTTAGCTACTTCTGTATTGTTCTGCTCAATTAGTTACCATGGCTACCAGGCCAAGGTAATTTCTACTCCAAGGTGTTGCTGTGTTATTCTTGGAAGAAAAGACCTACTATAACAATCTTTGTTAAAATCTGAACATGTAGGTTATTAGGTGTAGAGTCAGGTGGTGAAGTTCTGGCTTAACTCTGATCTAAATAACTTTCTTAGTAAAGGCAAAAGTTGACAAGATGTATTTCCCCTGGAACACTCTGTCAGACTGTAGTCTCTAATGTGTTCTGCACATGATCTGCCTCTTGTAACCAGTGCTACCTTAATGATTCTAGGCATTTCCTATGCTGGTTCTCCATATATCCCTTAGCCACCATTTCCAAGGGTAAGCCACAGAGATGACTTATAGGAGAGGTTCTGGTGAGCTAGGGGCGGGGAGGGAGTGTCTTTCCCTTGGCTCATGGTTAGTTCAGTGAAATAGAGTGGTTATTGGTAGAAAGTTCTGGAGTATAGTTTCTATGCCCTACTCCTCTGCTTAGAGGTGACTACTTTGTAATTTCCTTCCAGATTGGCTGGCTCCTCTAACTGATGGCATGTTGAAGTACATGGGCCAGCAGCAGCGAGGGCATCTGATCCAGAGGGGGCCACTCTAGAGGCCAGGCCGCCACCACCATGGGCCAGTGTGTCACCAAGTGCAAGAATCCTTCATCAACCTTGGGCAGCAAGAATGGAGACCGGGACCCCAGCAGCAAGTCACACAGCAGGCGGGGAGCTGGCCACCGTGAGGAACAGGTGCCACCTTGTGGCAAACCAGCTGGGGATATCCTTGTCAATGGGACCAAGAAAGCAGAGGCTACCACTGAAGCTTGCCAGCTGCCAACATCTTCTGGAGATGCTGGGAGGGAGTCCAAAACCAATGCTGAGGAGTCTTCCTTGCAGAGGTTGGAAGAACTGTTCAGGCGCTACAAGGACGAGCGGGAGGATGCAATCTTGGAGGAAGGCATGGAGCGCTTTTGCAATGACCTATGTGTTGATCCTACGGAATTTCGAGTGCTGCTCTTGGCTTGGAAGTTCCAGGCTGCTACCATGTGCAAATTCACCAGGTTAGTCACAGATGCTTTCTTGTCAGGTAAACAGAGGAGGAAATAAAGTAACATTGGGTAGTGGTACCAGCTAGGACAAAACTGGGGGTGGCTTCACAGGTTTGGGGCAAGTGATCTCCCTTTTCTGGCCATTTTCTCTAAAGCTTAAGTTTTAGAGTTGTAGCTTGAGTTGTAGTTCTGATTCAGATAACTCCCTAGATTCTTCTAAGGAATTAATTTTTTTTTTTTTTTTTTTTAAACCATGTTCCTGATACTGTAGCAGAATTATTGAGTAGATTTCTCAGTAGGTAAGACTCGGGGATTTGTATCGCCATAAAGCTTCTTTGCCTGATAATGTGCTCACAGAATAAAACACTGCCTGACTGATAGGTCATAGTTGAATTTATCACAGCACTAAGAGGCAGCCTAACTGGGTACTGACCCTCTTGCCTGAAGTTAAATTAGGACTAAGCAGTGTGAACCCTGTTGCTCAGTTGCTGCTCAACCCCACTGACAGCAGCTCAAAACTTGTCCCATAGTACTTTACATGTCAGTTGACTCATTCCATATTTATCTGTAGTCTGCCAGTCACTTAAGTTTCCATAGAGTAAGTTTCTCTGGGGATATACCAGGCCTGTGTACAGCGAGGACAGCTGGCCCCAGTTACCAAGCAGGAGTTGTACAAATTGTCACAGTAATACATCCATATTAGGGTTGTTTGTGTAAAAGGATGTGACAGGGTCATGGCAGGCTGTGGCTTCAAGAGTACAGGGTTGTGAATAATAACTGACTTTATTTTTTGTGCTGTTATTATTGTTGTTTTGTTTTTAAAGATGGGTTCTCACTATATAGCCCTAGTGGCCTGGAACTAGATATGTAGACAAGATGGCCTCAAACTCCAAGATCTGCCTACCTCTTGAGTGCTGGGATTAAAGGTGTGAACCACCATACCTGTCCTGGAAGAACAGACTTCAAAACCCAGCTGATCAGATGCCTCATACTTCAGCAGCTTGTACATTTTCAGGGATGATAAGTGTGAAACCCTGTTGTAAACTGCAAAGTGCTGTTTATACCTGTTAAAAATATATATGTAGCAGTGTGGTGGTACATGTCTATAAACCTGTCCCCCAAGAGAATGATGCACAAGGGTAGAGAATTCAAGGCTAATTTGGGTTACATAGTGAGAACCTATCTCATAAAACAACACAAACAAACAAAAATCGTTAAAAACTTTTAAAAACTACATATTTTTTGGGTTTGTGTATGTGTAAATGCACATGTGCCATGCTTTGAGTGTGACGGGGCCAAAGGACAACTTGAGGGAGTTGATTTTCTCTACCTTGTGGGTTCTTAGGATCAAACTCGGGTCATCAGTTTTAGTGGCAAGTATGTTTACCTGCTGAGCCATCTTGCCAGGCCCTCAAAGACACATTTATTTGTTTGCTTTTTTTCTCTCTTTTATCTGTATGGGTGTCTTGCCTGAATTATATGTGTCTATAGTCTGTGCATGTCTGGTACCCTTAAGAGGCCAGAAAAGTGTGTAAGATCCCCTGAAACTGAAGTTACAGGTAGTTGTGAGCTGCCACAATGTGGGTTAGAGGAATTGAACTATCATCCATCCATCCATCCATCCATCCATCCATCCATCCATCCATCCATCCATCCATCCATCCATCCATCTTTGAGACAAAGTCTGACTATACTGTGTAGACCAGGCTGGCTTTGAACTCAGAGATCCTTTCATCTCTGCCTCCCAAGGGCTGGGGGGGGGGGGGGGGTTAGCTGTTGTTACTGTGCTGTCTTGCCTCATCATACATGGCATTGTTTTTTACTTATTAATCGTACTTTTTCCTACCTGTCACAGGAAGGAGTTTTTTGATGGCTGTAAAGCAATAAGTGCAGACAGCATTGATGGGATCTGTGCACGGTTCCCTAGCCTCTTAATAGAAGCCAAACAAGAAGATAAATTCAAGGATCTCTACCGGTTTACATTTCAATTTGGCCTGGACTCTGAAGAAGGGCAGCGATCACTGCATCGTGAAATAGCCATTGCCCTGTGGAAACTAGTATTTACCCAGAACAACCCTCCCGTATTGGACCAATGGCTAAATTTCCTAACAGAGAACCCTTCGGGAATCAAGGGCATCTCCCGGGACACTTGGAACATGTTTCTTAACTTCACTCAGGTGATTGGCCCCGACCTCAGCAACTACAGTGAAGATGAGGCCTGGCCGAGTCTCTTTGATACCTTTGTGGAGTGGGAAATGGAGAGAAGGAAAAGAGAAGCAGAAGGGAGAGGTGCACTCAGCTCAGGGCCCGAGGGCTTGTGTCCAGAGGAGCAGCACTGAGAATCTGCCTGCTGCCCTGCAGCCAAGTGAGGAATTGGACCTTTCTGGAAATTACTGAAGATCCGGATATTTTCTACTTTACACCTTTCTCTGCCTTGTATTTGAAAGGGCTCTAAAATGCTGTATCATGTTTTAGGCACTTTCTTCATTTTTTTTTTTTTTTTTTTTCTTTTTTTGTTATTTTGGTTATTTCTTTCTTTGGGTGGGAAATCCCCAAAATATTTGAACCTGGCTACATGTTGTGTACCTTTTTTTTTTTTTTTTTGAAGCCTTCAGATAGAATAAGCCTGCCATTTCTTGCACAAATTTTAGATTTGTTTTGTTTTTGTGGGGGAGGGTATAGGCCCAGGTGGGGAAATGGGACTGTTAGGTTGAATTAACATTACAAAATGATACAGTGCCAGATCTCAGTTTTGCATATTATTTTTCAGGGCAGGTCTGTACTGTGTGTAGTGCTGTTTACATGGTTGAATTTAGGTTGTAATAATTATTTTTAAAAATTTACACAGATATGAATAGCAGTGTTAACTGTTAGCCACATTGCATTAATTTCCAGACAGTTTGGAGCTCTTGGAGAGCCAGGGCCAAGGCCAGTCAAGAGCATTTGTAGTCTGACACACCACCCCATCCCTTTAAGCTAATTTATCCAAAGCCCTTACCTACCTTACTTCTTGCTCATTCCTTGACCCATTGCATTTCATGTTTAATTTATCCATCACCATGCTGTACCTGTCAGTCAAGTGAGCAGTTTTGTTTTATTAGAACATATTGTACTGAAAACCACTTAAGCGTTGAATGCAGAGAAAGCAGTGCTACCTCAGTTTTGCTGGAAGTAGACTTCTTTGATAGTTTTCTTTGATGTTTTTGTATTTTCATGTCATAAGTGGAAATACTTTTTTTTTCTTTTTTATTTGCCTTGGAGCCAAAGTTTCTGTTCCAGATGGTAAGAAAAGTGTGCCTGCCGGCCAGCTGACCTAAAAAAAAGCTATGGCATGGAACTCTGCTTCAAACTTTTTTTTTTTTTTTTTTTTTTTTTTAAGTTTTTGTTGAGTATCATCAGCTTACTTGTCTGGCAAGTGCAGAAGCCTGAGGCTGGCCTGAACTCTGCCAAACAAATTATCCAAGTGTATTGAATCATTAAATGTGTGCCCTCTCCCTCTTTGCTGCGCCCACGTTGTCACTTAACCCCTAGGAGTTATTTATTATCTTTTTGTTAATGTCAAGCTCATTTGGGGTAATGTGATGACTGTTTAGGTTTACATGACCCTCTTTTCCTTCCCTTACCCCCAGATATGTATATATACATATATAAGATATGTATATATTTTACCTTTATAAAATATATATATATACACATATATGTATCTATATTCCTTTATTTGTCTGCTAAAACTGGCCATAAAAGAGGGAGCTGCCTTTGATCTGTAATTTAAGAAGATGCCAGGGAGCATCATAAAGGGAGGCTATTATATTATGAATTTGAACATTTTCACTAAAGCCAGCTTGAATGAATTTGCTCACAGGAAGGAGGAACCAGTACTCTAGACTCCACATGTTCACTCTTCAAGGCCAGCTTTGGTCAAGTTGCCACCAGGGCCTAAGGAGATGACTCTATCCTACCTAGTTCTACTAGAGGACCCTCTTGATAATTTCCATTAAAAAATATCCTCAAAAAGTTGTACTGGAAAGTGGGTGGCAGGAGCTTGTACAGTTCAGCTTCCAACACTTGGGAACAGATTTAAAAGGGAATCTTTTAATAAAAGTTACAAAAAATATTTATACTCTTGATACAATGAAAAGTGTCTACTTGGAATTTTCTCCCTTAATTAGTCTACCCCAAATCCTGGGCAAGAGTTGCATGCTTTGAGTTCTTTATGAGTCTTACAGCTCTGGGCTCCTATCTTTATAAAGATGATATTTAAGGAGGTGACAGTCCTATTTCCTAAAATTGTTATTGACACAGGGAGCATTTTGTAGGCCTGACACTTGTCCTTTCTTGAGGGACAGATAAGAAACCTGAAAATCAACCACAGACTTGGCTGTTGGGCCAGATGTGCCCCTTTCTTCTAGCCATAGTAAGACAGTCCTTGATTGAGTATCCAGTGGCCCAGCAGTTTCTGAAGGCACAGCTACACTGCAGCCTTTGGAGAAGATCTCGTCTAGCCAGTTGTTCCTAATTCTGGATTAGGTAGAAGTCCAATGAGGAAAGAAGTTCATGGTGTGTACTAGGTAAGATTTTCTGTCCCAGATTAGAAAAGGATGTATATGGCAGGGAAGTGCCAAGAGAGGGAGGCTGTTGAAGGTTCCATGGACTGAAGGTTTCCTTCTCCATTGGGTAAATTTTTAACTGACTGTTCAGTTTCTCCAACCCCAGTCATTTAGAATTATTTGTGATTGTATTTTTAATGGTCTGTTGTTGAGAAACCAGAGAAAGGAGCAGTTAGAGAGGAACCTGGGGTTCTCTTTGCAGTAGTTTTTTTGTTTTACCAAGAGATTTACAGTGAGATGTAAGCTTTGTAGTTAACATTTCTGAGAAACAAAAGCCTCTGCTTCACTCACCTCAGATAGGCTTGCTCCAGCAGTGACTGCAGGCTAAATGTTTGCCCCTCAGGTAAGCCAGCTTTGTGACAATGGGGTGGTGTGGGGAGGGGTGATATGTGGGTGCCATTTTGGAATTTTGCAACATCTAAGCATTACTACACAGACAGAATCTGTTGGAAAATTGCTTACTTTTGGTAAGTGTCTTTTTGAGTTTCCATGGTATTTCTTTAATTTATTAGTGAGCTGGTATGAGATAAAGGGTTGCTTTATGGATTTCTTTCCCCTAGCCTTGCCAAACTTGAATGTATCATTCTTAATGACACTTTGCTGTACTACTAGGGGTTGGCCCAGCAGCTCTCTTGACTGTGGCAGATGTGCCAACATGTGTGTTGGGTTCAAAAGTCTGTATAATACCCATCTGATAAAGAAAAAATCTCCAGAGCTAGCTGAAAATTCCAATTTCAGCCAAAGCTTTGGGCTAAGGGAAAGATAATAGAAAATGTGCAAAGCAGTATTGTTCATATTGGATGGATGGACACAAAATAAAGAGTTAAGCTGCACACAGTATTAACTTGAAACAGTACGGTCTCCTAGGGCCTGGTCTTCAGGCCAGATCAGGTTATGGGACTCCACAGATTAAGTACTTGGACCATTGGTGGAAAGATGCTAAAATAAAGACTAGTCCAAACATTAACAAAGCAAAAGATCTATATACTGGAATATATGGTTTGCTATATTTCAAGTGTGGTCTTCAGTGCAGCAGGCAGACCCAGTTATACAGTTACATAAGGGACAGAAAGCTACTGCTAAAACGTTCACTGCCCCCCTTTCTTTAGACTTATTCCATGTATGTTAGGGTGACTAGTGATGACCTGAACATCTTGGTAACTGACTTACTTGGAGGACTCAGGCCGTATTTAACTTAAATACTTGAAACGGCAAAATTATCAAAATATGTCAATTAGGGCTTTTTAAGGACATGTGTCATTGATCCTCCCTTCTGGGTCTGTAGAGGGAGGTTCTTGCCACTCCTCTTCAGAGTACATTCCTATGCTAAGCTGTAATAGCAGCCCATACCAGTTGGCCCAGGACTACATGCTGGGGATGCTTACCAGTCCCCCCTCCCTCTTAAAAGTATGATGTTTGAGCATTGGGTACAGATGCTGAGATGGTTTGATTAGCTGAGTAATCAAGTTCTGATTTTAGTGTTGGAGTGGTATATTCTGTTTCTCTTAGAAACCCAGCCTGCTCTCATAGATGCCTACTTCCATCATGTATCTTGAGCATTGCCAAAAGAAGCCATTCAGCAGCTGCTGTTTTTCTCTCAGCATGAATATATTTGCTATGGAAGAAGTATTTTCCCTCTAATGCTGGTCCCCAGTCCTCAGAATCTGATTAACTGCTCTTCCCTGCTGCACTGAGTATGGTTCTAGGTTTCAAAGAGGGAATTTGAAGCAATAGGTAAACAGGACTTGGCTGAATTGGTCTCACATATCCTGTATTAAGCCGCTGAGGTGATGAGTCCACTGCTCATGTGACCCTCCACCTTTGTGGATCCCTCTTGGTTTGTGACCAGCATATGTTTCTTGAGGTTGTACAAACTTGACAAAAGTTAATACTTTTGTATTCTCTGCACTGTTGCACTCTTCAAATAGCCCCTTGAATATTAACTTGATATATACATTTTTGTCTTTGATGTCTACAGTATTTTTTTTTTGTTTTTGTTGTTTTTTAATTTGAAGGTTATCTGCTGTTGAATTCAATAAATTTGTTTACCTGACTATTCTGCAGAAAACAAAAAAACAGTGAATTTATTCTGAGGTATAAATTACCCACTTTTCCAGTGATGCTATGTTATATTAACAGCTTGGGAAAATGACCAATGTAGGATAGCAGCTCAGTTCCAAACACAAATGATGACCTCCATATACTGTGAATGCTTATATATGCCCACTATTGAAATTGTCTTTTTAAAGTAACTCAATTCCCATGAGAAAAGTCAATCTTGAGCCCTGTGTTAAATGTATGGTCCTATAGCTAATCAGGCTTGCAGTGTTTGAGTTTATTCATCTGCAAAATAAAGTTATCTCCATCAGTGTTAGGTTTTAAGAAAAAGTTGTGAAATACTCATGATACCTCATAATGCCAACCATTCCTCTTATTCTCCAAAAAGATGTTTGGTGCATTGGGGGATGGGGTCAGAGTTTAGTGTGTGGCTTGACATTTGATCTTTTATCATTCATTGTTCTCTAACTTTTCTATTGTGCCAAATTGGGAGAAGAATGTAACATGAAAAAATGACCCAAACACTGATATTGGGGTTCAAACTTCAAGCTGAAGTTTAGAAAAGCAGAGTAGCCAGCCACTAGCTCTTACCACTACCTCAGGCTGAATGGGCTGATCCTTTCTTCTTGAGCTCTCACCAAGCCTCAGACTGTAACCCCTCTTCAGTGTGACTGGAGAATGCTGAAGACCCTGCTTCTATCTTTTTCTACCCTCTAGTGCTGGGATTAAAGGTGTGTGATCTGTTACTCTTTTATCTCATGTATCCCTGAGTGGCCTTGAACTCAGAGAGATCCATCTGCCTTTTAATTCTGAGTCCTAGGATTAAAGGTGTGTGTCTGGCTTCTGTGGCTTGTGGCTGACTTTGCTTTCTGAATCTTTAGGCAAGCTTTAATAAATCCTAAATAATATATCACCACAGCAGAAAAATTTAACAGGAACTCTGAAGTAGCCATTTACTTCTTAAGTTCTAGACTTAAGACCCTCAGTTCATTTCCTGTATTTTCTGATTATGGTCTGTTTAAGAATGGTACTGACCAGCCATCTTGCTCATTTCTCTGGTTGAAGTGCTGATGGTCCCTCAAAGGTTCCTAGCCTCTTGGTATCTCCTAAGCTCTAGTAAGTGCAGGATGGGGATCAGAGAACCATTTTCAGTTGGAAAGCTTGATATTTTCTAAAATAAGTGTAGTTTTACCCTTGCTTCACATTCCTCCCATTGACTCCTGTGTTTGTTATTTCTGTGCTTTGTCCACTTTATTAATAAGCACAGATTGGAGAATAGCAGAGTGGAATGGAAGATAGCCAGTTTGGGTGCTGTTAAGAGTGCTGAACAGATTACAAGCAGATAAAATCCTGTTTTCAATTAAATGATTGACAAGTAGTTCTTAATACAGTTTTCAGATGAGCATAATTGCACATGGAATGGACTTTTACCAAGAAAGTATGCTAAAAAGTATTTCAGAGAGATGAATCTCTTCAATTCTTGTCTCCCCTATGAATTTCTCAAAGCATATAGCTGAGTTGGCTCTGGAAGTTATCTCTCTAGCCCTGGGTTTTGACCCAAATTATAGAAGGAGCAAAGGTACATAATTGGATAAATTTATCTACATATGAGAGAAAGGTACTATATACCAAAGTAAGTATCAGGAAGTATAGAGGGCAAATTATAGAGATATATAGGCCTTGCCTTTGGTTGTTTACATTGATTATTGGATCAATCAGTACTTTAAATCACAAGATTTCCATGCCTTAAAAACTAGAAAGCAATTTTAAGACTGATGGAAGGATACCATATTTAATCCACAAGAAGCTCTTAAAAAGTCAACATGCAAAAGTAGTTGGCTTACCAACAGCACAGACAGATATATACAGCCCATTGAAGAAAATCTGGCTAAAAAGCCTTTGAATAAGTTGGATGCCAGTCTAAATAGTTCTCAAGAAAATAGTAATTAAACATGAAAACTGTTTCTTAATGTAACAAATTGGCAAAGATTTGAGACAAATTATGCTGGTAAAGAGTAAAGTCTGTAGTTAAAAGAACTTTAAATATCAATATGCATTAATACAGTAACTTTTCTTTGCCAAGTATATATGTGCAAGAATGTAACCTGCAGCTTCAGAGTCAACAAAGTAGTGTTTTAAAAATTATAAATTATGATACAATATTATGCAGCTATTTTAAAATCTGAATAATGACAAAAAAATCTAAGCTTGTAAAATACTGGCAGTCATTACTTCTGGGTGGTGGATATAGCCTTTATTTTTCAAACTTATACTGACTCCCCTATTTATTAGAGGCCATTTTCAGAGGTTCAAAGATAGAGAAACAAACGTGACATAGTGTTCTGAGCACTAAACTCCAATATAGGCACAGAAGTTCAAAACCCAAATCAAGAGTTTTGTACAAACCTCCAGTTCCCTTTTCCCTTGGGATTGCCGTTTTCCTAAGACTGCTCCTCAGGCAGCTGCCTTGGCAGCTCAGCATTGGCTGCTTAGAAGAGTGTGGGAGGAACAATGCACAAACACACTTATGAATGGAATGTGTGTTTTGCAAGAGGCCAAGTTGGCAGCTTTGGTTTCCAAAAGGTGGGAGCATCAGCTGGAAGAACACAGTGTGCATAAGTCTCAGAGGCTTAAAAACTAGGTCTGTTTCTTCAGATCTGTAGTTAGGGCCCAGGGAAGATGCCTTATCCATGCTAAAGGAAATAGTCTTGCCCAGTTCAGAGAGCCTCAATAGCTTAAAACATTTTGCAAAGGACCCTAAAGCTTGCCACTTATCCAGCATTATTCATTCTGGACTTTTGCTAATTTAATCTTCCTCTCAACCAAGAAGTAGGTACTGATTTCCCCATTTTAAACACAGTCTTGAGAAAATAGTTCAGTCTTTGACATTTTCCACAAGCCTCATAATTCTTAGAAGTATTTCCTCATCTTACACAGCTGTGGAAATGGACTCAGAATGACCCAAAATACCCAGCAACAGAGCTGGAGTTCTACCCAGGCCTGTGCATGTCCACTAGAGGCACTGAATTTCAGGATAGGAGCCTTAAAAGGTAGGTATCAGTTGAACCCCACAGCTTTAGAGCTCAGCTGGAAAGGAAGCTCAAGTTGGCACAACACAAGTTTCCTCCTGAAGAGGGACTTCAGGAAGCAGTGAGTTGATCTAAAATCAAACCTGGTGCTTGATTCCATTTATGGTCCAATCTTAAAAAGGGCTAAACACCACCCTAAGTGCCCAACCCTAAAGTGTCAGAATTATTTCTTTGCAAACTACAAAAGTAATGATGCTGAACTCTTTTTTTTTTTTTTTTTTTTTTGAAACTGAGTCTCATTATGTAGCTTTGGGTGGCTTGGAAGTCACTATGTAGACTGGCCTGGCTTTCAAACTCAGATCTACCTGGCTCTGTCTCCAGAGTGGGTACACCACCAAACCTGCCTGTTTGTTTTAAACAGATCCTTACATCAAAACATTTTGTAAAACATGATTTGCCAGTCCTACTAATTAGAGAGAAATGCTGTTAAGTGGCACACAGCTTAGTTCCAATTCCATGCATAGCTTTGTAAATTTCCCCTAAACAACAGGAATCAAAACTATAATACTGTTTGATAACCCAACAGATACACACATGCACATGCATGACTGTGAATTCAAGTGTGTTTATCTCCAATGATAATTCTGAAAGCCAGGTGCAGTGGCAAATGGCTTTGATACCAGAAGGCAGAGGCAAGTGGATCTCTTGAGTTTAGGGACAGTATAGTCTACATAGTGTTCCAGGACAGCTAGGACTACATAGTAAGGCCCTGTCTCAAAAAGCCAAATAATAATTTTATGAGATACTAATATCTCTGTGCCTGGAGAAACAGTATTTAACTTAAGTTGAGAAATCCAGTAATTAAAAAAAGCTGGGATTAGCATGTACACAGCACACTTCTTCCTTTGTAGCAACGCCGTGGCATCTACTTTATACTTTTTTGCAAGCATCTTACTATTTTCAATTCTTCTGGTCGAACTGTAGGATCTGAGTGTAGTAAGCAAGATTTTAGGTGTGACTGACAGATTAGTTCACTTTCTCTTGAGCATTTCATATTTACCAGATTCGCAATTATGGACCTGTGTCCCATCTTTCCAACAGTGTTACTAGCTAGTCACCTTAAATCTTAGTTAGCACTGTTTTCCTGAGTTTTGAAGTTTCCATTTTCCAAGTGGTGCCCTGGTGTGGTGGGGCCACCTGCTGGTGAAGGGTGATGCTGCAGCTGATCCCAAGAAGGAATTCCCAATCATGGAAGTGTTTAACTACAAAGCTAACAGTCTTCCACTATCTTTGCTCTTGCCAGATGTTTAGTTCAGCCTACTCCCCACTCCCTTTAACTTTATAATATATGCCAAAGAGTAAACAGGTTAGCCAGTTACTTATAGGAATTTGATGAACTGGCTATATTTTCTTCTCTTAGTCTTTGCAGTATATGTAATGGTACAACAATCAATCAGTACCTATGTAAATAAACTCAGACACAAAATACTCACACACACCCCCAACACACACCATGTCTTAAGAGAAGGAAATGATATGATTTGATTTTTAAGCCTTTATTGAAAATTTGGTCATGACAGTAATACTTTAGCTGTTATCCTAACTTTTTAGCATAGCTGTCTGCTAGATGGAAAGGCTTGCCATCCTCCTGAAGGGACTGTAGCTTAGCTACATTCTCTGAGGGTGAAGTGGCACTTGGAAAGTATGGGGAGACTCATACTTCCAGGCCTGGGGTGTCACTTTCCTCTTATTTTTATCAGTCCTAGGCCAGGGTGTGATCCAAAAGTGCTGCAATAAAGAAAACATATTTTTATCTATAGGGCTAAATGAATGGCTGTATGCTCCTATGATAGAAGAAGTAAGTTTTTAAGTAGGTATGTACAACACACCAGGAGGTAGGCTTATGGAAAGCTACCTGCTGGAGTGGGCTTAGTGAAAAAGCCTACTTCAAATCCTAGCTCTGCTGCTCAAGAGATATGTGACACTTTTCAAATACCTTATTTTTTTCATTCAACTACAAAACTCTAAAATGTTTAAGTTACTAGGCCACTAAGGCTTAAAGAAGCATAGCAATAACCAGCATTCACTGAGCACTTAATTACAAATCAAGTATGGATAGTTTTAGACACCTGTTTCTTTAATCCCGAAGAGCAGCTCAGTGACACAAGTATTCAATCCATTTTCCAAGTAAAGAAACAGACATAACTTGTTTAAGTCATACTGGCAAGTAACAGCCAGGTTTCAGTAATGGAAATCTGTCCTCAGAGTCCGTAGAAACTGGGGTTAGTCTTTTCATTTTCCTTAAAGACTTTGTTAGTGCCATCTGAAAAACTTTATATTATTTAATGATGCATGCCATTAGACAGTGCTTTTAACTGAGAAGTCATCTGATACCTGTTCACTGCCACATTTTATGAATATTCACGGGACTGGATTAAGAGCTCTTTGATACAATGAAAGCAGAAAATGAGCAAAGAGAAGTTTTGCAAGTACTAGCCTTTTATGAACAGTTCTATAGTCATACCATTATGGTTCAAAGCATGAGTAGTTGCACTTACTACTTGTGTGCCCTTGGTAAATTGCTTAAAAAGAGGAATTACATTTGTGCTTATTAAGGATTCTAATAATTGTGACCCAAAGTCTATGTATGTAGTACAATATTTGCTTAATAAGGGTCTGACAGATTCCTATGTTCCAAGCCAGTCTAGTGAGTCTCCTGGATCCTTGCCTACCTGCACCACACCAAACCTCTGGGCCTAGAATGGATAAAACATCTTGTGCAATGGTCTGTTGAGTCTCAGGACTCTTGCTTGTTTATGCCATCCCCAACCTCATTGCCTAGTCATCCCATGTCCTGGCCAAGTCTGGTGAGTATCCTGAACCCTCATCTGCCTGCCATGTTCCTAATCCCAAGGCCCCACTTTAGTCACACAGCTTATACTCTGGCTTAGCCTGGAGAGTACCCAAGACGCTGGCTTACCCAACGAGCCCATCTTGCACAATAGCCATCCATCCCATCCACCCTTATTTCTTGCTTATCACTGAATTGGAATCACCCGTTTGTCCAATCCACAATCAACATTGAGTATCTGAAGGACTGACTACCAACTCTTGATACCTGATCTGAAAGTAACCAAACTTGGGCAACAACAAAACCAAAGTAAAACTTCCAATCAACAGAGGCAGCCTAGAATCAGACATACAACCAACAAAGTGTACATAATCACTGCAAAACACAAATATGAAAGACTATGTCCCCTTTACAATTCACCAGCCCTATAGAAATGTTCTCGAATAAAAACTACCTAGATGAATCCTAGTATACAATTTAAAAGAACAATCATAAACACCATCAGTAAATCCAACAGTTTAAAGATTACAGTAAACAATTCATTGGAACTTGGGAGAATAAGAATAAATCCAATAATGGTTGAATAAATCAATAGCTGAATGCAATGACAAGACAGTTCAAGATCTGAAAACTGAATTTAGTAAAGAGGTAGACATAATGAAATTGTGAGTCTCAATAACTCAATTAGGAAACTTGGGAAAGCCTTACCAATAGAATGGATCAAAAAGACAGAATATTAGGACTTGAAGATAAAGTAGAGGAATTATGGATGGAGAATGAGCTTAGGTGGTTACTAGGACTCACTGCTCTTGCAGAGGACCCAAGTTCAGTTTCGGTTACCTCACATCAGGTAGCTTACAACTACCTATAACTTCTGCTCCAGAGGATCTTCTGCCTCCTTTTGACCTCCAATGCACTCAAACTCATGTGGCATATACACACACAAACTCGTGTATATACACATAAAAATAAGAACTGTAATATACTAGCAATATGAAAAATGAACACATGAAAGATATATAAAAAACAGTGGGACACCATGAAAAGGCAATAATCTAGTCATGTGTGGTGTCCATATACCTTTAATTCCAGCAGCCAAGGCTATGTAAAGAGAACCTGCCCCAACCCTCCCCGCCCCCCCCCCCAAAAAAGGAAAAGAAAAAAAAAAACCAGGCCAAATATAAATATATTACTCAAACTATTATTTGTAGTACAGTATCTCCTAGAATATCAAAATCTTATTATATTTTTAATTTTTGACACAGGATTTTATATAGCCCACGGTACCCTAAAAACTCCATATGTAGCTGAGGCTGGCCTTGAATTCCTTATTCTTCTGCCACTACCTTCCAAGTGCTGAGAGTACAGGTATGCACTACTAAGCCCAGTTTTTATGATATGTTTAAGAAACAACACAGTTTGAGCTGGCAAGATGGCTTGATGGGTAAATGCATTTGCCAGTGAGCCTGGTGATCTAAGGACATGTATGTATAACCACACACAAAAGATAAATGAGTAAATATAACAAAGAAAAACTTAAAATAGTTCTAATTTTCTAACTATTCCCAAAAGGCTCTACACACACACACACACACACACACACACACACACACACACACACACCCCACTATATGTTTTAGGACTTAACATTAATTTTTCTTTAAATAAAGTTTATTGTACTTTATGTTTTGAAAAATTCCTCACAAGAGAATTTTGTTTTGAGACATGTTTTCGCAATGTACCCCCTGGACTGTCTTTGAACTCATAATCCTGCTTCAGTCTCCCAAATGCTGGCATTACATGTGTGTATCATTTTTCCAGCTAAGACATATGATGTGTAAGTAGCTTGGCCACTTGTTAAAATGTATACAATAGGAGCTAGAACCAGACCCACATGGCCTATTTCAGTATTTACTAGGGTTAAAAGTGAGGGATAGAAGTGCTGTCTCTCAAAGCAGAAATGGCAACGGGGGAAAGAATAGGGAAGAACATACTTTTGATATATAAGGAGGGTAGGCCCAGTGTTAGGACATCTTGTCTTTCTGTTGTCACATTAGATATCTCTTCTTACCTCACATCAGAGGACCTAAGCCTCTGATTTTAAGGTGGGATTAGCATACAAATATAACAGGAATGTAATGCCTACCTTTTAGAATTATGATAAGAACTCATGGAAATCATTATTATGTGCCTGGACATCACTTAACTAAAGGCCTTTCCTTAAAAAAACAGCTGAATTCCAAGGGTCAGAATCCCAAGGACAACACATCAAGTCTTACGTTTTGGTTCCTGGCAGGATGAGGCAGAGGGTGCCCGGGCTCAGGCTGTGGTAGAGCCTTTCAATCCTCTGGTTATAGCGCCAAGCTACTATCTTTGTATTGTTCTCCTTCAGAGTCTAGGACAAAAGTCATATGTCAACATTTAGCCACCCGTTCACCTTTAGAAGAGTTAAAGTACTTTCTTGGATTGGAAGCTCTGGGGAAAATATCCCTGTCTGAAACTGTAGCCTTCTACACACCTCAAGTAACTTAGAACTTTTGTGGCAGAGGACAGCTGCTGTTGATCCATTCTAGCAGATCATCTTAAAGGGCTCTGAGCTAGGGAGCTGTATCAATGATGAGGTTCCCTGCCTGCCTTCGCCATTAAGAGTATCTGTGGCCTTGGACCAGCTCTAATCTCTACCCTTCATCTGCTAAGTATGAGACTACAGCAACCCAACCTTTAAGCAGCCTTCTATCTCCACTCTTATACATGTGACTTCTTTATAAAGTCCTTTAAAGAGAGTGAACTTCTGCCTTAGTCTTGCCTAATCTCAGGTCTGATATATAGTTTAATGTAAATCCTTAACTACAGGAGTAGAAACAAAAAAAAGTCTACCTATGACAGCCAAAATTTACTTTGGAAATGTTTCATACTTTGGGAAGCCCTGAACTAGTTCACCTAAGACTTACCCAACTCTCCAGTCTCCCACCTTAGTTCCTCAAAGTTCCTTACAGAACCACCTTGAAGAATAAGAATTGGATTTTGGGCAAAAGTGTTTGAGATCAAGAGCTACCTGGACACTGTCAGGAGTTTTGAACTCTGAAAGTAGGAAAAATCCCAACATTTGTTACTGAGGCCCAAGAAAGCAGAACAACAGATTAAACTGAGGCCTGGCTAAAGTATGGGAATACAGTAAAATTAATTAGAAGTTCCACCCTGGTCTACTCGAGGAGAGCTTGTTTGGTGAATCCCTTCTTTAACCTCCAATTTCCTTCAAGGCTACATTTAGTGGTGTATACTTACTCAAGAAACAGTAGTTTTTTTTTGTTTTTTTTTTTTGTTTTTGTTTTTGTTTTTGTTTTCTGCTTTTAACATCTTTAGGCAGGATCATAGCTTCTAGGCCAGGAAAGATGCTGGACTGCTCCAACAGGTGTTCTTTAAAACTCTCACCTAACCCAGTGACATAGATAGTGCCTTGGTTCTCAGAATCTTGCTCTAGCTCATGCACAAGGGTATCACACTCATGAGTGAATTCTGTCACAGGCCTGTGTACCTGACCAAGAAAAGATGATATATTAGTGGTACAAAGTCACCATTTTAACTAACCCTCTGTCATGCTGTACATCAGTAAGTCAATATGCAGCTTCGTAAAATATAAGGAGGCCAATGAGTGCTTTACAGAACTGATTGTAGACTTAATTGATAAATACAAAATACATATGAAAATATGTATGTTTTGTATATATTTTCATATGTATAAAAAGAACTTCACAATACCACTGTCTCACCCCTTAAAAGCTGAAGGAATGGACAGACTCAGAATAGGCTCTCAGAACAAACTATCCAGTGATAAGGATACTTGATAAGGAACAACATGAAGACCCTAATCTGGCCCAGACTGGATTTTATAAAACTGAAAATGACTGAGTCTTCACTAAGGGTATTTATTACAATATCTCATGCCTGGGTATCTCCAGGGTATCCCTATGTATGGGCTATGGTAAGCCTTGCTTAGGTGAATGGTGCTGCTTTCTGCTTTGGCCACCTTACCCTGATGTAGGAGCCTTCTACCAGAATGCCATTCATGGTCTCTACAGCCAGCTGAGCAGCTTCCAGGACTTCATACTGTATGCAGAAGTAAGGCTGCAGAAAGACCAAGGATTTTACCATCATTACTTTCCAACTCAAACTGCTGGAGGGAAGGACTGAGAAAGGGACCCAAACCACAATGGATGCCTTTTAATGTACCAGGCCAGACAGGCAGTGGATTGTAGATTGTCAATCAACTTTAAGTAAAATCACCAAAGTTCAAGAATTGATTTTCAGAGAGTACCTTTCACTTTTCCACTTAAAATCAAAGCTCATTGTGATGGTAATACAAGGGAAACTAACAAATTCTCACTTCCTAACTTGCTCTTCATGTTTATCACAAGGCACCAAGGTCATTCATGTTTGTCACAAGCAGAGATTTCCAGATGTCTGATTAGCTTGACTTTTAGACAGTTTTCCAGTCCACTTGGGAAGCTGAGTTCCTCCACTGGCTAGGACACATCTTATGATGCAAAGTAGCAAAATCATTGTAATCACCCAAGCCACATATCACCATAGAGAAAAGCCCTCCTATAGAAAAGTTTTATGACATTGTTGTGGACATTTTTTTTTTTTGAAAATGATGCCAAAGGCAAATAACAAAGAAGAAGAAGAAGAAAAAGACAAATTGGATTTCCTCAAAAGCCATCAAGACTACCGAATTATAAGGCAGTCCACAAAATAGGAAAAAGTCCTACAAGCCATATATCTATTAAGAGATTAAAAGTTAAAAATTACAGGGAATTTCATTTTGGAATGATGAAAAGTTATAGAGAAGGATGTGACTATAATATCAGTATACTTAATATGAACTTAGAGGGTTAGAAAAGTAAATTCCACGTTAGGTGTATGATAGAAAAAAAAAAAACAACAAAAAAAGCCAGCAGAAAGACACAAGTGGTTACAGTCTTGCAACAAACTTCCCAATACCAAGTCTATTCTCAGAGATAATCAATATCTAATTTTTTTAGCTACAAAAAACAAAAAAGTAACTTAGGACTTCCTTATGTTTTTACTTCATTTCCATATGTTATTATTGTACCAGGTTATGAGCTGCCTCAGTTCCACATACTAAAAGTAGAAACAAAAAGTACTGACATTTTCTCCTATTCCTTCCTTCAGGTGATTTAGTTCTCCCTCTGGAGGCCTTCATCATTACTACTTACTACATAATATTCTACAGATAACCCTTCATTCTAGGAGAAAGAGTCTCACTATGTAGGTCTGGCTGACCTAGAATTAGATCAGGGTGGCCTTTACTGTGCAGTCATTGTGCTGCCTCTGCCTCCACGTGCCACCATACCAGCTTCTATAGATATCATGATGTTTCTAGTTTTAATTCTTGTCATATCTTCTTTCATGCTCATGGTATTGCTTCAGATGTCAACCTTAGTCATTTATCTACAGATGATATAATGATGGTATGACCCTTGTTCCTTCTGCCCCTGCCTTCTGGAGTTCTGAGATTAAAGGCATGTACTACTACACCTGTCTTCAGCAGACATATTTTTGTCTGGCCTACATGATATATTTCTCTTTAAGCAAAACAAAATAAAAATTGTAGTACACAAAAACATAAGATCTGGAAAAAATGATTATACATGGGTCAGCTACTACCTCCATCGACAGAGTTGGAGACTCATTCCACTAATTTGTTAGCTGCACAGTTCCAATAATCATCTGATTTTTCTAAGAAATAAAAAAAAATCTTAATTTTCTCATCTTACCATATAAGTTTCAAGAACATGAGTAATTGACTGAGCCCAAGCTGTTAAATATCTTTTTCACAAAAATGTTACAATTTTTGATAAATGGCTCAGCATAGTCAGTTGACATCTCTGTCCACTTGGTCTTCATCTGTAGAAAAAAACCAAAACAACAGAATAAAGGGGTGGGTGTGAAAATGAACTGAAACCATAAAGCAAAGCATGGCTTACCTTTTCAAATGTCTAAAGTCCAGAGTTGTTATAGGGCTGGAGAGATGGCTCAGTGGCTAAGAATACCTGTTGCTCTTGCAGAAAAGCTGGGTTTGATTCCCAATATCCACAGTGGTGTTTCACATCTACCCATGAGTCCAGCTTCAGAGAACCCTCTTCTGACCTCCAAAGGTGCCAAACCAAGCATGTTTGTGGTACACACACATACTTGCAGACAAAATATTTAGCCATAAAATATAAAAGGAGTAAATCTTTTTATAAAATCATCATAGAGGTAACAAATGTACAAAAATCTATTCTAGCCAGACATGGTGGTGCACGCCTTTAATTCCAGGACTCTGGGAGGCAGAGGCAGGAGGATCTCTGTGATTCCGAGGACAGCCTGGTCTCCAGAGAGTTCCAGGACAGCCAGAGCTACATAAAGACTCTATTTCAAAAAACAAAAAACAGAATAAAACAGAGTATCTATTCAAGGATGTCTACTGCAACATTATTTATAATAGGAAAAAATTAAAAACATAAATGCTCTCAATAATAGGTATACAGCACAGTAGATACCTTGCACACCTTAAAAATAAGAAAAATAAACTATGTAATAACACAGAAGATACATTTTAAATTAATTAAAAAAATAAAGTTGTAACAAGGGTCTGGGGCAATGGCTCAATAGATAAAGTGCTTGCTTAATGATCTGAGTTCAGATCCCCAGCATCTACATGAAAACATGAGTGCAAGTGGCACATGTCTCTGATCCCAGTGCTGGCAGTAGAGATAGGATGACCAAATCAGTGAGCTCCAGATTCAATGAGATATCCTGTCTCAAGAAATAAACTATAAAACGATAAGATATTTAATGATGCCATCTGACCTTGTCACTGACTATTCATGAATAGGCACCCTCACCTGCCCCCACCTGAACACATACATACACTAAACACATACATAAAGTTGCAAAACATTATACTCAGTCTTATTCCTATTTTTCTAAAACATGTTTTTCATATGTTAACATATATAGAAGTAATTTGGAGAAATGGGTGTGACTTTAATCAAGAATGCATTACTTTCCTTAATGAAGAGAGGTCCTATGTTATCCAACAGTTTAGCAGAACCCATCTACTTACTCTTTTCTTCATCTCCTCAGCAAGGTTAGGTGAAAAGGGCTTAAAAGAGAACTGTACAATGTTGAAGGGGAACAAAGGGACTTCAACTCTGGCTTGTTCAAGCACCTGAAGAGAACAGACAGCACAGACAATGAGTTAGAACCCAGTACTCAACTCAATTTCCTCCAGGAGCCACAAAAATATTTAACAGTTGCCTTCTTATACCCCAAAGTAGTACAGAGCTGACTTCCAGGTCTAGAGAAAAATGGTAACAGTATACAGTCACCTGGAAAAGTCACTAAATCATCATTTCTTGGCCTTTTGGCTAAGACCCAGCACAGCATCTGTTCTTTCCAGTTGAATATA
>JANBXA010000007.1:79577500-79977500 GCA_030556225.1 Cricetiscus sungorus | reverse complement strand
ACCAAATATCTTCCAAATTTGAAAGTTAAAAAAAAGATTGTTAAGTATACAAAAGCTATTTAGAATTTCATACCTATAGACTCGTTAATGCCCAGATTAAAATTTGGATTTATATGAAGCAATAAATACCACTAGATGGGATAATCACATGGTAAATATACATATTGTATCTTCTTACTAAAATCTATTTTTATGGGGTTTTTTTTGTTTTGGTTTGGTTTTGGGCTTTTTGTGTGTGTGTGTGTGTTTTTTTGAGGCAGGGTTTCTCTGTGGCTTCAGAGGCTGTCCTGGAACTAGATCTTGTATACCAGGCTGGCCTCAAACACACAGAGATCCGCCTGCCTCTGCCTCCCGAGTGCTGGGATTAAAGATGTGAGCCACCATTGCCTGGCTTATGTTGTTTGTTTTGTTTTTTGTTTTTTTTAAATGTGTATAAGTGTTTATCTGCATGTATGTATGTATACCACATTATGTTCCTAGTGCTGGTGGAGGTCAGAAGAGGGTCTCAGATCCCCTAGAACTGGACTAACATGTGGTTGTGAACTGCCATGTGGGTGCTTGAAACTGAAACAGGGTCCTTTGTAAAAGCAGCCAAGTGTGCTTATACACTGAACCATTTACTGTTCCAGCCCCTGATCTCTTCAAATAACCCACAGCCAAAGCAAACTTAGTAACAATATAGAATAGCTTCTATAATATACATAGAAATAAGATATGATAACAACAATGTGCTATGATTGAGAGAAAAGAAATGCAAGTATATGGTTATAAGGTTCATACACACAAAAAGGTGTGCTATTATATAAAGGTAAATTGCATAAGTAACTATTAATGTCAGTATACTATAAATCCCAACACAACCACTAAAATATACAACTAGAATTACCTTTTCCTGGGCTCATCACTATTGTGGTTCCTAGGCTTTACAGCTGATAAGATTTTTCTGTTGGTGTACTAATGGTATTTTTATCTTGAGGGTAATCAATAGATGTCTAACTGGACTTACAGCCCATTCAGTAGGAGACAATCCACATCAGCTACTACAAACCTAGCCAATTGCCCATAGCTAGTGAGGTCATGAATCCTAGAGGAGAACCTATTACTGCCATTTTCTTAGACCAGTATAATCTCTAACTTCCTCCTAAATACTTACTCTTTTTACCCCAGGTAAGTGCATCTGCTTTCTGTGGCACATGGAGGCTACTACAGAAATCTACAACTGGTCACAATGCAGAGAAAAACTGACTGTGAGGCCCCAGCCCCAGTTCATACATCTGCGTCACAACCCTTATATCCAATGTTCAAGAAACATTTCAGAAAAGGGGACAGAAAAACTGTAAGAACCAAAGATCAGGATGCCTGTTGCAGGACAATGTCTTCCAAACATGACCAAAAAGCTCTGTCTACGAACTCTCAACAATATGTTTGCCTAAATAGTATCTGCATGTTGACAACACCAGCTGACATTCCAACCTGGTTGGAGGAAATCTGGGAGAAACAGAATCAGTCTTCTTCAGGGATGAGCTCTCTGATAGGTTATCCAATCCCAACTGGTCAAGCCCTAAACACCAAATAGAAGGGAGATTCACATAGATGCACACACACTTGTGTGTGTGTGTGTGTGTGTGTGTGTGTGTGTGTGTGTGTGTGTGAATAATATTAAGTAAGGTTTTTAATTTGATGAGGGAGTTGGAGGAAGTAGAGGGAAGGATGGAAATATAGTATTCACACATAAAGTTATCTTAAAGATTTTTAAATTAACAAAACCAGCTGTGGGGCTAAAATGGTGGCTTAGTTGTTAAGAGTACTGGCTGTTTCTCTAGAGGCTCTAGGTTCGATTTCTAGGCCCCTCATGGGAACCCACAACTGCCTGTAACTTGGGATCTGATAACTTTTTCTGGGCTCCTTAGGTACTAGACATGGGTGCAGAAATACACACATAGGCAATATACTTATGCACATACCAAAAATAAAAATTATACCTAATAAATTGTCAAATAAAGGAGCTCAGGAGGATAAACAGCTTGCTGAGCAAGCACAAGGACTTGAGTTTGGCCCCACATAAATAAAAGCCAGAAATGGCAGCATACTTATAATCCCAGTGCTGGGTGGGTAGGGAAGACAAATTAATACCGGGGCTCATATTACATACACAGAACAATGACAGATAAAATATAAAAAGTACAGTCATGCTGCAAAACAATTATCTCCATACACCAGAAACAGAAGTTCTAAGTGGCGTGCTGCTGGTGTCTGAAAGCAGACACTGACAGCTGGCAACTCTGCTCCTATGAACTAACTGAATTAACAGTGCTCCATGAAAGATCTGAGACAGAAGCCAGTCTTGCTCATTTTAGCCAGTGTTACTAGTGCAAAATGCTTGGCACTTCCATACAAATAGTTACATCTTCCTCTTTTGTGAATACATACTACAAAGGTACAATAGGTCATTCACCTCTTTATTTGAAGAGCACCTAATAATTTGACAGTTTCTAGAAGAAGAAAGTTCATCTATATCCCACGTCCAGAAAAGGAGTTTCAGACCCATTGAATCCAGGCATAACTCTGTAAAGAAGAGATTAAAATGAGAAAAGTCACTTTTAGATTATGACCTCCTAGTTAATTTTTATGCCTATAATGCTGTCCAATATCATAGTCACTAGCAACATTTAGCTATATAAATTTAATTAAAATTAAATTAAATTCCCAGTTAATCAACTGTGTTAGTCCTATGTGATTAGTGGTTTCCATTCTCTCCAGAATATTTTCATCATGGTAGAAAATCAAATTAGATAGTGTTATCCTAACAGGAGGGATAATAAACAAGAAATATACCTAAAACTATCAAGATTTAAGCCACATTTTAAGGATCTGACATATGCATTATGGTCTGAAACCAAACCCTTTCTGAGTGTGTGTGTGTGTGTGTGTGTGTGTGTGTGTGTGTGTATTTCTCCAATCTGCATTAAAGATCAACTCTGGCATTCTCTTCTCCCACCTGTCCCCCAAGATAGCCCTGGCTGTCCTGGAACTCTTTCTGTTGACCAGGATAGCCTTGAACTCTGAAAAACACATATGCCTCAGCTTCTCAAGTTCTGTGATTAAAGGCCCTATCATCTCTTCTAATAATTCTTAGTTCAATTACTTCTGTGTTCTTTCTTTTTTAAAAACAAAAAACAACAACAACAACAAAAAAACCCTCATCATTTTACACATTGGTCATAGTCAGAAAACTAGGAAATGCATTCTTTATTTTCCTTTGCTCTTATCTGAAATGGAAAATATCACCTCATATTTGGGCACTCAGCAGGTCCTCCCTTGTTTCCTGGTTCTTGACTGGCTGCTTTCAGTTCTTCATGACTAGCTAGTGCCTCCAGATTGAGCTCTGCAATTTATAAGAAGATAAAGTTGTAAAAATCATTTTGAGGTTTTATACAGAATTTGAGGTGATATTCTCTGCCACTGCCTCAGGCACAAGCTGGCTTCAGTAGTATCAGATGGTTTATGACTGCTTAGCCAAGAACAGCAATCTGTCACTGGCTACTACTAATGTTACATGAACATGGTTTAAAAGAGCCAAGGGAGGCTGAGTGAAATGTGATGGCAATTTTGGCTCATCATTCCTTACTCAGTCCCTTAAAATGTATTTCTCTGAAAACATGTAACTTTTAGAAAAAAAAAAAAAAAAGACTTTTACTGCAACATGAAAAAAGTCAGTATATCAGTACAAAACTGTCAAAAGTCTAATTGATATTTTGTTCTTCTTCAAAATGTGGGAGTCTACTTGGGAAGTGAGATACAATTTTTAAAAAATAACCTATTTGGGAGGTTCAACAGATGGCTCAGTGGTTAAGAGCACTTGTTGCTCTTACAGAGAACTTGGGTTCCTTTTCTTGCACCCTCATGGTGACTAATAACTATCTTTAACTGCACTTCTAGGGAATCCCCTCTCTTCTTCTGGTATACACCAGTACCAGGCATGCACAGAGTGTGCAGACATCCATGCAGGCAAAAACATTCATACACATAAAATAAATAAATCTAAATGACAAAACAAACCACAAGCCTATTTAGAGTCTCCCTGGTCTTACCATTCCCAGAGAAGCCACTGGTGAGCTCTTCCATGAGAATATGCGTAGTAGTAAAGTCTGTTTTAAAAAATCACAACCAGCCCATTCTCCATAGAGGGGACAGACTTTGATGATCCTCTCTGGGGAGCAGAAGGAGTTGGTGGGGGCCAGGGGAGGATGGGAGGGAGAGGGAACTGGGATTGATATGTAAAATAAGATTGTTTCTAATTAAAAGAGAGAGAGACAGAGAGAGAGAGAGAGAGAGAGAGAGAGAGAGAGAGAGAGAGAGAGAGAGAGAGCGATCATAACCATTGAAGAGTGAAGGAGGTGAATTCAGTAAGATGCCCCAGGAGGAGCTGGTATATTGAGAGGCAGAGACAGCTTCACCATGACAAGTAGACAGGTCATGGATCAATGGCTCCAGGAAGAACTTAGCCTGATTTCAATTGTAGAAGCAAAGTGATGACAATACTGGGCAGCAGGGAAGAATTGGCAAAGGCTGAACCTATATTTTGTAAATCCATCAGCATAGGTTAATGCTTCAGCAACCCAGACAGCTCCAATGGGGGAAAGGGAACTAAACTCAAGAACTCTACAACGCTCATTACTTCTCTACCACTGCTGTTGTCCCTTAGATCAAGGGACCCATTAAGACCTTAGGAAGAGCACAGGGCAGAACTTGGAACACAATGCAGCATCTGAATCAGAGCAGACCCTGGGCTGCAGACAGTGGAGAAAACAGCAGTGGTGTGTAACATATTTACAGATTAACATCTCCCATCAGTGGCGCAGTGAGTCTGGGCTGAGAGACTCTCAGTAACCTCCACCTTGAACAGAGCATTAAGGAACTTTGCAGTCTCCTCACAGACAACTACAACTCCATGCAGTCCCCTGGACACTGGAAGGATGATACAGGGGTGGGACCATATTTCACAACCCCAAAGTCGAAAGAACACAGAGGTATTAATAGAATTTGCAATTCTACTTGTGAAGTACTACCTACAGACAGAACTAGCACCTATAATTCAATCATCTGAAGAAAGATCTAGAGGGGAGGACAGAACTATCAAAGGTAGCATGGGTTTCTGGAAGCCAAAAAAAAAAAAAAAAAAAAATGTGAGAGAACTCAAAACTGAACCCCAGTCATCAGTTTTCATAGTCTATATCCCCATCCAACTCTCTCCTTCATGTTGATTCCATCCTCATTTAATACTCAATATCAATTTGACATGGTAGCTGGGTCCTGCTTAGTTTTATCTTATACTGCTTATTTCCCCCTTCTTTACTTTTTCCCTTTTCATTTTCCTCTCTTAAAAGAGTGTAGCCGATCTGCAGGGTCTGTCTGGCTCAACCTTCAAAGAGATGGGACTGTACATGTCACCATCTTTAGTAGCCTGTGCCACTTTGAGGTACCAGTCTGTAATAACCTATATTCATGCCTGAGAGGGGGAGTGTGGACAGATAAATGGCAGGTACAGATACTAAGGAAGAGAGAGACACAGCATAGAGTCAGGAGGGCAATCCAGTGAATACTGAACACCCCACGTTTATTCCTCCACATTCTTAAATACCCAACCAAAAGGGGAACATGGCAAAGACTTCTTTATCAAGATACAAGGGAGAGACAGACCTTCTCCAAACATTTGGTAACCATGACTTAGACTAAATCTGGACTTGAGGGTTAAGAGTAATCACACCTCACAGCAAGTCTTTTGTTATTTAGATAAGAAATCCACACCTAAGACCAGACATCCTACAGTAACCAAGCCTTAGACCTTTAGGTCTTTTGACTTTAACTTTGGAAGAGTAAAGATCTTGAACTCTCTGACCTAAAGCCAAAATGAAGTGAAGCCATTTTTATGGGCCTGGCATGTATTATTACCTGATTACGCATCTTTACCTCTCTTCAGTTTAGTTTCAACCAAAAATCTGTGTCCCACATCTTTGTTCCTACAGGTCCTTTTATTCTAGCACTTGGAAAGAAAAGATAGTAGGATCAATTTAAATTTGAAGCCAGTCTGGGCTATAACTACATAGTAAGTTACAGTACAGCCAGGTATACAGCGAGACAGTGCCTCAAGGAAACCATCAACAAAAATAATTTTACAAAGTGTTTCAGGAACTGCCCTATTGAACTGTTGCTCAAACAATGGAATGTGCAGCTACTTCAAGAGGGGACAATAATTACCATAAAGAGCATTAGTTCATTGATCATCATCACCAGTGTGGTGCTCAATATATTCAATGCACTGTATTAAGAGCTTTATATAGTTATCTGCCCTCAATCCTATTCCAGAAAACTACATATTTCCATTTTACAAATCTAAGAACAAGTTATTCAGAGCAACCACCAGTTAATATTACTAGATCTGTAGAGCCTACACTTAAAAAAATAGATAAGCCCAATTTCAGAGGCTGTATATACTGTATATCAGTATAACATGTTAGTGATATAAGTCTTAATTCTAACCTTACATTGCTAGTTTTGTACAGAAATGTAATAACAGAAATAATGATCCATGAATGCCTGATCCAGTCTCATAATATTAATACAGCCAAAGATACCAGTCAATGATACTAACCTTCTTTGGCCCATACTTAAGAAAATAATGAGCTAATAAAGAGTTGTTCTAGCATCTTCTATGGTATCATGACCAAGCTTGTCTGGATACTATATATCCTTCCTAGAAAGTAAAGATGAAATGTATGTATCTGGGACTATTTTTAACAATTATTTCTTTTAATAACAGTGCATAAAATTTCATCATTGTAATAATCAGATTTATATTACAACCATCAAGATTTCTTTTCTCTGCTCAACTGCCAGGCCTCAAGAGAGATGCTACATACCTAGAACAACATGGAATGGCTTTGCCCATGGCAAGTATACCACAAGAATCAAGGATTAGATCATGAAGTGTCTAGCCCACTCATAGATATATCAACAGTTAAAAGTTTCCTTTCAGAAGATTTTTAGTCATGTGCAAGTTATCTATACATTTAAATATCTTCTTGGTTGTTTATGAAAACTCTTAAATATGCATATACTTATGTCAATATACCTAATAGATCTAATCTACTATATCAATATCTACATATAGATCCCACTCAGCAACTCTGTTTTATTCTAAGTAATATCTTGGGATTTTCCACATTAGCATACACAGATCCTTTGGATAATATCACTACCATAATTTAATCAGTCCTCTACAATTTTTCTTCTGTTCATTTTGAACCATGTCATAATGAACATGTATTTATGTGCTTCAAAATTACAAGATATATTCAATGTAAATATGCTACATTTTGTAATTCTGTAGTCCTAAGGACTGAACCTAGGGTCTTAAACATGATAAGAAAATGTTATATCACTAACTTCCTTTAAAAATTACTTTTGTTTATGTGTGTGGGTGTGTACAATGTGTATGTGTTTGGTTGGGGGATATGCAAGGGACTTATGAAAGTCAGTTCTTCCAGAAATGAAACACAGGTCATAAGGTTTAGCAACAAACACCTTTACCTATTCAGTCATCTTGCCATCCAAACACGTAACTTTTCATATTTAGACAGGGTCTCACTAAGTACCTCAAGATATCGTTAACTTCACTTTATAAACCAGGAGAACTTTGAACTTGAGAATCTCCTACTTCTGCCTTTAAAATAGCTAGGATTACATGCCTACACTGAAAGGTCAAATTATATCCCCTTAATTTCTTCAATTCATAAGAACTGGAGTGAGTAATGTTTATAAATTAAGAGAGACAACAGAGACTGAACTGGATAATGCATATTAATTTATGTACAATATATGAAGACAACATTATAACATGTATAAACCTACCACAAAATAACTTTGGCTAAGAATTATAGCTTAAATCTTCTGCTCTGCTTTCCGGTATAAAGCAATGAAGTATCAATAACATGGATGTATCATCTGAGGAGGAAAAAAATGAATAAATAGCATCGTATGCTAAAAGAAAAAAACAGGGAAAAAAGGTTGGGAGTAATGAGCCTAAATCTTTACATCTTAGATAAATGAACATGTTTTTGTATTAGATAATAGTCTTATAGATGATACACACTTTTAGTACTCTGAGATCCAAGTCTAGGGAATGGCCCACTAACACAGCATCAGAAGGAAGCAGTTTTCTTAACAGCTGCTGTACATCTTTGAGTTTGGTTGTCACGGGGTTAAGAATCTTCTTCATGATTCCTGAAAAACTTTCAATAAAGACAGAGAAACAGACAGACTAAAATATCAGCTTTTCCCCAAGGAAACACTTTGAAAAATTATACTTACTATACACCTATTATAGAAAAAGCTGAAGATCCAAATAAGCAGATAAGTTTAAAAGAATTAATCATTAACTGTCGAGGAAAACATGGACAGTACTCTACATGATGTAGACACAGGAAAGGACTTCTTGACTAGGGCTCTATTTGCTCAAGAATTAAGACCAAAAGCTGACAAACAAAACTTCATAAAACTAAAAGGCTTCTGCAGAGCCAGAGAAACAATCAGCTGAGTGAAGAGGAAGCACATAGAATAAAAGAGAATCTTTGCCGGCTATACATCTGGAAAATGTTTCATATCCTGACTATACAAAGAACTCAAAAAAGAGTGAAAAAAAACCCCAAAACAAAAACAAACCATTATCTATTCAAAAAAGGGGGGGCTGGAATCTGAAAAGAGAGTTCTCAAAAGAAGTAGAAACAATGACAAAGAAAATGTTAGAGAATGTTCATCCACCCTAGCAATTAGGAAAACACAAATCAAAATAAGTTTGAGATTTAATCTTACCCCAGTCAGAGTAGCAACTATCAACAATGGACAACACATACTGGAGGCAGTGTGGAAAAAGGGAACCCTCATTTGTTGTTGATGGGATTACAAACTACTACAGCCACTATTGGAAACCAGTGTGGAGAATCATCAAAAAGCTAAAAATAAGTCTGTCATATGACCCAGCTATACCATTCCTTGGAATCAAGAACTTAAAATTCACATCCTACCCCACCGATACTTACTCAGCCATGTTCACTGCTACTATATTCACAATAGTTAAAAGATGGAAACAACCTAAATTTCCTACTACTGACAAATGGAAAACAAAAATGTGGTACACATACATTATGGAATACTATTGAGCTGTAAAGAAAAACAAAATCATGAATTCTGCAGCTAAGTGGATGGGCCTAGAAAAGATCATATTGCTCCTAGCTCCAAATTTTCAGATGTGAGTACATAGCCTGTAGTAACTACAGAAACCAGAAGAGTAAAACGTGCCAGCATAGAGAGGTTGGGGAGCAAAGGGGAATAGTATGGTACAAGTAATCTAATCAGGGTAATAAAAGGCACAGGGCTTCTTAGAGAAGGAGAAGGAGGTAAATATTAAAGAGGATGGAAAGAGGGCAAAGGGAAGTGGTACAATATAAGTGATCTGATGGGGGAATGGGAAAAGGGAGGGCTTCTTAGTGAGGGGAGGGAAAGTAAATTCCAAAGAAGGTGAGAAGTAGGTAAAATACCAATATGGACAGCTGAAAAGGTCACAAGGAACCATCCTATTAATTATTTACCTAACAAACAAATCTATAATGCAAATAATTCAGTGTATAAATATAACTTTTCTCATTTGGGCTGAAGGTGCTCTCTCCAAGAGCCAAAGACCACCTAACAAAACCCCATTGCCAGACATGAGAAGCCTTCTTTCAAGTTGTTGGCCAAGGCTGTCTAAGAGATGACTCCCATAGCATACAGCCTATTGCTGTTGCCCTTGGTTACCCCCAAGGTAGACGCTAAGTCCTTATGTCTGAAGACACCATGCACTTCAGAAACAGGGCTCAGAAGCTCCTGAGCTGGAACTGACCTGAATACCCCATTCCTGAGGTCGCTTTCATGGTACCAAAAGACACATGCAACTGCCCAAAGGAGAGGCTACCAACAGTCCTACTGAGCTATGAGACATGTGGACCACGCAACAAGCAGCATGGCAGGATAACCCTATGGGTGCAGGTGTGGCACACAGACTTTGGTGGTAATCAACTACTCTCTAATTGGATTTCTTAGAATCCATTCAACCGGAAGGATATCGTGCCCGGTATTGGAAACCTACCTAATTAATTGGTGGTAGTAATGTCAAGGCTATTGCATCCACAACCACTAATTTACAAAACCAGCATAATCCCTAACAACAATCTATAAACACTTGTCTTTATACCCACAGATAAGTGTAGTTTTTGCCCCTAATCAAGGAAACTTCTCGTTGTAATAGAGACCACTACAGAAAACCACAACCAATAAAAATGCAGAGTTTTCCAGCCCAGTCCCAATGGATACATCTATAAAACACTCCCACATTCTAAGGCTCAGAGAACATTGTGGAAGAGGGGACAGAAAGATTGTAAGAGCCAATTAGGGTCTTTGCTGTGAGAATGTGTCTCTGAGTAATGTCGAAGCTACACCCATAAAGTCTCACCAAAAGACTGCCCAAATGTGAGTTTAACAAGAAGGCATCAATGAACATGCCAAACTGCATGGGAGAAAAGACAGTAAGGCCTCAACCCTACACGAAAGACAAATGAAACCTGAAAGTGGAAGAGGTAACTCTCTCCAGGGAAGAGCTTATGAATTGGTTGTTTAGAGCCAGACAACCCTGAAAAAAAACACTTACAAGTAACATTATATGGACTCAACAGGTTATATTAGAGAGTTTATATGAGTAGATACAAGTACATATATGCACGCATCAGTAACAATTGATGCAAAAAAGAGGTCAAGAATTTGAAGGAAAGCAAAGAAGGAGAAAAGGGAAGGGAGAAATGTCAGAAATAAATTCAATCTCAATAATAATAATAATAATAATAATAATAATAATAATAATAATAAAATAGCCATAACTTCATTATCCAAAAATTATTTTTTTTCCATTTTAGTAAATATCCTTTCACTTTTTTTGGAATGTATACATTTATAGATGTATTTCATATGTGCTGTTTTGTGATTACATTTGAATGTCAATAAATGAATTTTAGTGTATCCTTTTAAATGGTAATTTTATTTTGCAGTTGTTTAAAAATGTATTCTCTAATTTGACATTTGTATTGTCCTTTAAAAGGATATTTATATTCTTATTTTTTTTGAAACTGTGGCAAACACATCTTCATATATCTTTTTGCTGCATATGACTATTTCCTAGAAATAGTATTTAATTATCAGATCTGCTAATGGAACAGTATATATCAATAGTGTGGTCTCTCTATGTTTAAGTAAACATGAATACATAGGTACAACTTCAGTCAATAAAAGTAATGTTTACTGTTTTTTTCTTCGTCCAGTCACCATGTACTTCTAAAGTTTTATTCTAATTTTTGGATAAATGAAAATTAAAGCACTAAAATTGACCAGGTGTGGTGGTACATGATTTTATCCCCAGCACTTGGGAGACAGAAGCAGGTGGATCTCTATGTCTTCAAGCCTGGCCTGGTCAATGTAGCAAGCACCAAACCAGGTGTGGTGGTTTGAAAGAAAATGGCCCCCCAAAGGGAATGGCACTAATGAGAAGTATGGTCTTATTGGAGTAGGTGTGGTCTTGTTGGAGGAAGTTTGTCACTGTGGAAGTGAGCTTTGAGGTCTCATATGTGCTCAAGACTCACCCCGTGAGACAGTTCACATCCTGATGTCTTTGGATCAAAATGTAAGGACTCTCAACAGTTCTAGCACCATGTCTGCCTACATGCAGCTTGCTTTCCACCATGATAATGTACTAACCTCTAAACTTAAGTGAGCCACACCAATTAAATGTTTTCCTTTATAAGAACTGCCATGGTCATGGTATAGAAATTCTAACTAAGACACTAGGCTACACAGTGAGATCCTGCCTTAAAAAGGGGTGGGGTGAGGCACCGATTAAATTTAGACACCTTGCGATACATCATCTTACTATCTTAAACAATCAAGGTTAGTATCACCAAAAACAGAATTAATCAAAAAAATATAGACTCCAAGAAAAGACCATCACTTCTGTGATAGTCCTGCAAAGATGTATAGCCTCAATCCAATCAAAGAAAAAAACAAAAACAAAAACAAAACACTAGGTTGAGGGACATTCTATGAAATAAGTGATCCAGAATTCCTCAGAAGAAAATAAAGTCATGAATGTCAAAAGACTATTAGAGTTGAAGAATATAGACATTAAAAAGTAAATATGACTCTACAGCAGACCACATGCTAAAAAGTAAAGAAACTTGGATGAGCTCTGAGATGGCAACGATATGTTCATGCTAATCTCCTTATTTTGATGGTTGTGTTGTGAGTATGTAGTACACCGAAGGAAATAAAAACACCAGACAGGGAAAAATACAGCATTGAACTGGGTCAGCAACTATTTTCCATTGTTAACTAGGGGCAGTTTTTTTTGTACTGCTTTGCAACTTTTCTGTAAAGGCAAACTTTTTAATTTTTAAGTGGAACTGTCAAAATCCTCATATTTCTTTCTTCTTTATTGCTAATCTGATAAGCCATAAATATTCCATTTTAATAAAGAAATTCGTGACACTAACCCCTTTCTAAAATATTATACAATTTATATCCCTGTGTTTTGGATCCTTATTAGAATATAAAGTGCACTAAGACAGTATTATTTATGCATTAATACACCTTAAGTGCCTAGGTCACTGCTGTGGGCACACAACAGACAATGAAAAACACTTGACGAATGACCTATATATATTTAGGTCTTGCTAAATATTAGAAATATCAATCAGCTTTATTTTTGCCCAATAGGAATGCAAATTGTATGGAAGTAGAGACTTCTGTTTAGGTGTACAAGGATATTCTGGGGCATTTTCTGTTGCAAATAAATATCCTGTGTACCAGACATTAAGTGAGTTTTGTGGGTTTTGGGACAGGGTTTCGGTATTGGAGCTCGTTCTGTAGATCACGCTGGCTTTGAACTCGCAGAGATCCGTGTCTGTCTCAACCTCTCAAGTGCTGTAAATTATCCCTATTTTACAGATCAGAGAACGGGGTTCAATGAAGTGGGTGAGCCCTGATCCTTCGAGTGTCTGGAGCAGGGGACTTGGACCCACAAGCGACTTCGGGCCTCCCGCTGGAGCTCTCTTTGGCTCCACTTGGCTTTAGGCTGCGTGTCCTCAAGATCCCACGGACGCCTACCCAGCTCTGTCGCCAAGGCCGAGTTCGGGGCCTCCGTCCTCTTCCTAGGGATTAGCTCTGTCTCTAGCTCCATCACGCTACAGGGAAAGATCAGCGGGAGCTGAGGACCACACAGTGACCAGGAAACCGTCCGCGGAGTTCGAAGATACCTGAAGCGCGTCAGGGCGGAGCGAAGCTGCTGGCCGTCCTCAAGCCTCTGTCCACGCCCTCCGGGTCGGGAACGGCCCCAGACACGCCCAGGCCCGCCGCCGCCGCCGCTCCAAACGCTCCGGCCTGCTCAGCCGCGCCAGCGTTTAAACACATCGGAAGCGAGGGTAGTCGACTTCCGGCCGTTGGACGCGGAGGAGCAGAGCGTCAGCAATGGCTACCAAGCGTCTGGCCCGGTACGCTAGGGGCTTCCCCGCAGGGTAGGCGGCGGCCGTCCGCAGCCGTTTGGTCCGGCTCTGAAAAGGCCCCTTGGTCCAGCCTGGGTCTCGGGCTCCTCGCTGCCATCCACGCCTGGTTGGAGGAGCCTGAGGAAGCGGGTTCTCTCTCCCTGAGTGGAGTGCTGTGTCGGGTCTGTGGATGCTAGACTCCTGGGGAGGGACAGTGTTCTCGGGCACATGCCACTGCACCCATTGCGTCCAATTTTATTGTAAGGATTACCGCGGACTCTCGATTTTTGGACACGCTGTGCACATTTTAGTTTTGTAGACACAGTGACAGTGCCAGGCATAGCAGAGCTCGCCTGCAATGCGAACGGAGCACGTTCGAGGCCAGCCTGGTCTACATAGTCAGACTGTCTCAAAACAGCAACAAAACCAAATCCTAGTCAAAGAAAAAACTATGTGATATATTAGTGAATAACCTGGATTTCAAGGATGGGCTTCACTTGTCTTTTTGTTTTTTAAGCCAAAATAACCGCTCTAGGTATCTGCTAGTTAAAGCTGTACTTAACAGATTTTTTTGTCTCAACTGCATATGAGACCCTGGTTAACTCTTTCCCTTCTTTGAAACTCCAGTATCTTACTGTTGGGGGTCTTTTATCATTGCCTTCCAGTAGTACTCTGGTTATCTTACTTCCCTAGGTTTTTAGAGTGTAGGAACAGGCATCATCTCCTTAGAAAATAGCAAGAACTTGAAAAGTGCAATAGCTAAAGGTTTTTAGTAGTCTCTAGAGTTATTTGAGTTCCTCGGTGCTGCTATAAAAGGAGATCAGGTAAAATTAGTGTTTGTAAATAGTCACTTGAAGCTCGTGCAGGTAAATTGGACACTCCAGAGAGGGTGGCAATTAGCACAAGAACCCTGCTCTTGTAAAGTCTAGCTCTAATTTCCTTCAGTCAGTACACAACTGTTGTTTGAGACCGGATCTTGCCATGTACTCTAAGCTGTTCTCAAGCTCAATTCTGCCTTGGCCTGCTGAGCACTGAGCTTATAGGTGTGTGTCCCCACACCCAACTCCAAATTATAGTACATTAATGAGAGGACTTTACCATTTGTTCAGTGCTATTAGTTTGCTAGCATATTCTAACTGGAATCTAAATGACTTTATTGATCTTGTTGGATTTTGCATTTTTAGGCAGCTTGGATTAATCAGGAGAAAGTCAGTTTCATCAGCAAGTGGGAATCCAGGAGGAAGCCGATTCAGTAAGTCCCGTTTAGTTTTCATCTTGAAGCCTTGGACTCGGAACATTGACAAAGCCTAAGAACCCCCTGGTCTTTTGCAGAACAGGTGTATGACTACTTAATTGTCATTGATTTTGAGTCTACATGCTGGAAAGATGGGAAACACCACAATAGCCCTGAAATAAGTAAGTTTGGACTGCCAGTGGCCATCAATGAGTCATCTTAAAGTTTCTAGATGTGCATCAGCAAAAAAAAAAAAAAAAGAAAAGAAAAGAGATAAAATGCCAAAAACCTGAATGTGATTATGCAAAGTAGCTAGTTGTTTTAAGATTACATTTAAAACTTTAAGAGGCTAGAAACTGGAAAAAATGGCTTTACAATAATAGAGTGCATTTTAATGCTTAAGTCTTCATATTTAACTGTGAAACTAAATAGACTATAATTTTGATATCTTGATTCATTCCTTAATATAATTTTATTAAAGCTTTATCTCACAACTTTGGTTATTCTAATGAACTTTTACTGCAGTTGATTGTTTAATAATGCTACTATGAAAGCAGTGCATGTTTAGGATGATTTGTATATTCAGGCTGAGTATGGTGGTACATATCCTTAATTCTAGCACTCAGGAGGCAGAGACAGGTGCATCTCTGTGAGTTTGAAGCCAGCTTGGTCTATATTAGTGGTTTTCAACCTTCCTAATGCTGTGACCCTGTGACCCTTTAATATAGTTAGTTCTTCACGTTGTGATGACTCCCAACCTTAAAATTATTTTTGTTGCTACTTAATAACTAATTTTGCTACTGTTATGAATCATAATATAAATGTATGATATTTGACCCCTGTGAAAGGGTTACTTGACCCCCTGCCGGGGGTTCCTACCCACAGGTGGAGAACTGCTAATCTATATAGATTCTAGACTGGCCAGGACTACTTATTGAGACTCTGCCTCAAAATAAATAAATAAGTAATAAAAAAACAAACAAATATATTTGAGTATTAATCCATGATTCTTTTATTTAGTTGAATTTCCAGCAGTTTTGTTGAGTACAGCAACTGGAGAGATTGAATCTGAGTTTCATGCTTATGTTCAGCCTCAAGAACATCCAATTCTTTCTGAATTTTGCACAGAACTGACAGGGATAAAACAGGTATGGTGCAAATTTTAAAAGTTTAAAATCAGTTTCAAAAAGAAAAGTTAAAACTATATGCCACTTGGAATTAAATTTATTCAATGCAAAGAGAAATAATGTCCCCTCTACATGTCCACTAGAATCTTGAAAAAAAAATAAAAAATAATGCTATAAATATAAAGGTCAAGGCTTATAGCTCAGAGTGAGGGTGCTTATCTAGGATTCATGAAGCCCAGGGTTTGTGTTCCTAAGAGATAGTTTATTTTACAGAAGTAATATAACGTGGTGTCTTTCATTTCTATGAGACTGAACTTAAGTGTTACACATCTGGGAAAGTTTAGTATTACCAGGCTAGTTTCTGGTATGTTGCTGAATTCAAGTCACTGCAGTGTTTCTTGCCTATATGTCTTAACATCTTTATACTAGATAAACTCTTTGTCAGTCAGACCTGTTTTTATTCTGTCCCCCATAGTGCAGATTTATAATAAATGCTCAGTAGCGCAGAAGTCAATTTGTTGAATTCTGATTTTGTGACTCTCTAATCAGGTTCAAGTTGATGAAGGAGTTCCTCTAAAGATTTGCTTATCTCAGTTCTGTAAATGGATTCATAGGATTCAGCAGCAGAAGAAAATCATTTTGGCTAATGGGGATTCAGAGCCTTCTACTGAAGTAAAATTGTGTGCTTTTGTTACTTGGTCAGGTAAAAACATGAGTTATGACTATAAGTCAAAATGGGTACCATTGAGGCTGAGGGGTTGGCTCAGCAGATACAGTGCTGGTTACACAATCATGAGGACCAGAGTTGGGACTCTCAGAACCCGTGTAAAAGCCACATGGGCATAATGGTCTATCTGTAATCCAAGTACAAAGGTAGAAACAAGGAATCCCTAGAACAAGCTGGCTAGCAAACAGCTACAACAGCAAGACTGAGGTTCAGTGAGGAACCCTCCCTCATTAGACAAGGTGGAAAACAATCGATTCCTGATGTCAGTTTTACACATCTGCATATATGTACACATGCATGTATACATACCTGCACCCAACACTTGTGAACATGTGGCACATACATACCACATATACATATGATCCACTTACCAGAAAAAGGAGTAGCATTACTACTATGTGGACCTTTATTTCTGGTTTTATTCTTGTTAACCTGGAATTAGGGTTGTTGACCTTATTTACCTGGGACAGAAAACCAAGGGCAACACAGGTACTAACCAAGAGAAGCAAATTACCTTTAGTTTTTTGTGTTTTTTATTGTTTTTGTTTTGTTTTTAAGACAGAGTTTGTGTAACAGCATTGACTGTCCTGGAATTCTCTTTGTAGACCCCGCTTGACCTTGAACTCACAGAGCTCTGCCTGTCTCTGCCTCCCAAGTGCTAGGATTAAAGGCATGTGCCACTACCGCCTGGCTTCATTCATACTTTTAAAATCATGATTCTCCAGGCCATTAAAACACTCTGTCTCAGTAAGATGGGTGGCACTTGAGTAATCACCTGAGGCTGTCCTCTGCTCTGCACATCCTCTCACTCCTACCAGCACACGTGCATACTCACACATAAATGCACCTGCATAAACACAGAAGATAATATCTTAAAACAGTCATCAACATAATTGCTTAATGGAGAGTTATATAAAGTATAAAACACAGAACATATGAACATTAGTTATTAGCATAGCAATTAAATCTTACTGCTCTTCTGTGTCTTGTTTTATACATTCTATTTGTAAATGGAAAAACACTGACGTCACTGACTTTGATTTTAATATCCTTAATGTAGACTGGGACTTGGGTGTTTGCTTAGAGTATGAGTGTAGAAGAAAGCAGCTGTTGAAACCTGTGTTCCTAAATTCCTGGATTGATCTCAGAGCAACTTATAAGGTAAGGATCAAAGATGCGAGCATGTTCACTTTGTTTCTGTTGAAAAGTGGTTGCATTGTATCTTATTAGTATGAATTTCATCAAATAAGATTATTTTCTTTTGGAATGTTCACGTAAATATATATCTTAAAATATATGAGACAGCACAGCAATAATAAATTCTAAATCTGATAGAACTACAAGTTTAAAAAAATAACTTCATAGCCTCTATAATAGTCATTATATTTTTTAAAAATATAACTTCTTTCTTTTGATTAGCTTTTTTATAAGAGAAAACCCAAAGGACTAACTGGTGCCTTGCAGGAAGTGGGAATAGAATTTTCAGGACGAGAACATTCTGGTTCGTATAAACTGATAATCATTTCATTATATAGGTTATTTGAATTTTGTAAAGTCTTTTATATTAGTTTCATTTAGTGGGTTGTACCATTAATTAATACCTTTCAGCCTATAAATTATTTCTGACTTGTGAATCACCAGTTTCTTTTTTTCTTTCTTTCTTTCTTTCTTTTTTTTTTTTTCTGTTTTTTTTGAGACAGGGTTTGTCTTTGTAACAATCCTTGCTTTCCTGCAACTTTCTCTATAAACCAAACTGGCTTTGAATTCACAGAGATCTGCCTCTGCCTCCAAGGTGCTGGGATTAAAGGTGTGCAGCATCACTACCTGGCTGAATTACCACACTTTCTTGAATTTAGATAAAGATCACCATGTAGTGGTTCTAGTTGGCTTAAAAAGTCAAATAGAAACACAAGTGCCCAGATAATATGGTGGACTGGTGAAAAAAAAAACTGAACATGACTATTTTTTTTTTTTTTAATAAATGATGTTCTGTACAGAATGCTGGTCACATTTTTTGAAAGCTGTCTAACAAAGTCTCACCCGTGTAAATACAAGCCATCTTGTATTGGTAATGCTGTTACTACTTCCCACAGATCAGTTTATGATTTTTTTTCATTCAGTAAGTGATCATAAAGCTAACAATATCTTCAGATTTCTGTTTAAGTCTGATTTGTTTTCTGTTATTTCTTTTATGGTAGAACCTTCACATTCAATGTTTGATACTTTTATTTCCTCAGGCTTAGATGATTCTAGGAACACTGCTCTTCTTGCTTGGAAAATGATCAGGGATGGTTGCCTAATGAAAATTACTAGATCCTTGAACAAGGTTAGTGTGTCTTCCCTCTTTATTCTGTCATTTGGAGCTCTAGTGTAGTAGTCATAGGTTCATTAAAATATTGATTTCAAACCAGTGGCATGTTCCTTTTTTTTTTTTTGGCATATATAATGTCTACTGAAGAAATTATACAGTTTCTAAAGCAATGGAATTGTCTGTGGAATTATAGGTTCTCACTAAGAAGAATCCCAAGATGTTGATCAAAAATTTGAGTACATATCAAGTTGAAGAAACATCTGCCTGCAACATTAGCATCCAGGGTCCCAGCATGTATCAAAGGGAGCCTAAAAGTACAGTAAATACCCAGGAAAATGCGCAAATGAATTTAGTTTCTGTGAATTCCTCTATAAAGGACCAATTACAAGTAAAGACCAACACTAAAGCAGATAGTCACAATATCAAACGATGTTTTCCTCTTTTCACTACTAAGCCATCAACCTCTGTGGAACAATTACATTCTCCTACCTTAAATCCATCTTTCTCTATGCAGAAACAAAGAAAAAGTGAGCAACTTGCTTTGAATGACAAATCAAAGTCCTCAGCACTTAACTCCAACTTGGTACTTGTGTCTACAACCATTCCATCTGTTAATGTTGTATCTGATGAAGGAGAGGGTTGTACTTTTGACTGTTTGCCTGTGTTGGCTGAGTGGGAAGATGTAGCTTTACTGCCAGCATCTGATGCTGAAAAGGATAAAGAGTGTGTATCTCCTATTAGTGACACAAATGTAGTTACTTCATTTAATTCTGGAGAAAGAGTGATGGTTTTAAAAGAACCAGAAATCCTTAGTTATGAAAACTTTGAAGACCTCAAAGAAACTCCTCAAAACTTTGAGACATCCAAGTCTATTGTGTATAAGAGTCCTCACAGTACAGTTTATAATGTAAAAGGAGCCAAACTTCCAGGTACAGATGCTTCTGCTTTTAAATCACCTGAATGCAAACCATTTACCTCCAACAGTCGTAATGGCAGTGCATCGCATCCTTCAGATCTGAGGAAACAACTGTTTCTTTTAGGTGGTACCAAAAGGTATTCATGTAGTCCCCCAGCTTTCCCACGAGCAAAAAAGCAGACCTTTACTATTCATGAAGAAAAGTCTATGTCACCTACTTACTCCCCAGGAACTTCTTCCCTGAAAATTATTCCCTCCGTTTTAACATCCACAGTTAATCTACAAGAGCCTTGGGAGAGTGGGAAGATGACACCTCCCTTATGCAAGTGTGGCAGAAGATCTAAGCGGCTTATTGTTTCTAATAATGGACCAAACCATGGGAAAGCCTTTTACTGTTGCCCTGTTGGGAAACACCAAGAAGATAGAAAATGCTGTGGTTATTTTAAATGGGAACAAACACTTCAAAAGGAAAGAACCAATAGCAAAGCTCTATCTTGTTCCTCAGAAGGACTCACTTTCAGCTCTCCAGAAACAAGCCATACTCATGACAGAAAATTAAGTTTTCCTATTAAAAATTCTTTACGACTCAGACCTTCAATGAGAAATTGATATGCTCTTTTCTAAATTGTCTCTTACTTCAATGTAAGCTTTATTTAACTTTTACACCGGAAAGATGAAATTATCAGGTTCAAGTTCTGAGGTGTCAGCATACCTGGGAATATAGCTACACTGGAGCAGTTCACACAAACAGAAGGGAAGTAGATTGCATGAGTTGCACTCTTGCCCAGTAGTTGTCTATTAACTCTCCATTGTCTGTTCCTGTAGGAATGTGTGTTCCTTAAATTCCCTAGCATGCACATTTGATAATGTCATACAATTATATTTCATATATTAACATCTGCTGAATTTACCAAACTGTCATGAACCACAAGGAAAAAATACTTTTATAAACCATATTTATTAGGTTAAATTTACTAAGTCATCTTTGCATATGGCAGCTGTCTCTTATAGCTAGACCTTGAAGCAAATTTCAAACTATTTTTAAATTACTTGAATAAAAATATGACTAATAACTCTTAGGTAAATATTCTAAGAATTGGGACAATTTTCTAAAAACAAGTTACTTAGTTTTTTAAAGCTTGAAGATTTGTTCTGATTTGTATACCAACATTAGAATTATTCAGTTAGGGTTTGAAAACCTGTGGGGCAGAGATTTGGTTTAGAAATTGTTCCTAAAGTAGATTGTAAAAGCATCTCAGCAACTGATGACATTTGTTTGATGTTGCCAAATTACAGGAACATTGACATGAAAGCAGAAGGATTCATTATTTGACTTCAGAATTCATCCTCTGATGTCATTACTACAAAGTACTTTAAATCCAATTCAGAAGCAGTCTGCCCATATAACCTGTGGTTCTTGCAGATTTGTAGATACTGCCTTGTTTAGATATGCAGGTGATTAGTGGATAAGTTAAATAGTTTGCCATTCTTTTTTCCTCAGTTCATTTCTTTTGACCTTTCCACTGACAGTCTTTGGCAGCTCTTCAATAAATTCTACCTGTTGACATAAGGGGAGGAGGGAGTTAGTCCAGCACTTGCGTTCATGACAATTACATAATAGCTCTTTGATTTTTAGGTGAAAGGATAGTTGAAGTTTTTTTTTTTTTTTGTTGCTTTGTTTTAAATTTAGTATTATGAGCTCATTGACTGAATTATGTTAGGGGTTTCAATTTAACCTAAAAATTTTGGACTATTATCATTAGTCTGTTTGCACCTCTTTGTGTAGCATATTTAAGGAGAAAAATCATTTAACAAGGAAAAAGACAAATAGTCAAAAAATTTCCAAAGCCTTGAACAAATGCCATTGTAACAAGGATGCTTACCTTTCTGGGGTATTTGTAAGGTGCTGTAGTCTTTTTTACATGCTCCTGAATCTCCTTTTTGAGTTTTTCTTGATCATGTGACTTGTAATCAGGATTCAGAACAATAAAAGCCTTTACTACCTAAAGTAAATATGTAAAACATCAAATGAGTTATGTGTTTGGTGCCTTGATATGTCTTGTCTACTTTTGCTTACTGTGAATGTTCCTGGGGGAGTGAACTGTTCGTGGAGGGCATGATGTAGTTTATTCTCCACTGTGTGCTCATGCTTCTAAGCTACCTAGGAAGTCCTTATCCTAACTTTCTTATCACAGACTTGAATCAACCTTGAAAACAAACTCTGACTAAATTTTGTAATATGTGTTCTTATCTGAGTCTGATTACTTATGTCCTTGGCTTCCTGTTAAAAACATGGCAGCTCATTGAGTTCAACCTCTTGTGAACTCTAGGTCCTACTCATCACAGCCCTCATTGAAGGGAGCAGCTCACTCAGAACAGGTATTCTTTTTTTCTTTTCTTTTTTTGAGAATCTTGTTATGTAGATCAGGCTGCCCTTAAACCGCAGTGGTTCTCCTGCCTCAGCTTCCCAAGTACTGGATTACATTACTCCATTTGGATTATTTTTTTCCTCCTCAGTAAGGATTGAACCCAGAGACTTGTGCATATTCAACAAGCATTCTACCTCTGAGCACCTAGCTACATGCACACGAAGCCCCTTTCCATTCATCCTTTATACAAGGCTGTAATGATTCCATTAGCCATTTTGCTTTTGTTCTGACCCACTTACATGCCTGAGAAGCAGGAGTAGAAAGGATGGCTCTTGCTATATCAACAAATTCTGTTCCCAACAGCATGTTCTCAGAATGTTTTGGAAAATCTACTTAGAGTTTTAGGACCTTTAGGAGAGGGGGGGAGAAGTTTGAGTGAGATTCTGCCAGCACTACCACTCACTGCTTCTTCCCCCTAGATGCATGACTAGCTGAGGCAATCAGTATTTACCATCAAATCCAGAGTCCCATCATGGGCTAGAGTCCAGAGAGGCCCTTACAACTCTGTTATGATTGAGTACCTTATACTTAGGAAACTGAAAAAGAAGTTTTGTTTTGTTTTATTTTTTGAGACAGGGTTTCTCTGTGTAGCCCTTGCTGTCTTAGAACTCACTCTGTAGACCTGACCGTCCTCAGACTCACAGAGATCCACCTGCTTCTGCCTCCCAAGTGCTGGAATTAAAGGTGTGCATTACCACTACCTGGCTAGGAAACTGAAATCTTACTGCATTTATTATCTACACTCCTTAATCTGAGAGGGAAAGCTTAATCAAAAACTATTTGAAACAGTCACTTAGAAAAATCACTTGGTGAGAATTGACAACTTGTAACTAAATTTTTTTCACATTGAAAATTGTTTACCAGGGGAAGTTTGTTGTTGTTGTTGTTGTTTGTTTAAGCAATTTGGCCAGTTACATTTTTTGTCTTTATCAAAAATCAGTGAATACCTAATTAACATGTTGATGTTATATGGAAATTATACAGCTGTGCATGTGTTTGTTGTGGGTAGAATTTTATCCTAGTATAGTTTGTTATTCTAACTTCTACAACTTTTGGTTTACATGTTAACTTTTATAGCTTTGATAACATGTACTTTATCTTCCTAAGTTTTTATAAGCTACTATAGAAAATACTAACCTTACCAAACAATCATTATGATTAAGAGTATGAACACTGAAAAAAAAGTATGAACACTGAGCTGGACAGTGATGGCATAGGCTTTTAATCCCAACATAGATCTTTGAGTTCCAGACCAGCCAGATCTACAGATCGAGTTCCAGGATGGTCAGGCTACACAGAGAAACCCTGTCTTGAAAAACCAAAGACCAAAATAACAAAAGATTATGAACACTGAAGTCAGATAACCTGGACCCAAAGGAATTTTTTTGTGTGATCTTGATAAACTAAGATCATCTCTCTGTTTCTTGGTTTCTTACTTTATAAAAGAAGCAAGTATTTGAAAAGCTAGCCTAAATGTGAGGCTTAGCATAACATCTGGAGCATAGGAAGCCATCAAAAAAGAGATCACAGGTACAGGAGCGTACAAAGACTTAGGGCATTTGCATTTTTGTTTTTGCTTTGGTTTGGTATTTTTTAAACCTAAAAACACATCATGTTGGACCAAGTCTGACATCTGAATTTGGTTCCCAGAACTCAATAAAAGGAGAGAGCCAACTCCCAAAAGTTGTTCTCTAACCTCCACATGAGCACCAGGCACAAGCACACACGTGCAAGTAAATAAATAAATGTAATTTTGAAAAAAAATAATTATATAAGCTTTGTAAGTTGCTCTGAAATTTTATGCAAAATCTTAGGGTTTTTTTTTTTTCCTTTTTAAGTGACTGTGGGTGGGTTAGCTCATGTAGCAGCCCCTAGCAATGGGTGACATATACATTAGGTTTCTTTAATCAATCTAGTCATGTGACTAGCTGTGTGTGTTTGTTTACTAGAGGATGCAGTTGAAGAGCATTTTCATCACTGCTTAAGTCCAAGCCCAACAATGACCTGTGGCCTTTGTCAAATTCTTAGAGCTATGCAAGCTACAGAATTTAAGGGCTTAGCCATTTCAGGAACCTTCTTTCATTCCTTTCTTCCTTTCTTTTTTAAAGATTTACTTTTGTTTCTATTTAATGTGTATGAGTGTTTTGTCTACATGTATGTATGTGCACTGTGTGCAGACCTGGTGCCGTGGTGGCCAGTTAACATAGAATTGAAGTTGCAGAGCCTTGTATGGATACTGGAAACTAAATCCAGGTCCTCTGCAAGAACAGCAAGTGCTTTTAACCTCCGAGGTATCCCTGCCTGCATGTATGCTTTTGTTCCTTCCATCACTCCTTACTTCCTTTCACATTCCAATGTTTTAAAAATAGCATTTAAAGTATTAAACATTATTTTCAGAACTAGCAGAACTCATCTAGTCAGTCCATTTATCCTTATTGGAAATCTTGTCTTTTAAGGAAGATTTATCCTGCTAGGCATAGTAGTTCACACTTGTAATTCCAGCATTTTGTTGTCATATCTTTTAACATTCTTTAATTTAGAATAACTCTCAGAGTGCATCTGTTGCAGTTTCCTCCCAGTTGTATATCAAGAACAGCTTCAAGGCTGCTTGCTAAGATGGTCCAGCCTCACAGACTACTCCAGCCAGACTTCAGATAAGCCCTACATTTTCCCATCACACTGACATTAGACAACAGCTAGTTCTCCCAGGACTTGAACATTATACCAATTTTCTCAGGGTGCTTTAAAGATGCCAGTGTTCCCAGATACCAGGAAGCATTCTAGAGAACCCAACACCCACATTCCCAAGAGATGGGGTGGCAATTTTTTTTGTCATCTGGTGGGTTATGGATGTTTGCCTTCACTTAGGGGTTTTGGTTACTATTGTGTGGATTTTTAGTCTTTTTTGACTGCAGGAGCAAACTTTATAAACTGTTAAACTACTATACCTGGATCCTCCACATGCTCTATAAGATGGTCCCACCTGCTTTTGGATTGGGTTGTGAAAGCCAAGCCCAAAGCTTGCAGGCCAGTCAGAGGTGCTTGACCAGAAACTGCATTCCACCCCCTACCCCCCACCCCCGAGTTCCAGAATGATGACCAGCAGGTTTTGTTTTGTTTTTATTTAGTTTTTTTGTTTCTATTTAGCACGAAAGATGCTATTTAAGTGCTCTGCTGTATAGCAGAATTTCTTAAAGGAACCCTATTTTTTCTTTAGCTTTCCCAGGCTCTAGATGGATATTTGAGCCCCACTTTAGGTGCTAAAATGTTGTTGCCTAGTTTACTCTTTTGCAGGCTCACCATCCAGCTCCCAAATAAATCACATACGGAGGCTTATTCTTAGTTATGAATGCCCAGGCTTAGCTTGGCTTGTTTCTTGCCAGCTTTTCTTAAATTATTCCAACTACCTTTTACCTATGGTCTTTTTCCTTTCTCTATTTCTGTATACCATTCTTTCTTTCTTTATGGCTTGCTGTGTAGCTGGGTGACTGGCACTTGATATCCTCCTCTCCTTGTTCTCTTGCTACTCCTCTTCCTCATTTCTCCTTCTATTTTTACTCTCTGCCTGCCAGCCCCACCTATTTCTCTCTCCTATTGGCCGTTTAGTGCTTTATTAGACCACCAGGTGTTTTGAACAGGCACAGTACACAGTTTTACAAAGTAGGAGAGATAACTCAGCAGTTGAGAACACTGTTTTTCTAGAGGCCCCATATTCAATTCCCTGCACCTACATGGCACCTCACAACTGTCTGTAATTCTAGTTCCAAGGGAACTGACATCCTCACAAAGACATATATGCAGGCAAAACACCAATGCACATAAAATACAAATAAATCATTTTAAAAAGGAAAATGAGAGAGAGAGAAAGAAGGGAGAGAGAGAGAGAGGGAGAGAGAGAGAGAGAGAGAGAGAGAGAGAGAGAGAGAGAGAGAGACTGGGAATTAAATCTTAGACCTTGCATGTGCTAGGCAAGCTTTCCACTGTTGAATTACATCTTCCCTGAAAAAAATTTCAAAGCAAAGCAGCCTGTAAAATTCCTTAAAAATTTAAAGGATGAAAATCAAATGTTCATTTGATATCTTATTTGCTTTTAATTTATCTGAGAATAAGATAAATACTCATGAAGATTGTCAAAGTAGTTTGCCTTAACTGTATTAGGACTTTTTAAAGTAGGCAACAATAATAGACAGTAAGCTGCAGGACTGTCATAAGCAAATAAAGACCAATATTTGGGATAGTGTCTCTAAGTCTGCATTTGATTTAATTTTGGTCAGTTCTTCTGGAACTTACTACCCAAACAAAGATCTGATTAGCTTTTCCTAGAGAAAGGCCCATACAGGCTAGGTAGACCAGACCTATCATGGAAAGTAAAAGAATGCCTGTGGCATGCAGCACATTGCTGTTTTTTTGTATGGATGCCTCGAGGCACCCACCTCTTCCAGGAGGTGTTGCAGCCCACTAGGGTTGGAAAGATCAAAATTTTCCCTCACTGGGCTAATGTCAACACTACACCAAGACTCTAGAACTATAGAGGAACTGTCACCTACATACCGATTTTGGCTATATCATATTCTGGGATAATTGGTGCCTTCCAATCCAGCCTTGGTCTTAAAAACTTCACAACTACCCTGTCCCAGATAAGTATTTGTCTAGGTAGATAGAACTGATGATGACAGCAAGGTGTGGGAAGAGCTAAGACCCTGTGGGTGCAGTTGATCATCCATAAAGACAACAGATTGTCCTGTCATCAAAGACCTCTTAGATGGTTCAGTGAGTATAAAGTGCTTGCTGATTAGGCATAAGAACTTGGATTTGCATCCCCAGATCCATGGAGGGAAAGCAATGCATGGCAGTGCAAATCTGTCACCACAGCACTGAGGGAAGGAGATAGGTAGTCGGCAGGGGCTTACTGGCCCACCAACCAGCCTAGCCTAAACAGTGAGCTCCAGTTTCAGAGAGAGACCTCGTCTCAAAAGACTAGGATGAAAAAGTGATTGAGGAATATATCTCAATAGCCACATATACTTACATAGGGAAATCACACCCACATATGTGCTTTAACACACCCAAATAAATGAAGTATGTGTTTAGATGATCAACAGATTTGAAAGTCTAGATAAATCGGTTCTTTTACCTCTCCTCTGATGGGGTCTGGGCTGCTGACAACAGCTGACTCTGCAATGGAAGGGTGCTCTATCAGGGCACTTTCTACCTCAAATGGCCCAATTCTGTATCTAGGAAAACACACAACAGGAACTCATAAGGGTGAGTTATAGATTCATCCCAGAATACTTGATAAATAGACATGCATACATGGAAAGGCAAATTACCCAGAGGATAATATAATATCATCTGATCTTGCAACAAACCAAAAATAGCCATCTTCATCCATATATCCTCTGTCCCCAGTGATATAGAAATTCCCTCGTAGAGTTGAGGCTGTTTTGGAAGGATTATCCTGCAAAACAAGTAGCATTCTGTTAATATTATTATGAATGTGACTATTTTGTCCAGTCATTTTTAAATGTTCAAAGAAAAAGAAAACTCTGCTCCCTTGAGAAGCCTCAGAATGAAAAGGAGCCAAAGTGAAGTAGGAATGAATCGCCAGCATGGATCTAGCCAAGAATCAACGTAATAGATTGCAGTTACAAAGACTTGATGCAACTCCTGGAGATTATTTCAAGTTGATCATAAGATAAATGCCTCAGCAGCCCAAAGCTCTGGAGAATAGGTAAAATTAAGCCTTTTTCTAAATAATACCCAGGGAAAAAAAGAGAATGGTTAAAAGAAAACACAATGCTTAATTCAGAACAGATGTGTTATTTGCTTGGTTTGTTTTATATAAGAGACCAGTTCAATAACTTATATAAGAAGAAAGCAAACAAACAAACAAAAAAAATCGATCTTCCATAAAGTTCACTGGCAGGTATGATCTGGACCTCTTAGTACATTGATATAAAATTTGCTCTAGTCTCTACCGTGATTAGAGATAAGAAATCTCCTATTGAAATTAATTTACTTAATTCCCTGGCCCTGTTCCTTGTTTCACTGGCGTGAGTAGAGCGCTAATGAGATGTCAGGAAAGTGTGTTCTGTTTGTTAGTTGAAAGAATCTACAAATGTTAAGAATGCATAGCTAAGAACTCCTTTTTATGGTTCCCTTTCAAGGAGAGGGCACCAATTTGTGATTTGTAAAGAACGATATTTTTTTTAATTACCTGCATGTGAGGTTATTCAGGACAATGAACCTCTCAAGGAAAGACAAAGTTCCTAGGCTTGTGTTGTAAAAATAGGAAAGTTAACAAATCGTTTGGTTCAGGGTCTCAGGTATTCTAGACTGGCCTCAAAGCTACTTTGTAGTAACTGAGTATGATTTTGAATTGTAGCCTTCCTGCATCTATATCTCAAATGATTGGAGTTACACTTTTAAAGAATGCATAGAAACAGATTTTTTAAATTAAGTTCTTACTATATAATGAGTAAAAAGGCCAAATGGTCGATCAGGAAGAACTTGAACACCAATATCCCCTTCTTGTCCAGGAGGAAGGATAGCACCATTTTCATCTAAAATCTAGAATAAAACATGACAGCTTAGCTTATTTAAGGGAATTTTAATTTAACACCACAACTGAAATTTTACCTTTGAATCATTTGGGCCAGAATACACACATAAAACACATTTTAAATATACTTTAAATTCTTAAATGTATCATTTATCTAAGTAATCATTGCAAAAAATAGTATAAAATGCAAAAACAAAATGAGAAAGGATAGTAGGAAGTTTTTTCACTTTTACCATTCAGTAATGTTTTGGTAATGTCCTTTGGGACAATTATAGACAGAAAAAACTAGGACTGCTTAAGAAGTTTTGCAACCTGCTTTTGTCATTTAGCAATATGTCTTTGTTAAGCATGGATTCCAGAGTTCTGTGTCACGTTATTAAATCAGAAGTACCAGGGAAGAGAAATGGAATGGATATATCAAACAAGTAACCTTGTGATTTGCATGATGAACTTGAGAAATACTAATCTAGCTAAACTTGAATTAAGTGTAGGTCTGAGCCCTGTCCTCTGAAAATTAATTCATTTTGCCCTTTTTTGCCACTGTTGCCTTTTCCATTTTTTTCTGTATGAATATTAGTGCAAATCCTCTGTCTACACGCAGCTGTGAAGCTGGGATGAACTGAGAAAACTTTAACACTGTGCAAAGCTGCAAATGGGGAAATAAAATGCTTCCCAAACTCAGGCATCAGATGATGATAAGGGCTGTCGTTAAAGAAAGCCTGGAAACAGATGGGCAACAGAGTTTGTGCTGCAGCCACTTTGAATTTGTGCCACTTTGGGCCTGGTTGATCATCTCAAAAGGTCCAGTCCACCCTCACCACATGCTGTGGTCAAGAGTATGTATGCTGGAGCCAGATGCTTGAGATTGTGTCCCCACTCTGGGGCTCTGGCTGTATGAGCTTGGGTGAGTTCTTTAATTTATCCACACTCACCAGCAAATGGTCTATTATTAGTATATCTATAGGATATTTCTGGAAATTAAATGGGTCAATTGAATGCCCAGAATTCATTGTAGTAATGTCTTGCTTCAACAACTCCATTTAAACTTCATGGCATAATATAGGTGTTTGCAACAATAGTAAGAGGGTATTAAGCCAACATTTCTCACCTAGTTCTCTTTTGATATAGAATTTAAGGCATAGAAGTAGCATGGATTTATCACATCTAAAAAGACTGTAGGTGGGTGTAGTGAGGAAACATTCTCCTGGAAGGGGGCATGCAAACCTTAACATTAAAAGCAGGAGAAGGCTTTCCCATGGAGCCAGGCTTAAGTTTCATCCCCTTGAAATTTCCACAGATCAAAACCTGATTAAGGAGAAGAAAGAAAGATAACTTCATAAGCAATTTAAAATATTACTTCATCTATCATGCATTCATTCAACCAAACTTAGCTGTGAAGCAGGGTTAACATAAAACCCATAAAATCTCTGCTCTCATGGAATATAGATATTGACAGTTTAACACAATACACAATAAAGATGTAAGAAAATGATATGAATATATTAACATTTGTACTTAGATTAACACAATGGGATGCTATGCTAGTTGTATTTAAATAATTTGTCAATTTTTATTGTTGTTTAATTTTGGAATTTCAATGTTTCTAGGTAATAATCCCCAGGGTTTAGAAGTTCAAAACATTGCAAATAAGACCCAATGAAAATGTCAACTTTTCCATTTCTCTCATGGTCTTATCACTCCTTCTACTACAAAAGAAGCACTTTGTTCTTACTTTATTGTTTTCTCTAGAACTCTTTCATGGTGCTGAGTATTGAACCGAGGTCTCCCATTTGCTAGAAAAGTACTCTACCACTAAACTATAACCATCTATAACTTTTTAATATGCAAGAGTTCTTTAAATAGCCTATTCTGTTTTATCTTATCTTGTATGTATTTGCTTGTTCACATAGCCCAGGTTGATCTTGAACTTACTATGTAGCTGAGAATGATCTTGAACTTGACCCTTCCCCCTCTACCTTTAGAGTGCTGTGGTCACAGGGATGCTTTAGCATCTTCTTTCTAAGGAGTCTTCCAGCAGACTCAATACTTCAGAGAACCAGAAACTCAGTTTTCTATTTTGTGAATCTTCAGAAAGTTCTATGTTACATAGAGCCAATACTTTTCTCGTTAAAAATACTGTGACATTTTCACCCTAACCAGCTAATCATTTTCTCAAAACAGTGGTAAGGCGTGTTTTGCAATTAGTTTTTCCTCAAACATTTCATTAAAAAAAAAAAAAACTGTTTCCTAAACACAACTTTCCTTATCCCTCCAGCAATCATAGGACACATTAGATACTTTGATTATTTTAACTGACTAATCACATCCAACCCGGTCTTCATTGGGGCAGGTACCGTTTCTGTCTGTCCGTATCCTTCATAGATGTCTAGTCCTGTCTTCCTTCTCCATTGTTCCATCACTTCAGGGTTGATTGGTTCCCCAGCACTCACACAGTGCTGCAAACTTTTGAACTTATAGCTTCTCCAAAACATGGTGTGAGTTAGGTTGAGAAAGAAAAATGTCAAGACATGGGAATTAGGACTATTGTTTAAACCAAATAAGCAGATCACTCTGATATAAAGTAACATGCTGATGCCAGATCCTGACAAGGTTCTCTCTCTGTCTCTCTCTCTGTCTGTCTCTGTCTCTCTCTGTCTGTCTCTGTCTCTGTCTCTCTCTCTCTCTGTCTCTGGATCAGTTGTTGCAAAGGAATTCTATGGCATCTTTAGGGAAGGCACTCCCATAGTTGCACATCCACGTGAGCTCGCGCACATGCGCATACACACACACACACACACACACACACACACACACACACACACACACCGTGACATGTAGCCCTGGAACTTGCAATGCATGCCATGTTGGCTTTGAACTTGGCCTCTATCTCTCAGGCGCTAGGATTAAGTGCACCACTATACCCGGCTCTGTAATGGTATTTTAAATCATCAATTAAAAATCACCTCACAGCAGTGAACTGAAGTTCTCTGAAGATGCTACATTTGTGTGAAGATCTCACAGGCTGAGTGGTAGCACTTCATGATTGTGGTGAGATGGAATGTCCAGGATGGAGGGCCAAAATTATCCTTGGCACTCATGTGTGTCTAATCTTATCCTCAGTTTATTAGTAAAACTTTTGAAATATATTTTGTTAAACTTAGAAGACCACTGGCTTCCACAAACTCTAAAACTGAGACTATTGTAACATCAGAAATCTACAGAAGAGGTTCCCTTTTGGCTCCCCTGTAGGCCACCTACCTGATGCCATCACAAATGTATTGGGCAAAGGCATTGATTCATGCCTTCCTTTTGTTCTGTGACAATGAAAGTTCATGTAATTGCTTCTACATTCACGGTCATCTGAATCCATGTCCCTGACCCATAGTCAGTTATATTTGGCTCAGAACAAACTATGTCTTGCTCTCTATAGAAAAGAACCACAAGCAGACCAGAGGTATCTTCTTTTCAGAACAACAATCAAGCATTTCAAATGGAATCACAGCAGATTTAAAGCATACATTCTCACTTCTGTTTTCTGGGTGAATTTGCAAAAAGGAGCAACCTGTGTACTATCTCAGCTCAGGGAATAGCTGCCACCCCAAAGATTAAATATTCTCCCTCTTTTTATTATGACCACTGCATTCAGAGTTCTAGACATGGTCTAATCTTCCCATTCCTCTCCACGTTAATGGAAGCCTTCTCTGGACATAGCAACTACCTTTAAAATCTCAGCAATAAATCAAAGGAGGAAGAGAAAAGAAAAACAAACTACTAAATCCTGCACCGACTAGTTGGATCTGTGGTTTGAACAAACAAGTGTTTCACTTTCTAGCTTCCCTTTCCTCCTCTCTCCCCTGAGTGTCCATTACAACATGTCTTACCTGGTTGTATCACTCTGGACAAGCATTCGGTAGGCAGTTGGTGCAGAACAGAAGACAGTGATAGGGAATTTGGAGAGGGTCTGCAATTTAGAAAGAGCAAACTATCAAATGAAATGTTTCAATCTGCCGGAGGCACAGCACAGTGTAAAAACTGTTTAATGTTAACATAGTTGGTTCTTTTCCCATCCTTGTGGTTTTTGCAGATGTTTTGAAACTCTGATCTCTGTATTTGCTTTAGCTGCCAATCCCATCAGTGATACCACTAATGCTAGCATATCTCTAACCATGAACCTTCTCTAGTCTGTCTTACTTGCAAGATGGAAGTTGACTCAAAACGGGGCAAATAGTGCACGAACACACATGCTCCTTGAGTCCATGGAGAAAAAACACTACTCCAAGAAGACTTTGCCCAGCCTGTGTCTGAAGTATTCCACATCACATCTGAGTCTGTCAAATCCAGCCAGAACCTGGAATAAAAGTAGCCCTGTTATATAAATCTGTTACATTGATGGGAATTGCATGCACATAAATGTATATAGAAATTTAAATAAATAAATTTACAAAAATGCGTAATTTCTTGGGAAACAAATTTAAAAGGCTGGTCTATAAATCACTCTGTAGGAGTACCTTCCATTGACAGATAATCCTAAACCAAAACTGCTGTGGGTGTGTCCAATCATCTTAGGAGGCCCAGTTGTCCCACTGGTGAAGTAAATGGCCATCATCTCATTGTGCTTTGTGTTCACGCAGGTATGGTTATCACTGGCATATCTGCAAAAGACAATCTACAGTGTTTCTATGCCTGACTGTGACCTCTGAGGAGGATTTGAAAATCCATGTGCTTGGACCTCTTCAGCATATGAATCAGTAACTTGGATTCAGTCCTGAGGTAAAGCTAACTCTACCTCCACCCTTTTACTTGGGTGATGTAAGCGGCTGCCTTCATGATCACAAGTCTGCTAGGGCCAGCCCCCATCCAAAACTGATGATCACCGTGGGTATGGAGGAGCACGGTTGCCTACTGTACATTCTCACAGTCGTAAGGACTCATCTTCAAAGTCCAGGATTCCCACTTTGTTAGCTGAGAGTTTCATAGGGAATGCATAGAAAATTAATTTCTACCTTTGCTCAAACCTACACCCTTTTTTTCTTTCACAGAATTCCCTAGTAAAGGAACTGCTTTTTCACAATCTCAAACAGACTCCTTCTTACTTCAAAGCTTGACACTGTTAGTTATGTAACAATCATGGATTATTCTTGTTCATTATTGCTTTCATTTGCATTTGCCTTACCACTACTGAATGGGATACTTTTCTCATTATTGCCTTTTCTTTGTGGGATACTGTTTGAACATTGAGGCTACTCACTTCATCATCTCCTTGAGATTCCCCCACCCTTCTCTGGAGTGCTGAGACACAATTAGTTTGGAGCTGAGATTTTCACATTTAGCTGCTACAGTATCTACTGCTGGGGCTAAAGCATCATCAGTAATAATGCACTTCGCTTTTGAAGACTGTAGTCGGTAGAGGATGTCTTTCTGGGTCAGCTGAGTTGTTCCTGGGATTAAAACTGTCCCTAAAGGAACAGAAAAGGAATGATGTTTAAGAGCCAGGTTAACCTCTCTTATGGTAGTTAAGATACTGTAGCTAGTATGTTCACATTTTATGTGTCTCAGAAAGAGTTAGTGAATTAATAGAGAAGATATCTGTTTGTCTTCCATTGTTCTGATTTTTTTTGTCTTTCAAGAGGTCTCCAAATCTATGCCATTTTGCCCTAACAAAAGAGCATTAAATGCTAAGTGGTTGTCTTGTATTTGAAGATTACCGATAACATTGAGATTTAAGAAGTTTTAGTTGAAAAATAATATTCAGCATTTGTTGAGTGCTTGAGTGCCAGGTATTATTCTGTTTTGCACATTTTAACTCATTTAATCCCTGTCCAAACATCTCCAGTATAAACAGCTATTCATTGCATACCTCATAGCGTATGTATAATGAGTGAAATTGCAGGAATCAAAATCTGCAGCTAGACTCCAGAGTTGGACATGTAACTACTCCAATCCACTATCTCTTACAATGCACTGATTGCTTTATTTTTCTTGATGTATATATCTTTTTTTTGTGGTTCTCATCTTGCCTATAGTCAATTACAATGTAAGATTTAGTGGGTTGGTGTCCAGGAGCCAGACACCTATAAACTTCATCCTTCAGTTAAGTCTTTCACTTCTATGAGCCTGACTTTCTGCAGCTGTAAAATTGGGATTATAAAAGTACATCTCTTATGGGATTATTTCAGGATTAAATGAGTTAAAGCATGTAATGAATTTAGAATAAAATTTAATACATTTTAGCTCTTAGCTTTTGTATGTTTTTTTTTTTTTCAAAGAATGAATGGATATTTTGCCTGAACAATAGACATGCTAATGAGCTGGGATTAAGGGCATGCTCCACCACTGCCTAGACATGCTAATGTGGGAGGGGGGAAATCTCATGAAGTTCCACCCTAGACAAAGAACTACAGGAAATTAATGACTGCAGAGAGTGGGAGAATTAGCTCCTCCTAGGAATGAGCACCCAAACTGTTATCCAATATAGTCACAAACAAAATAAAGGACTCAGTAGGTTGCATTATATGTCTGTGCATTTATTTATACACGTATGTATAAAGAGGTCATCAACTTGAGAGTTGGGGAGGGGTTTGGGAAGCACTGGAGGGAGGGAACATAGGAGGGGCTCAAGGGAGGAAAGGAAATGGGGAAAGTAATTATGTTTTAATTAAAATGTATGTGATGGCTATTCTAAGTTGTCAACTTGACTACATCTGGAATTAACCAAAACCCAAGGATCTGGGTATACCTATGAGAGATTTTTCTTGATTAATTCATTTGAAGAAGGAAGACCCACCCTAAATCTGGATCTTTTGAAGTGGGAAGATCCACCTTTAATCTGGGCCACACCTTCTGGTGACAGCCTATATAATGAAAGGATGTGGAAGAAGGAAGCTTGCACTTTGCCTGATTGCCCTCACTCTCCCTGGCTAGTCCATTCCTGTACTGGCATTAGAGTCTACTTCTTCAGCATATATACTGAAGATCAGCTGAGACATCCAGCCTCATGGACTGAACAACTACTGGATGTTTGGACTTCCATTGGGAGACAGCTATTGTTGGAATAGTCAGACCGTAACTTGTAAGCCACTCTTAAAAAACACCATATATATGAATATACGTGAACATATATGTTCATCCAAATAGTTCTGTTTCTCTAGAGAACTTTACTAATTCAATGTATTCAAAAACAAATTAAGCCAGGCAGTGGTGTTGCACACCTTTAATCCCAGCACTTGAGAGGCAGAGGCAGGCAGATCTCCATGAATTTGAGGTCAGCCTGGTCTACAAAGTGAGTTGCAAGACAGCCAAGGTTACCCAGAGAAACCCTCTTTCTATGGACTCCAGAATTATGCAGTGAGAGTTCAGCACATACTTTAGGAGTCTACCTCTCACTTAGCAAGGCTATGAGGAATCTTGTCACCAGAGATGCACATATGATGGAACTATCTTATTTACGGTGATAAGGTATATTGCCTTCTGAATATGCCAGCTGTCCCCATTGCAGATTCTTGTGTGAAGAACTCTTTCCTTCACATTGCAGCTTGGAGATTTTTTTCCCCCACAGCACTACACTGTGCTAATCATTTACTGGGCACTATTTCCCCTATGCATTGATATATTGAATGACTCCCCCGCCCCCAGCAATGAGTGATTCTGGCAAGAAAGTAATCACAGTCAACCAGGTATTTGTATAAACTTAGAAATCCCCCCCCACCCCCAGTTATCTTCCTTGGCAGACAGTTGGTCAGTGTTAGAATCCAGGCAAAGAAACCTCAACTGAGACATTCACAGATGCCCAAGGACAAGAATTAAGGCATGTCTGAATTTGTTGAGCCATAGCTCTCAGACAGAAAGAGAACAAGTATTCACTTTACCAGCAGATAGGGAAATGCTGTCCCAAGCTAACCCCGCAATAGCATTTAGCTTTTTTACCTAGTCACATTTGAGAAAAGAGCAAAGTATACATATTTCCCTCTTAGATTTCCTTAATGACTTAGTCTCTCTCTGTCTGTGTCTCTCTCTGTCTGTCTGTCTCTGTCTCTGTCTCTCTCTCTCTATGCCTCTTTCTCTCAATTAACTACCCCTTTTTTCTTTAGAAGTTCTTGGAGTCTTAAATACTCCACTTTGAGCCATGGAGTAAGGCTGACAGTTAATGCTCTTCATAAAACTTTTTATCTGTTTCTATGACCCTAAAGAACTCTACCCTTGCACCCAGCTAGAGCTGGAGAATTGCTGATTGTAAGTTTATATAGCTAGAAAACATTTACAGCACAGCAGAACCAAATAGAGCACATGAAATAAAGAGCATGACCCTCAGATTGTGTGTGAAGTTACTGTAGATATTTTTTTTACCCCTCCTTCACTCCTGAGAAGCATTTCACCTTTGCAACCCTGGGTAGGGGCTGGAGCAGGTCTCTTAGCCCTTACACCCTGTCTTGAAAATGAAAATGAAAACAAAAATATATCATACACAATACATAAATCTTTACAACCAGCCTATAATACACACCACCAGATGAACTGGGATGCAAGGTGTATTCTAAGAGATTCATATATGGTCCCTCACAAGAGGGGGAAGGGACAAGTCCCCCAGAGCACATGGGAAATGGGGGGCAGTGAATGGAGAGAGAACTAGGAGAAAGAGAAGGGAGGAGAAGAAAGCACATGTGACTAGATAGATTGAGTCAGGGAGAGAGAGAAACAAAGAGAAACAGAGAGAGAGAGAGAGAGAGGGGAGGGAGAGAGAGAGGGGAGAGAGGGAACATAAAAGAGGGAGCCATTATTGGTTTGAAGAGAAAACTGAACCTAAAGAAAGGTCTAGAGAACTACCAGACTGACTCCAACTAACAATTCAAGCAACCATGGAAAGGCTACCATAAATGCCCTTCCCTGATAGTGAGATCATCAACTAAATTATCCACCATCATGGAGCCCTCATCTAGTACCTGTAGGAAACAGAAGCAAACACCCATAACCAAACACTGAGTCGAACTAGAATCCAGATGCAGAGAGAGGGGACAAGACCAGGTTACAGAAACACACAAAGACAACTGACCTGAACAAGGAGGATCTAATGACCCCCCAGACTGATAGCTGGGAATCCAGCATGGAACTGTCTCAGACCCCCTGAATATGGGTCTCAGCTTGAAGGACTGAGCAGTCTGGGGGACCTCAGACAGTGGAACCAGGATGTATTCCTGGTGCACAAAAGGACCTTGAGGACACATCCCCCTTGGAGGGATACTCCCCTAACCTAGAGACAAGAGAGAAGTCCTAGTCCCTACTTCAAATGACTTGACAGATTTACATGACCCAACCTGGATAGCATAGCCCTACAAGTGGAATGGGGGTGGGGGGATGGGAGGGGAGGGTGGCATGTCACAGAGGAAAGAAAGTAAGAGGGAGGGAGGGAGGGAGGAAGGGAGGAAGGGAGAGGAAACTGGGATGCACATGTAAAATTTTTAAATTATATTATTAATAAAAAATTTCAAATGGTAAAAAAAGGAATCTGTCAATATATCTTTGTTTCTTTCTACTCACCTACCTGCTTATGTATTTATCATACATCTGTCTTCTGGGTAATAGCATTTTTAGCCTCCAATCTTCAAGAGATGATAGATAGCATTTATCTCTGGATGTTGTTTGCCCTTCCCAAGTGATATGTGAGTTGGAATCCCTGAAATCTATGTGAAAACATAGGTCTCTGGGCTGCTTGCCAGAGTCTTAATTTCAGAAGATGTTCAGTGGAGCTAGAGAATTTGCTTCTGACAAATTCCCAGTGCCACTGAGCCAACGTTACACTTTTAAAACTGCAGCTGAGCATTGCTCTTCTTCACTGCCAGGTGTCTTCCTTGTTTGAAAATCACATTAAGACGCATTGGAATACTCTGCCATTTAATAGTATTTTCTTAAACACTTTATAAAACTCCTTCATGGGCCAGGGAGATGATTCATTGGGTGAAAGTGCTTGCCATTCAAGCAACCTGAATTCAACCCCTGCATCCCATGCTGAAAGGAAAGAAAGGAAAGCTGTCTGACTTCCACACAGCACATGGCACCTACAGGAGAAGTAAAGATTCCTTTAAAGCCATCTTAAAATTACACTTTCTAAATTTGCAAAGCATACCACACATAAAAATGAAAAAAGAAGACATTTGGACAGCTTCTGTTTCCAATTCACAAATAAGCAATATATGCTATATTTTTTAAGAATCAGAATTAAACAGTATGTTGAAGTTTACTACCTCTGTCCTTATCTCTGTCCCACAGTCACCCCTAGACAGCCCTTATCTAGACTGGTGTATTAGTCATGCCTTTGCCTTTATTTTGTTATAATTTATCTATGGGATCCTAAGCAATATACAAGTGCTATTAAGACTTCAATTTTCAAATAGCTATTTTTTTAGGGTTTGTTTAATGTGCATGTGTGCATGTGTCTGTGTCTTTATATGTACACATGCATGTTCAGGTGCCTGCAGAGGCCAGAAGAAGTCATTAATTACATCATTTGGAGCTGAAGTTCCAGGCATTTGTGAACTGTCTGAGCTAGGTACCGGGATCCAAAACTCTGGTCCTCACAACTAAGCAGCAAGCATTCTTAATATCTGAGTCATTTTCCCAGCCTCTAACTGTTTATTGATTAAGTGGAAAAAATGACCAGGAAAAACAAATGACTAACTATGTGCCACAAACACTAACATTCTTCTAACATTCTTTTTTTTTCTTTTTAAATCTTTATTTATTCTTCTAACATTCTTAAGAAGATTGGGTTTATGGTTCATAGTCTCACTCTTAACCAGCTAAGATATTTGCCTTCCTTCTTACTGAGAGCCCCAGGAATCATATTGGAATCAGGAAAACTTGCCTCGACCTGTTCTGACTTGCTTATCCTAACATCCCACCCCACAGATTCTGCTCAGATCCTTGAGATACTGAGTTGGGTACCAGATGGATCCCACAGGGTCCGGAGCCTGAAGCATCTGAATAGTAATCAAAGCTGCACACAGCCCAATTGGAGAGGAATGTAGTCACAGAGGAATAAAGAGGCAGCACATAGGAAAGATGCAGACAAGAGGAGCAGTAGCTTCAGGACAAACAGAGGAAGGAGTTCCTGGCCAAAATCTGCTTACAAAACCCCTTTGCTCCTTCTGTACTGTTGTTTCCCCTGTAAGTTCTCCAGCAACCATCCATTTGCCTTCCTTTGTTGTATTAATATGATCTTGCCTGTTAAACAGTGCTTTACTGAGAAAGTGAGCTTCCAAAATGTTCATGAGTATACTCATTTTGTAAAATACTATTTGAAAATAGGCTCTTCTTTTCCAATGTATAATTCATATGTGTATGTAAAATACAATATATTAGCTGTTCTCTAATGAAAGAGTGGCCACTTAATACAGGGATAGATTGTGACGACCAGTGCATTAATCCAACTGAATTTTACTGAACATTTACTATGTGCTAATCACTGAAGTTTTGAGATAGATTATATATTATATATATATGTATATATATATATATATATATGTATATATATATATATATATACATATATATATTAGAAGCATACCTAACCCTTGGGAATTGCAGGTTATATATAGGCAAATACTATACCCAAAAGTTTAAATAGTAATATATATTACTTTAGGGTGCTGTGGTGGTTTGAATGAAAATGACCCTCATAGGCCCATGGATATTTGGTTCCTGGTTGGTGAATTATTCAGGAAAAATTAGGAGGTGTGGCCCTGTTAGAGGAGTGTGGCCTTGTTGTAAGCTGTACTTCAGTGTGGTGGACCCTGAGGATTCAAACATGCCAGACCCAGTTGTACCTACTCTCTGCTTTCTGCTGTGGATCAGATGTTATCTTTCAGCTACTGCTCCATGCCTATTTCCCACCACAATGGAAATGGACTAATTCTCTAGAACTATAAGAAAGCCACCAATTAAATGCTGTTCTTTTAAAAATTGCTTTGGTCATAGTGTCTCTTCCAGCAATAGAAACAATAACTATAATAGGTGGTTAAGGAAGAGTACCAGGGTATGGTTGTCCAGAAGGTAATATTAAGCTGAAGACTGAGAGAGCTAGAGAGATGGCCTAGACAGCTAGGAGTACTGGCTGCTCTTGCAGAAGACCCAGGTACTATTCCCAGCACCCATTTAGTGGTTCACAACCATCCTTAATTTCACTTCCCCACGGATCTGATGACATCCTCATCTGGCCTCTGCAGGCACCCAGCATATTCATAGCACAAAGACACACATGCGAGGAAAACACTTGTACACATTAAATAATTACATCTTTAAAAACAAAAACAAAAACAAAATGACACTTGAAATAAGAGTTTGTACTAAGTTTGTACTAAGTTTTGAGGAAAAGAGGTTTCAGGCAGAGCAAGCAGTATGGAGAAAAGTCAGGAGATGGAAATGACCACAAACATTAACAGAAAATATTAGTCATGATAACGTCATGAAGTCTAAGTGGAGAGATTAAAGAAATGTTGAGGAAATAGCTGTAGCATTCTAAAATGTGCCTGGGACCCTTGGAGCATATTTGGCAAGCAGTTACTAAATGCTGCCAAGCAGTACACTGAACCCACATAAATGTCTCATGGTTACTTAGATGTATGGATAAACCTGTCCTGTTGAAATGTGATCAGGAGTGTGGACATTACTAACCTGTTCGCAGACAGGCCACATTCGTGAGCCACCACTCTGGAATCTTGGGCAGAATCAACATTACTCTGTCTCCCCTTTTCAAGGAACAGGCTTCTGTGAGTATGTTGGCAAACTTCCTGGATAAATATCCAAGTTCTTCAAAACCCCATCTTACTTCTCCTCCATTTCCATCTATCCACCAGAAGGCTGGGTTGGAGTGTCTCTGTCCAGCCTGAGGAAAGCACAGCCATCATGGACTTAGAGGTTGTTGTACAGCTCAATTATATTTCAACACTTAGTGAAGCATATTCTCTGCAGAAACTCACAAGTCAGTTATTAGTCAGGACGTACATGGAGTAAGTACAAATTGCTCAGAGGTTATTTGTACATGCTTATCCTCCCCTCAAAGTTAGAATTCTTACATCCCTTCACCCCCCTCCAAGTGATGTGTCTATACTTCATTTCTTTCCATTTTGACTCTTGAAATCACTTTTTATTTCTTTTTGTTTAAAAGTGTTGTGGTGTGTGTGTGGGGGCACCAAAAAGGATCTATTAATATAACCTAGGCTTTCTCAAGCAGCCATGATGGCCTAGTGGGCCAGATAAGTCCTTGTTCTGAGGTTGTTTCACACATCATGGGACTTCAGCAGTGTCTTTCAATCCTTAGATGTCAGTAGCAGCTACTGACTTCCACTGATCACCCTTCATTGTAGTGAAACTCTCTCCAGCCACTGCTAACTACCCCTGGGGTCTATGATCGCTTACAGTTGAGTCACTATAGTCTAACTAGCATTGGCTCCATACCTTTTCCACATTGCTCCATTGGTCCAGGACGTCTTTTGCAAAATTGAAATATTCTGGGACCTCTAATTTGAAGTCCTGTTTCATAGACTCATAGTTGGAAAAGTTCTGAGGGGTCGCTGTTCCATAATCTTTATACAAGACTCTCAGAGGACCTCCAGGAATTGCTAGGCGCTGAAAATACTTAGCACAAAGTAACATCACCATGGCGGCAAGAGCTAACTAGCATCAGTGTTGTTGGGTGTTTTAGCACTTGGGATTTCCATGCAGACTAATCCAGCTAAAAGACAAGCAAAATTGGCATACGTTTAGTTTTGTTTTCAAAGTAAGACCCCCCAAAGTGCCTAAATTTTATCATAATTATCCATCTGGCCAACTTTATGTGCCAAACACTATGCTTTGATGCTTCGTGTATTCTTTGTCATTAAATCCTTAGAGAAACCCTGTAAAGTATGTACTGTTATTATCTATGTCTGTAGATAGAGAAGAAAGTAAAAGCCATGGGCTGGATTCAAATCCAGAACTATCTGGGCACAGCCCATTCTCCTGATTACCCCACATTCTTGCTTTCTACATGCATCTCTCAACTTTTTGTGACCATACAGAGGCTTATGATCAAAAGTCACATCAAAACAATACAGATTATCTACAGATTGGAAAACTAAGAGTAGCCTAGTACCAGCTGGGCCTGAAAGCATTGTTTATGTTTAGAGTCTGTCTGGTTTATGGGCTACAGTTCCCATGCTCCCAATAGGAGATCACACTACTACCATCGAGCCCAGGCTTGGAGATATAATAACAGGGCTTCTGTGAAGGAGGTCCTTCCCAACCGCCTACTCCTCTTTGCTTCTGTGGGAAGTCATTTGATCACAATGTCATTTACTTGGCTTAGGCTATTAAAAATACAGTTTTAGTGTCCCAGGAATTGTGACTGAGTTTCTCCTCCTCATGATTCCCACAATTTTCCTGCAATAAAACAGATACTATTCTCATAATCATTAAAGCATAATTTTAACTGTGATTCTAGTTATGTGGTAGGGCAGCCTGGCTATGTGGAATCATTTCTATAATGATAAAGTGTTCAAACAGGACAAGATATCAGATAATGTATTGGATGGATTTGAAATCCAGGAACCCCCGATGTCTCACAACTTTGTATGAGAAACTGACAAGTCCATGATCTTAAGCCTTCCAAGATCATCCAGCTCGGGCCTCCTTGTTTTTCATCTTCAAAGAAAATGAACCTCAAACAGAGGAAGCATCAGACATTTACCTGCTGGGTCAGGGCTCAAACTTGGTTCTTTGCATTCTCATTTGAATGGTTTTACTTTGGGCCAACAGGATTCCAGTAGAGCAGTAACTTGATATCTTGTCTATGCACTGAATCACTAGGAAAGCTTTTTATAAAAGCTCGAATGCCTGGATCATTGGCCAATTAAGTCAACATTTCAGGGAGTGGGCCTATGCTATATTTTTTAAAAAATTTCCTCAGTGTTGTGATGTATAACCCAGGTTGAGAGTCACTCATCGAGACCCTAGAATCTGTGAACCACCAGCACCACTTGGAAGCTTGTCAGAAATGCATAGTCTTGGGGTCCCACTGAAGATCTGTTGAATTAGAGGATTTCAATCTTTTAACAAGATTTTCCAGGCAACAAGTTTCTATGTTCAGGTAAGAGAAATGATAGTCAATAGGGTGTTGGCTAAATCATTGCCTACTGAGTTGTACAGTCATGGAATAGGTCTATTTACTACTTAGTAACGTTGACTCTATTTCAATAATGAACCACTATGAATCTCAGTTTTACATTTTATTAATGAAGATATGGATAGAACATCTGACAGAGAGCTATGCTTACCAAAGATTGAATTTAACAATGTAAAATGTCCCTCATAGCACCAAGCCTACTGCTTTTCAGTAGAACAATGGTTAGGACTATATTGTCTCATTTTGATACCATGACACTGCCATAGATGTTGGTAATACATAAATAAGTAAACATGGTCAAATTCTTCCAAACACTTTATAGGTGAACACTGAAACTTGAATTTCATGCAATTTTCATGTGTTATGAAGTATTATTCCACTTTTCTTTCCCAACTATTTAAAAATGTGAAAACCACTGTTCACAAAGTTGCTAAAATAGGCAGCAGCCTGGATAAGCTCATGGGCTATAGTCGACTGTTGGTACTAGATCATAAATTCTGTGAGGACCAGAGTCTTGACTGTCATACTTCTATCCTTGGGAGTTATAACCACTTTTGATTCATAGTATATGTATTTATGATCCAGTCTTTTTTTATCCAGTTGAAATTAAAGCTAATTAAAAATAATTTGTTAGCCTTTAGCCCCAAAACTTGCTAAACAGAGGCAAACATATTTCTGTGAATTCAAAGCCAGCCTGGTTTACATAGTGAGATCCTGTCTCAAAAATATATGTAAAAATAAAAAATAAAGAGAAATTAATGTCTTTTTCAGAAGGGAGAAGTTTTAACTGCAGGGTATAGTTGACCTAAGAGGCACTTCTACTGCTTTAACCAGAGTTATGTGACTCCCTGCATCATTCTCATGAGGCAGTTTATGTTAATATAAATACAATTTTAAAAATCAGCTCATTGATAATAACTCCTCAGCTAAGGGTTGAAACTTTGTGCCCATCTCCCTTCTCTATGTTGGGATTTTTTGAGCTTGAACTGGTCTTGTGCATGCTGTTACAAATTGCTGTGAGTTCATATGTGTACCTGTCCTGTCCTGCTGTGTCCAGAAAACAATTTCCTTGTAGATCTTGTGTCTTTAATACAATCAAAACACATTGTATTAAATTATCTAAAACAAAAATAAGAAAATAAGCTAGGAAACAAAACAAATGAAAAAAATAGTTCATTGGCTACAGTAGTTGTATTTCAAGGATAGGCAAGTGTTGCTCGGGTCACCATGCACTGGTCAGAGCAGACATAATATCTTTCTGTTGTTGTAGAATCTGCTGAAGATCTGTCTGGTTAACAGCTCAGAAATCAACTCACAAAATCATTAAAATACAGGAAAATTGAGGAGGAAATTTTCCAAGGTAAGACTTTTCTACAGATTTAGAGTTGGGAAAGCCCAACCCAGAACACCCTCTGACCTAATAGTTGTGAAGAAAAGCAATGACAGAAATTTGTGACTCCTTAGAACAGAGTCACTCTGGGGCTGGTTCCCCAAGGCTAAGTCCTCAAGGTCTCAAACATCATTCTGTTTGTCATCAGGGCCAGGTAGTAAGAGAGCTGCTGGGCTCTGCTGGTGCTGGCAAGTGACTACCTGCCCTCTTGGCTGTACTCCAACTTCCCAACAGAATTAGGATCAAGTTCTTTCAACCACAAACCCCCAACCCCTCCAGGGCTGAAGACGGAAAGTTTCAACTGATGGAGGCTGTCAACACTAAGTTCTTAGAAGCAAATTCATCTTGGTTTTTTACTTCTTGGTATAATATCTTCAAACAGTTCAAAAGCCATCAAAGGTACACGTTAAAAAAATGTCCCCTTCCTGTCTTGAATGTTTTGTATTTAATCCCAGTTTTACCTCCCAGTAGACACTGTGCTTCGTGGTATCTCAAATTTGTCTGCAGACTCTAATTTCTCCACCAGCCGTACACAAAAGGTATCCTAAATTTTCACCGTTCCACCCACCCAATCCATTTTCACTAATATGGTTTTAGAGGCTTCTTCGTATCAGTACATAGAGCTCTTTATTCTGTCTTTAAAAAAAAATGCTGCATTGCATTGTATTGAACAGCTGCTAGTTCCCAACTGATGATCACTTAAGTTGTCCCTATTATTTTGCAGTTTAAATGAAAAATTGAAACCGTTTATTCAAAAGGAATACCCTGATTCTTTCTCCGCATACAAATGTTATTTTAAAATGGTTAGGAAGTATAATAAACATTTCCTGGTTCAACTGAAACAAAGGGCAAGAATTTGGTTTGGTTCAGACACAATCTTTTTGGGCTAGTAGAGTGAGTTCATTTATTTACTCAATAAATACTGACTGAAAGTTTGAAATGCTGTAGCTATAGACAATATATTGGTGAATAAAAGAGACAAGGTCTTCCTTACTGTCATGGACTGACACAGGTAAAATGACCCGGAAAGGAAAAATGGGTAACGGGAAAAGAAAGGCTATTTTAGAAGGTCTCTTTAGGGATGTACAATTTTTGCTGACATCTGGCAAGTGAGTGGCTACACTGTGCTAAGCATTTTGTGTTAACTTATTATTCCACGTTTCAGAGAAACACACTACCCTCAAACATACATTTACCCATCTGAACAGTACATCCATTCATTCACTAGATACCTGAGACAAGCTTATATCAAATGCTGAGAATACATCTGAGAATATGACAAGGACAATTTTTTCCCTTCCCCACACAAATTTTCAGACTATTCAACAACTATACAAATATTCACATGGGAGAGAAACACAGTATACTAAGCCAAATCAGAGTTCAGTATGATTTCCCCACATCCCCATACGAAGTTCTCTTTCATTCAGAATCTTTCACACATAAATAGATAAGATGTAGCCACAGATAAGTTCCTCATGTTCCAGCAATCAGCCACCCACCCATGCTCATCCAAGGACCCTCATTAAACTCACTGGGTACAAAATGGATGTGAAGAGGGGGTTGTTGGGGGAGAAACAGGGACTCAGCAGGAGCAGAAAGGGGTGGGGTAATAATAGAGGGTGAATTTGATCAAAATACATTATGCTTGTATAAAATTGTCAACAAATATATTTTCAAAAAGAACTTGTTTCAAATGGACATTTAAAAATTCACATAAGAAGAACAGAAAATTGACCAGTCAGTTGGGATGTAAACATTTTTTTTTTAATAAAAACAAAAGTATCAACATCTCATTATCAAAGCTGTTATATTCTTTCTTCCCAACAAAGCTCGGTTAGTTCCTGTCTTTTCAATGATCTTAGTGATCTTAGAATCTTACAAAGGCCTCTTCCCAGGTTTGTAAAACCCCTTGCAGATGAAATGAAAGACCTCTTCTCCATAGTAAACCTGGATTTACATCAAGCCACAGAAATGTTGCTAAGAAAAATTCTAAGAAAAGCACTACAGGGTGGCCAGATGGACTTTTGAATGTATTTAAAGTCTCATCTGAAGTACAAGTTTTGGGTTCATGTAAATGGCAGGACAGAGAGTTCTTCCATCTCCCTACATCTCCACAACACCCTTCCCCCTGGTTGGCTCAAATAATGACAGCAGTTTGGCAGATACACAGCCTCAAAGCAAAGAACTCCATGGTTCTTAACCTCAACAAGGACCCTGCCTTAACACTCCTCCCTCAACACAAACTTTAGAATATTACTTGTCCTGGAGAGAAGAATGTATTGTCACATATTTCCTAGCTCTATGCTTCCAAAACATAACTTCTTAGAGGTAATTTGCATATGTGTGGATATGCAAGAAATGTCATATGCCATTGAGCAGAGTGTGGCCAAACAGAAGAAAACAGAGAAACATTTGGCCCCTACTCATTTAATTTTTTAACATTTTATCATGTAAACACATGTACACAATATGAAAAACTCAAACCTCACCAAAAAGCCTAAGCTGGAACTCAGCTGCTCTGCCTGCAGCCTCCTGTGAGTGCTCACTCCACACCACTTCCTCAACAGTGTTCACATGGCAGCTGAGAAATCCTAAGAGAAACACCTTTGCCATACATGGCTTCACAGAGCATGTTTTAGATTTGCTGGGTTTTTTTGCTGAACATATATCATAAAGCAAGGCTGCATCATTGCAGAAAGGAGAAAAAATGGGATACTCACTAAAGATATAGTTCCCCCACAGCTGTAGTTAGTGATAGTAGATCTGCTTCATAGAAGAGAAACTTGGTTTCTCGCCTGGGATTTAATGTGGGTAGTAGATCAAAGTGGAAGGAGTGTGACAATAAGAGCCAGCTGGCCTAGAGTGCCTTCCCTTGTTTGATTGGTGGACACACTGGAGGGTGGAGCATGAATATTTACATAACCCTGACCAGTTACATAACCATGGTCTTCTTAACAGGTAATGATTTGTATACACTGCAAGCTTTTAATAGGGAAAGCTGTGAGCACAGGGGGGAAAAATATTCAAGAAGTTCCTGAAAGGCAGCCGGAATTGGAGGCCCACAGGTATAGTCCCAGGCCTTCAGATATGGTGGTGGGAAGTTCAAGAGTTCGGTGACGTTCTCAGCAACATTGTGAGTTTGATGCCATCCTGAGCAAGTTGTTGCCAGGGTTAGTTTTGTGAACCGCAGAAGTTCCCAGAAAGAGAAAAGAACACTGAAAGAGACATAGAGGTGTTTTGAAATGATTAAACAAAGACAGTGAGACTTGGGTAGGACTGATAAGAATGTTCAGGAACTGGGAAGAACTAAGAACACTGTTAGGTCGGTCACTTCTCTGCTTAAACTCTTTGGTTTTCTCAGCTTTCCAGTCCCTTATAGGACTGACTGGAAGAAGCCATGGTGTCTCCCTGCACTTCAGCCACAGCATTCCACCCCCCCATCCCACTTGCCTCAAACCCAGCCATGTCCCAACCTAGAGACCCTTGCTCTTCTGCTGCCTGTACATCACCTCCTTTGGTGAGATTGTCCTATCAGAGGCACTTTCTTCACCACCTTTCCTAAACTAGCACTCATGCTTTCCCTCTTTTAACTCTTTGCATATCTTATCACCAATTTTGAAAATAAGAACTTTGATTTGCTGATGGCTCATCATAGTATACACCAGCTACTGGAAAAGTTAGCCATTCGATAAAATGTTTGATTTTGAATGTGGATAAATGGCTCATTCAATTGTGTGTGATAAAAATCTAACTCAAATATAGTTAAAGACAGGAATTTATAAGATGGGTGTGGTGGCACATACTTTTAGTTCCAGCACTTGAGGTACAAAGGCAGGTGAGTTTGGGTCCAGCCTGGTCGACACAGTGAGTTCTAGGAAAGCCAGGGCTTACATGATAGACCATCTCAAAAACAAAAGGAGAAGAATTTATTGGTCTTCTTTTAAAAAAAAAAAAGTCTCTTTTAAAAAATTGATTCCTGTAATTTACCATATAAATAATCATGTTATGTACAAATAGTGAGTTTTATTTCAGCTCTTTGTGCTCTTTTTATTGGCTCTCTTGACTTACGTCATTAACTAGCATTTGCACTGAAGTGATGAAGTGGAAATCCTTGCCACCTTCCTAACACAGGAACTAATGAGTTCCAGAGCTAGCTGTCAGCATCTAGGAAGTTTAGCTTTGTCTTTGCTTTCAAAGTAACCCTTAATGTTTGCTTTTATTCTTTTCTTATTTATTATTTATTTATTTATTTATTTATTTATTTACTTCCCCCCCCAATACATCCCAAATGAAATTTCTCTCTTTTACTCCTCCCAGTCCCTGTATACCCATCCCCATTCCCAGATACAATCTTCCTCCATTTCCCTTCAGAAATGAGCAGGCCTCCCAGGGATTATCGATTGAGAAGAGCATGACAAGATACAGTAAGATGAGGGACACACTCTCATATCAAGGCAGGGTGAGGCAACCTAGTAGAAGAAAAAGGGTCCCAAGTGCAGGCAAAAGAGTCAGAGTCACCCCCCTCCCCCTTTCACTGTTAGGAGTCTGACAAAAACACCAAGCTATTAACCATAACATGTGTACATAGGGCCTACCAGAGACACATGCAGGCTTCATGATTGCTGCTTCAGTCTCTGTGAGCCCCTATGAGCACTGCTTAGTTGGTTCTGTGGTCCATGTTCTCTTGATATCCTCAACCCCTCAGGCTTCTATAATTCTTCCTCCCCCTTTTCCGAAGGGTTCCTCGAGCTCCAAGAGGAGGGACCTAATGGGAATTTCTGATTTGGTCTCTCATTATGCCTAATGTTTGGCTGTGGGTCTCTGCATCTGCTCCCATAAGCTGCTGGCATAAGCCTCTCTGGTTATAATTGGGCTAGACACCAATCTATGAGTATAGCAAAATATTATTTGAAATAATTTTATTGATTTTTTTTCTTTCCCAGGTCCCTGGCCTGTCCAGCCTCTTGTTCCTAATCATATAGTCAGTGTTAGCTATGGGTACTCTTTCATGGTTTGAGCCTCAAACTAGACCAGTAATTGGGATACAGTAAAGCAGTAAAATGTAATTGCTATGCTGGTAACTAATGCTCATATGTTTATATAATTTTACACCTTAGATAACTTACCATTAAGAAATTATGTTGATGCCTTGTTCCTGATTTTAGTGGAATTGCTTCGGGTTTACATTTAAGTTGGCATTGGCTATAGGCTTGTTTTAAATTGCCTTTATTATATTTGATATGTCTCTTGCATCCTTACTCTGTTCTATACTTGAATTTATATATATATGTATATATACATATATATTATTTTACATATAGATCCCAGTTCCCTCTCCCTCCCATCTATGCCCCCTGACCCCCTCTCATCTCATCTTCCCCCCATAAAAGATTTTTCCAGCATTGAATTAGATGGTCAAGTCTTTTTCTTTCAGTTTGTTTATATGGTGGATTACATTGACTGACTTTTATATGTTGAACCATTCTCGAATCTCTGGGATGAATACTACTTGGTCATGGTGGATGGTATTTTTGATGTGTTCTTGAATTTTGTTTGTATTTTATTATTTTTGCACTTATGTTCATAAATGAGATTGGTCTGTAATTCTGTTTCTTTGTGTTTCAGGCTCCATCCCAAAGGCAGTTGTTTACCCGGTGGAAGGGTGTGATTAGGAAGGGTGGAATAGCAGTAAGGAGGGATACAAGCACCTTTAAAGTATAAGCAATGCCATAGAGAAATGACATTGACAGGAATACCAGGGGAAGCCCTATGAATATGGGTGTGGGTGGGTTCCATTTTGTCCCCTGTCATTTGTACATAATGAATATGAGTAACTCCTATGCCATATATTTTTTTTAAAGAGTCCAGGAATAAGACAGGTCTCCTCTGATACAAAAAGATTGTTCTTGTTGACTGCTATGTGCCAAATGAAGTCAGGGGTTATTTTCTAGACCACTGGCAACAAATAGCACTATTTTAGGTACAGTCATATCAACTTTAGTAAGTAATGCATCAGGTATTCCATTTTTGTTAACCTTCACACAGTTATAATTTGCAGTATCAAACCTTTCTAAATAATAGTTAATTATGCTAAAATCTGTAATTTTACATCTGGACTGATTGGTTAGATTAGTCCAAACAAAATATTCCTTATCCACATGACTAAATAACTGTATACCATATTTTATCCAGACAAGTGGTCTTATAGGATAAAAACAACTCTTAGGTTGGCAAAACAACATTATACTACCATCTATCACAGGTGTGCCTTTTATGCCCTTTGACAAAAAATTAGTTTCTTCACTGATAAGCTGAGAACATGAAATATGATTAGTAAATATAACAGCATCATTTTTGATTCGGTAGAATAATAATCTTGTTTCCCAAAGTGTCGGCTTGATGAGTTAAAGTTTTGATGTCTTCCCAAGTTTTTACCTTACTCTTTCTCTTAGGACATTTTTGATGGATTTGCCATCTACCTCATTGGTCTAGTTGTCTCTAGGAAACTGTCTTGGCCAGATCGAATCAGGAGCTATCTGGGACTTTATTTATAGAATGACATAAGCATGACCTCACCTCAGTATTAGAGGAATATCAAGCCCTTTCCATTGATTAGTTTCTAGATTTTTTTTATTTAACATAATACTTTAGGCCTTGTCTCCTTTAATGCAAAATGCTTTGGAGCAGCAGCAAAAAGAAAAAAAAAAGATGTTATTCTCTAAAGTGAAAAAAAATTTTAAAAAATTAAGTTAGCATAGTTAAATATAGCATAGTATGTGGAAATTTACATGGTTATATATACCTTCCTTTTATTATTAAAATCTGCCAATAAGTATTTGATGGTGCTCCCAATACCTTGATCCTATGTCTTGTAAGGGATTTTAGTATCATGAATAATATTTTAAAATTGTAAATCACTTGCTAGTATAAGTAGGACCATTATCATTTTTTAGTTGCAATTGGACCTGGAAAGGACATGAATAAAAAGAGCTATTTGACAAAGTCAAGTTCCAGATATGGAACAATGGTATTGTCCTGGAGCCACCAAAGCCTCCTACCATTCCTGGGATTGTGCTCTGTAGCTGACTAGTTAGGGAGAGGAATTGTTCACACATGTAATGTATTTTTAGCATAGATCTTTACATACCTGACAGTGGAGGATGTCTCAGATACACAGATAACCATAGTTCCAGATATCAAGATGATGTTCATTTCTATTAATTATACATTAGAAACTTGGAATGCTGTGTAAAATAATGCCTTTATGCTATTGTATAAAATGAGGACATGACAACTCCAAGGTATGGTTGAAGAGAAGGTCTTTATTGTAGGGCACAGCCAGAGGCCTCTGGAAGGGTCCAGAGAAGGGAGAGAAAGTAGTACCTTGAACATGGCCAGTCGATTGAACCAGACCACGAGAGGAAGAGTGAGAGAGGAAGAGAAGAGAGAGTAAGAATAAAGGAGACCAAGAGACAGGGCAAGAGAGTAAAAGGCCAAGATAGCAAACAGGATGTGTGGCTGAATGGCAGGATTATATAGGGACGAGAAGCTGATGGGCTGTAGAAGTTTAGGGTAGAGGGCAGGGTAAGAAGATTTGAGGAGGGGATGCCAGCTTGGACTCTATATCAGGTACTTTCCATACTGAGTGTAGCAGGCTTTCTTTTGGGTCACCAACTAGCTCCCAAATCATGACATGGAGACTTTTTATTAATTATGAATTTTTGGCCTTAACTTATGCTTGTCCCACTAGCTCTTATAACTTAAATTAACCTGTTTCTCTTCATCTACATTTTGCCTTGGGTTTTTTGTTTTGTTTTGTTTTGTTTGTTTTGTTTTTTAACCTTTCTTTCATTCTATATATCCTACCCAGTGTCTGGCTGATTGGTGGCTGCCTGGCTTGTTAACCCTAGGTGTTTCCTTCTCTTTCTCTCCCAAGCCTACCTAGCCTATTTAGTCTCTTTGTCCACCAGCCCTACTTATCCTTCTACTGGCTAGCTATTGGCTATTCATTGTTTTATTAGACCAATCAGGTACCTTAGTCAGGTGAGGTAAAATAAAAGGTCTTTACACAGGTAAACAAATGCAACACATCTTTACATAATTAATGTTCCTCAACATCTGAGAGAGCCTGGAGGTCAGCATGTGCTTTGGTATGCTAGTAGACACCAAAGTTAGTGATTTGTCCTATTTCTTTTGGGCCTGACAACTGTGTAAAAAACAATGCCAGAGTCTGATCATTTATTAGGCCAAGAACAAGCAAGCATAAAACAAACAAACAAAAACCCAAACAAACAAACAAAAAAGAAAGAAAAATAGACAAAGCCTACTTAATTTACAATGGTTATTAACTTCTAAACTTAAAATTTAACAAGAGAGATTCAAGTTACATATATGGTATGCAGTAGTAGATAAGAGTATATAAAATATATGCTCTTTATCCCTTTGAAGTGTCACCTGTAAAAGCACTAAAAACTATAGCAATTTTAGATATAATTTTAGGCAATACCTATGGGGCATCTTCAAAACAATCTTAAAGGGGGATCTTTTGGATAGCAATTATCTATGAAAACTGAGAAACATGCTAATGCAATGTGCCAATTATTAGCAGTATGGAGCAAATAATCAACCATGCTTTTATTTAGTGGCACAGTGGGTTCTATAGGTTCTTTACCAGTAAGTTAAGACATGTTTCCCCCATAATTTTTAAGTCTATAATTTCTCGTAAATGAGTTACAGATCATTGATATGCATAAATTTTTGTGATACCATAATCTTGTTAACATATAATTCCAGTAGGAGAGGAATAAGGATAAATAATTGATAAAAAAAGAAGTAAGGGATTAATCCTATGAGCTACCGCTTTAGCAGCAGCATTATGTAAAAAGCTCGTATCCCATTCTTCTCCAGGTGACACATTTCTTGAAGAATTTAACTAAGAGTATCCAGAAAGCAACTTAAAGAGAGGAGCCAAAAATTTTAAATTTTGCTCTTTTGGTTTATTTACCATGAAAATTAAACACTAATTTAAATATTGATTAGACCAACCGAAGAAGAGAATGACATAATGATCCATATAATGAGTGATCAATACCATAGGAAATTTAATCAGCTTAGGTGTTTTGTGTCCTAGTTGTAATTGTTTCTGTACTAGACGTTAGGCTTGTTTTTACTTTTTTCCCATGAATTGACTATTGATCAATCTATATTAAATAATTTCCAGTGTGAGGGAAACTAAAAATCTAAGTTCTGGGGCAGCTGAGACCTAGTTCATGCTGCTGGCAGTGGAGCCCCACTTGTCATTCGTAGGAATTCACATAGTGTATCAGACACTGCTTCCAGCTCTACTAGACCCCAGTAGCAAGAGCTATGGGAAAAAGGACTTTGAGTTCCAGTCAGGCCTCTTGGGAGTTCAAGTGAGTCCAGTCAGCCTTCCCTGTTAATACTTGCCAAGATGTGTCCAGCAGAAAAATTATCCTCTCTCTCTCTCTCTCTCTCTCTCTCTCTCTCTCTCTCTCTCTCTCTCTCTCTCTCTCTCTCTCTCTCTCAAGCTATAAATAGGACTACCATTGTAAAGCTTGAGAGTACATTTTTCAAAACAGCTTAAATCTGTTTTCCCAGATAGAAATCATTATTAGTCCTAAATAAATGAAACTTTAAACATTCTTAACTAGGTCAGTCTTCTTCTGTTTAAAGTTTTGAATTAGACACCAAAGTAAGATACCGAAAATGTTCCCAAGGCTGTTGGAACTCTATTTAGATTTGGTGCTCAATACTTGAAGAGAGCACGAGGTCCTTGTGCTCACAAATAAGCACTAGGGAAAACAGGACTGTTAAACACAGAAAGCTGTCTTTTTGAAGAAAGGTGTATGATCTGTTTTCAACCCAGAAGGCTGGGAATAAATGCACATCTGACTCCCCTAGACTCTTATTCTTACCTCAGTCATTCTCTCTAGACCTTTATCTTGAACCTCATTTCTCAGTCAGTAGAAGCCATCCTTATAGGTTTCACATATACTTTATAAATGGAGCAGAGGTAGTTGATAGCTTGGTAACCTCTGCCCTCTCTGTATGACGAAAGGCATACCAGATCCTCCTTTAGGTCTTTAAAATAACACATAGAGTTAATCTATAATATCCATCTTTATGTAAGAGATCATGTTTTCTTTGCAAAGTTTGATGTAGCCACACTTTAAGCTTTATTGTGCCCACAGGGTTGAGTTAATTGTCACCAGGAAACTTTTTTTTCGCCAAAATTGTACTGTACTTGAATATGTCTAAAATATCCTTTCTGGGGGTCAGAATCTAGAAGTCTCAGCTAACACCAGCTAGCTGTGTTGACCTGGCTTTCTTTTTTGCTTCATAAAGACTGTTTTAAATGTTGCACTGCTGATCCTGGTGTTTGCAGAGACCCACTCATGTACTAGACATTGCATTCTTCTCTTTTCTTGGACATTCCTGGCTGTGAGGGTCAGTTTTTTTTTTGGTTTCAGCCCCCAAGTCTTAATTTTAGTTGAGGTGTGAAAGCTTCATCTGAATGTTTTCTTTTGTGTTTGTGAAGCACATTTGTTGTGGAATATTATTTTAAGGTGTGTTACATGTTTATGCTATGGAACATTTATTTTAAAGATGCAAAGATATGTTGCATTCTTTTATATTGCATTTGTTTAACTCGTTTAACTCTGTGAAACTGTGATACTGTGCATGTCTAAAACAATTAATTGGTCTAGTAAGAGCTGAATAGCTAGGCAGGAGAAAGGATAGTTGGGGCTGGCAGGCAGAAAGAATCAATAGGAGAAATCTGAGAAAAGGAGGGAGGGGAGAGAAAAGAAGGGGCTAGCCGCCCAGCTACACAGCCAGACACAAAATAAGAAGGAAAGAAAAGATATACAGAAACAGAGAAAGGTAGAAGCCCAGAGGCAAAAGGTAGATGAGATAATTTAAGAAAAGCTGGCAAAAATAAGCCTCTGTGTGATTTATTTGGGACTGGGTGATGGGCCCCCAGATATTTAAGAGTAAAAATTAAATCAACTATACGTGTGTGTGTGTGTGTGTGTGTGTGTGTGTGTATGTGCATATTTGCATGTGTGTTTACATGAGTGGGCTACACTTGTCTGTGCATGAGTACATGAAGGCCAGAGGTCAATGTCAGTGTCTTCCTTTATAGCTAGCTCTTGATATTATTTTTTCTTTTTCTTTTTTAAATATTTTTGGTAGATTTGCTTTATGTAAATGTGTGTTTTGTCCACATGCATTTATGTGTATCACATGTCTGTCTGGTGCCTTTGGAATTCAGGAGAGGGAGTTAGTTCTCCTGGAATGGGGTTTAGATGATTATGAGCCACCATGTGATTCTGGGAACTGAACCCAGGTTTTCTGCAAGAGCAGCAAGTCCTATTTGATCACTGCCTTTTCACCACTTTTCTAAGCTAAGCAGGTCTAGGGGAACCCGCAGGTCTAGGGGAACCCTGGAGACTACATTGTACTGAAGCTGAACAAAGAGCTTCTATTGAAGGATTCCTTGATGTGTGTATCATAGGCCTAGTAGGATTAGCTAAACAATTGAATTTAGGGGTTGGAGAGATGGCTTAGCAATTAAGAGTGCTTGCTGCTTTTACAGAGGACCCAAGTTAGCACTCATGTCTGACAGCTCACAGCTAACTATAACTCCTGCTCCAGGAGATCCCATCTTCCCTGTGACCTTCATGAGCACTTGCATATACATGCTATGTATAGACATACAGACACACACACATATACATAAATAAAAATCAAACATAAATCATTTTTAAGACTAATGTATGTTTGTGTTTGTCTGTGCGGGTGTATGTGCAGTTTAGTACAGGTGCTCTCAGAAGAGGGCTTTGGGTGCCCTAGAGCAGCTAGGAACTACCTGACATGGGCTCTGGGTACCTACCAGTCTAGGAACCTCTTAGAGAGCAGTGTGTACTCTTCATTGCACCACTGAACCATCTTTCTAACCCCCCAAAGAAATTTAAAATATTCTTCACACACACACAGGTGTGTGTGTGTGTGCGTGTGTGTGTGTGTGTGTGTGTATGTGTGTGTGTGTGTGTGTGTGTAGGTCTGCACACCAGATACATGCCTGGTATCTGTAGGGATCAGAAGATGGGGTCAGAGCTACTGGATCTAGAGTTATGGATGGTTGTGAGCTACCATGTTGGTGCTTGGAACTGAACACAGGTCCTCTTCAAGATCAACATGTGTTCTTAACTGATGATCTAACTCTCCAATCTCAGAAAATATCTTAAGAAAATGTTTTGAGTTCAGTATCCTAAACCAATAAGCCATGCCTTTGTGACCCTTAGCAACATTTTTCTTCTCAATGAGTAAGAGCACAGCTAGTGGATTGCTGCAGGATATTTGAAAAAACTGTGGGAAGATATGTCACTGCTTTGCCTTGTCTGCCTAAGGCACCTGATTGGTTTAATAAAGAGCTGGATGGTCAATAGCTACTCAGGGTCTCAGAGAAAGCTGAGCTGGGTCCAAGGAAAGGTAAGTGCACTGCCCGCCCATTCCCCAGCCTCAAAGATTCCCAGAGACAATCAGATGCAGCAGGGAGTCTAGTCAAGCAGGAATTCATTTATTGTCCCATAGCAATCATCTTTTAAAGGAAAAAATTGCAGAGTGGGAAAACAGCCAGCCAATGGTTTTAAAGGTCAGTCTAACATGTGCCTAGGTTCCCTTATGCTTTACCTAGTGATCATGAGCTGTTCATGCAGTGACCTCATCTGGTTCGATATAGACAACTAATCATCTTTTTTGGAAAACAAGTCAGGACTCGCTCTCTTGACTTCCCCTCAGCACCATCTTTGACTGGCTCGTGTGCCTTACACATGCATGTGAGGCAAAAGGTTATCCTGGGGTATGGTCCTCAGGAGCCATTCATCTTGCTTTCTTGAGACTTGGTTTTCACTAGCAGCTGGGACTCACTGATTTGTCTAGGCTGATTAGCCAGTAAACTCCATTGATCTGTGTCTTAGTTAGGGTTTCTATTGCTGTGAAAAGACACCATGACCATGGCAACTCCTATAAAGGAAAACATTTAATTGAGGTGGTGGCTTACAGTTTCAGAGGTTTAGTCCATTATCATCATGATGGGGGGGGTCATAGTGGCATTCAGGCAGACATGGTGCTAGAGAAAAAGCTGCTATGTGTTGATATACAGGCTATAGGAAGTGATCCATCTCTCTGGGTATGGCTTGAGCATATATGAACCCTTAAAAGTCCATCTCTGCCTAGACACACTTCCTCCAACAAGGCCACACCTACTTCAACAAAGCCATACCTCCCAATAGTACCACTCTCTTTGGGGGCCATTTTCTTCCAAACCATCACATCCTACTCCCTGACCCCCAAGTGTTGTAACCATATCGTAATGCAAAATTCATTTAGTCCAACTTCAAAGTCCCCATAATCTATCATAGTCTCAACAATGTTTTAAAGTCCAAAGTTCAAAGCCTCTTCTGAGATTACTGCAATCTCTTAATAATAATCCCCTATAAAGTCAAAATTAAAAAAAAAAAACAGGTCACATACTTCCAACATATAATGGCACAGGACATATATTAGCATTTAAAAACATAGGAAAGGGAGTATACTGTGGAAATAGCAAAGCAAGAATAAAAACCAGCTAGGCAAACTGCAAACTCTACATCTTCATGTTAAACATTAAATGTCAAAATGCTCTTCGGATCTCCAACTCAGTCCAGCTCTGTTGACTGTAACACACTTCTTTCTCCTGGTCTGGTTCCACTCACTGTTAGCAGCCTTCCTCAGCAGGTATACAATGACTCTGGCATCTCCAACATCTTGGGTTCTCCAAGGTAATCCATGCTTCACCGTCACTGCTTCATGCAATGATCTTTCTGGTCCTCCAAACAGGGACAGCCCTAACACATGATGGCCTCAGTAGCATCCCTTAGTTATGGGGGCAAATTCCATAGCCTCTTTCTTCTATCCTTAACATTAAAGCCAGAACCATGTGGCCAAAGCTGCTGCCAAGTTCTGCTGCTCACTGGGGCTCAATCATGGTTCCCTCGTTCTACTATATCTTTACCAGCTTTCTGATTTTGATGGTCACCTTTATTGCCTAAGTTTGACTGTCCTTGAATTTGCTCTGTAGACGAGGCTGGCCTCAAACTTAGAGACCCATCAGCCTCTGCCTTCTAAGTGCTTGGATTAAAGGCTGTACTACCACGCCTTGCGCTAAGCTTTTCTATAGTTTTTTTTTTTTTTTCACAAGTTGGAAACTTAGCTGAATGGGATCTTTCCCTGAGGTTACGGCTCCCTTTACTCAGTTTCTTAATCCATTTATCTCCCTGGACTCAGGATTTATCTCTTTTCTACTCCCTGGGGCCCCTTTTCTCAATCTGTTTGTTTTGTATTTTCATTTGCACAGCTTGCCCCCTTTCATTATAAATCTTCATTAGAGTTACCACTAGTAACCACACAACATAGTCTATACTAAGCTGTTTTGAGATTTTCCCTGCTAATGAAATTAATCCAGAACTTTTCACTGTAGCCTTAGGCAGACTATTCAGACAAGAGCAAAAAGCAACTGCATTCTTTACCAAAACATCACAAGAATGATCTCTAGGCAACATACTAAAATTCTCCCTGAAAACCTCTTGATCTGGCCCTCCACAATTTAAATAACTCTTAGCTTGTCTGTCTTCCATGCTTCTGCCAATATGGCCCATTAAGCAATGCATAAATCATCCCTCTGCTTTCATAACCTAAAGTACTAAAGTCCAAATCCCCCCAAACAAAAACATAGTCATAGCAATACTCTACTCCTGGTACCAACTTCTGTCTTAGGGTTTCTATTGCTGTGAAGAGACACCATGACCATGGCAACTCTTATAAAGCGAAACATTTAATTAAGGTGGTGGCTTACAGTTTCACAGGTTTAGTCCATTATCATCATGGCGGGGAGCATGGCAGCATGCAGGCAGACACGGTACTGGAGGAGCTGCTGCATGTTGACATGCAGGCAGTAGGAAGTAGATTTTAAAACTGGGCATGGCTTGAACATATATTAGACCTTAAAGCCCACCTCCACAGAGACACATTTCCTTCAACAAGACCACACTTACTCAAACAGAGGTGCACCTCCTAATAGTGCCACTCCCTTTGGAGGCCATTTTCTTTCAAACCACAATAATCCATCCTCATTTGTACAGGGGGTACATCACTGAATTAGTTAGGTAATCCTTTTGGAACAAACCCTCTTTTGTCTCAGTGGTTTTGTTCAGAAGTAAGCAATATACCTTTCCTGTCAAAATCAAGGGCACAGGAACATCTTACCACAGTGTCACTTTCAAATGTCAGGACTTCAGCGTGTAACAGAAGCATGGAGAAACTGATTAATACAGTAATTCTATTATTAATATAGTCATATTAGTTTTTAATGTTCCCATGGCGTCAAGATCTGCCTTCCCCGAATCTCTTCAGCTTCCCATTTCTTGCTTTTCTTTGTACATCTGGTGTCCTCTCACAGCACCACCAGAGAAAGTTGTATTGAACTTTCAGAACATGCACATCTGAAAAGACACAAACCCAAAGTGATTTGGTGGCCTCCTAAGAAACCTTGGCTTATTGTTAGGACAATAAATGTCCTGTTCTGCTGATGGCCCGACCTCCGCACTCGAAACAGTGACTAGCATGATAATTAATTTTTTAAAAAAATCAGTAAACATTAATGACTAAATAAACCAGTTCTTTCTGAGCACGTTTTAGGTCCGGCTAGAGTCCAAACTACAAGCTGGCTCTGTTTTGAAGTTGCAGTCACTCCGCGCGAGGGGTGCGGCGGCCCGGAGCCACCGAAGGCGAAGGGCGGGGACTGCTAGAGCGGACTGTCGCGCACTTGTGACGCAACGACCCCGCGTCTGCGCAGACGTAGTCGCCAAGGAACGTGGAGCAGAGGCAGCATGGCGGCCCCCGTCCAGCAGCCTGTGGGCGGAAAGCGCAAAGGCAAGGCCCAGTTCCTGCCGGCCAAGCGGGCCCGGCGCTGCGACGCAGGCAGGCCGCGGCAGCTGGAGCCCGGCCTGCAGGGCATCCTCATCACCTGCAACATGAACGAGCGCAAGTGCGTGGAGGAGGCCTACAGCCTGCTCAACGAGTATGGCGACGACATGTACGGGCCCGAAAAGGTACCGGCCTCGGGGGAGAGCGAGCCGCCTGCAGCCTGTTCCGGGGAGCGGAAACTGCATTTGCTACGTTGCACCTGTACAGTGATTGCATGACCTCCCCTACCTTCCCGCCCCCGGTGTGGCTGCTATTGAGGTCGCCTGCCTGGTGGGTGTGTACTTATGGGCTGGCTCTTTGGGCATTTCTTAATTTCACTAATGACGGTGGCTTCTACGTATTGATTGCCTCCTGTGGATCAGGTGGTGTGCTGAAGAACTTTGAGAAGCGTACCTCTTGCGACCATATGACGTCAGTTCAAGTTAAAATCTCTCTGAGGTAGTGGACGTTTGATAGGGATGCTAGTTTCGAAGTGTACTTGAAAGTACATTTAAGAAAATAAAAACTTGTGAACCCCAAAGCTCATTCTACGGTAGTCTGGAAGCCGTGATAATGTTAGCTTAGACTCCGAACACATCTGCACACCCTGAAGTGTGGAGAAAGATGGTACAGTGGCTCCCATTATTTGAGAGGAGGGGCCAGAATATGAATTTGCAAAGACTCCTTCAATGTGCACAGTTATTTTTATTAGCCTGATTGAAATGAAAAGCCCCTTGGTAGAACAGAGAGCTGGGCAGCAGGCACATGTCTATGCTGGTGCCTTGTGCAAGTTTCTTTTTTGTTGTTGTTGCTATTGTGTTCCTTTTGTTTTTGAGGGTATACTTGGTTGGCTACCTCAGGCTGGCCTCAGTTTCCCACGTGTGGGGATTACAAATATTGGCCACTGTACCTGGCTTAAGCAAATTATTGACCTCCTTCTGTGACCTGTTTCTTAGTAGAGCAGGAGTAATGGTTTTTATGCATATGATTCTAATCTTAACAAAAGAAAGTATCCTGTCAGCCACAATGGTATATAATGATATTGTTAAAGTCCACTGTGACACACGTCATCTGATGAGCACATTGCCAGCCTGCTTCTGTAAAGGTATTTCTGAAACCATTTTCAGATGACACATACCACACGGAATTCATTTTGCAATCTATATTTTGGAAGTAGTGTTATTTTAATCTTCTAATTAAGAACATTTATAGGCAACATTGAGACCTCTTCTCTTGGGGGTTTCACATAAATAGTTAATTACAGTGTTTGGACATGAGCTGTTATGTCATATTTGTTAATTGATTTTATGTAAACAGTTTATAGACAAGGACCAGCAGCACTCTGGAAGTGAGGGAGAAGATGACGATGTGGAGGCTGCCTTGAAGAAGGAAGTTGGTGACATTAAGGCTTCTACAGAGATGAAGCTGAGAAGATTCCAGTCAATGGAGAGCGGAGCAAATAATGTTGTCTTCATCAGGACCCTTGGGATAGGTGTGTCTAAGTAACACCTCTGAGATAATTGATCCCACAGTATCTAGGCATCTCTTTTCTTAGCAGATATTGCCTAGACAATGGCTTCATGGTATGGCTGTCAGTGACTCTGTGATAACATCTCCCATCTTCCACCAGTTGTAGATCAGTGCCTAGATGTTTCTGAAATCATTTTCAGGTGACATACACCACACTTGGATAACATTTTTTTTTTAACTCCACATTTTGGAAGTGTGTTATTTTAGTCTTCTAATAATGTGGAGAGATGGAAGGTGGTGAGGGTAGCATTTGCTTAAGAGTGGGACCTGGCTGTGCTACATCCTTCCTTTGATGTAACTTAAGGTAGAATGAAAGTGTAAATTTAGTCTCAAAAGAGCAGCTGCTATTTAGTACCAGGCTTAGTTTCCACTTAGGAATGAAGAGCCTGATCCAATTAGTTAAAGACCTGGAAACAGAATTCCTTTGACTTTCAAATGCAATCACTAATTCAAAAATATTAACATTGACATCGCAGGCAGATGTGTGTAGTTGGGAAGTAGCCTATGATTCACTGTGTCATAGTATGCTATGTGGTGCTAGGTTTCTTTCCCAGCTGAGAGCTGGACTGAAGTAACTAGGGCATTGAGTAAGTCTTCAAGTGATGTACAGATTTTGTTTTTGTATACATGTGCTGTATAATGCTTGTATTACAAGAAAACAAAAATAAGGTATTGTGGTTTATTTAAGTTATGACCTCCCCAAAGGCATTGATTCTGGAGACTATATCAATATTTATTTATAGCAAAAGCAGTAAAGATAATGAAAAGTTAAAATACTAGATGTATGATAGGCACTAGAGAAATGTTAGTTGGTACAAAACCTTGTTTTTTCCTGTGTCACTTCATCTTTTCTTTTTCTCTTAGAACCTGAGAAATTAGTGCATCATATTCTCCAGGATATATACAAAACCAAGAAAAAGAAGACACGAGTTATTCTGCGAATGTTGCCCATCTCAGGCACATGTAAAGCTTTCTTAGAAGATATGAAAAAATATGCAGAAACATTTTTGGAGCCCTGGTTTAAAGCCCCAAACAAAGGGACATTTCAGATTGTCTACAAATCTCGAAATAACAGCCATATGAATAGAGAAGAAGTTATTAAAGAGCTTGCAGGTGGGTTCTCTTAGTGACTTTTTTTTTAGATGGGAGGCAGAGTCTCTAGTAAAGAGCCTTTGCAAGTCAAAATTAGGTATTTGGGAAAGTATCATTGTCTGCCTGTACCCATGGGAGTTTGGTCCTTAGTTCCCCTAGGAGTGCCAAAACATGAGAGTGCCCAGGTAAGTCTTAGATAAACTGGCTATTTTGGTGTAGTATGTGCATATAACCTGCACAAACTCTCTTTATACTTTATATTGTCTTTGGATCATTTGGAATACTAAGTCTGATGGACTGTCTATGAAATAGTTAAACTGTCTTGTTTAGGGATAATGACAACTAAAAACAGTCTGTTCATGTTAAGTACAGATGTTATTTTCTTCCCTAAATATTTTGATTCATACTTAATTGGGTTTATACACATGAATGCAGTGTCCATAGAGGCCAAAGAGGCTGAAAATAGCCTTTTGAGCTAGAATTAACAGGTGATTGTTTAGCCTTCCAGCATAAGTGCTGGCAACAGATGGGTTGTCTGCAAGAGCGCTGCATGCACATAGCCACTGAGTCATCTCTCCACTCCCAACTGTTTTCTTATTAAATGCCTCAAGGTTTCATTTGTATTTAGTTGTTAAAAACCAAAATATTAGTGGAATCTGATTGATGGCCACATGGAACAGTGACTATTAACCCGTTTTTTAATAAATCCCAGATAGTAAGGGATGAGAGCCTGTTTGATTTCATTAGGCTTAATGATATCCTTCTGTCTTGGCCCATTTTCCTGTATTTGTTACAGGAATAGTGGGCAGCCTCAATTCAGAAAATAAAGTGGATCTCACTAATCCAGAGTACACAGTGGTAGTAGAAATCATCAAAGCTGTGTGTTGCCTGAGTGTTGTGAAAGATTATGTTCTATTCAGAAAATACAATCTCCAAGATATAGTGAAGAGTGCAAAAGACTCACAGCCATTAACAAATCCCAGATAGTAAGGGATGAGAGCCTGTTTGATTTCATTAGGCTTAATGATATCCTTCTGTCTTAGCCCATTTTCCTGTATTTGTTACAGGAATAGTGGGCAGCCTCAATTCAGAAAATAAAGTGGATCTCACTAATCCAGAGTATACGGTGGTAGTAGAAATCATCAAAGCTGTGTGTTGCCTGAGTGTTGTGAAAGATTATGTTCTATTCAGAAAATACAATCTCCAAGAGATAGTGAAGAGTGCAAAAGACTCACAGCCACAGCCAAAGCTGGGAAATGGCAAAGAAGCAAAATTGGAACCTGATGGCAAGCTGAATCAAAGTGAACCTTCAGATGGGAATAATAATCAGCAGGTGGCACCAGAGAGCAGCGAGGAGCCTGGGCAGAGAAAACCAAGGTCTGAAACCCAGGCAGGAAGTGAGGGAGAAGATAAACCTGAACTTGAAAGTCAAGACTCAGAAGGACCCAAGTCAAAGGAAAATGAGCTCTCATAGATCATTCTCTGGGGGAGGTAGGTCTTAGGGTTCTACAACAAGCTGGGGTTCCATGGAAAATTGTGATAATATATTTTGACTTTGGTGTGCTGCTTAATGCTGATCTCACAATCCCTGTTGACAGTCTTGTTAGAGCCTTCCCAGGCCTTTATGTCAGTGTGTACAGTCCCATGTATTGTTACCTAGGGGAGGGTGAGTGGAGGATGTCATTGGCTTCTGCCTCCTGATTACTTTCTCTAGTTTCCCTTTAAGCACTGCCAGCTGATGTGGGACTGAACAGTATCTTAGTGGGAGATTAGCAGGACACTCTCATTCTGAGGAAGTTATGTGCTACCTATAGCTCAGCTGTCCCTGCCGTTTCATTGTACACACAGAAATGTACACTTTGTGATGGCTTTGTACTTTTTCTGTTTTTCTTGTTATGTTTGTTTTAATGTTAAGAGCAAATCAGATGGCCCATGGCTGCAGTTTCTGTAGAGAAGATGTGAGGAGAAGAGGACTGTTGTATGTGTAGACCCATGGGTGTTTCTGATAAGGTTAGGGAAGAAGAATCACTCTGCTGTGTCACTTCACATACTAGTACAAAACAACAAAAAGCTACCACACCGGGGTTTCATTGGACTGCTGTGCAAGCTGTCCTCTCAGTGTGTTGAGCTTTCAAGAGTTCCTCACAGGTAGAGAATGTAAAGAGTGGAAGTGACCTATGAGTACTGAAAAGCAAACAGTCCAGGCAGGGACTGCGAAGTGGCTGTATTGGGTTGGGGGAAAAGGTGATGTTTAAATCTTAAACAAGTTAGGAAGCAGTATAAATGCTACAGTTCCTGGCACAAGTGGCTAAGTAAAGAACTAGTGACATGAGAATGTATTTATTCTCAGATAGGTAGAGGCTTGGTTTGTAAGCCAGACCATGAGGCTATGGGAGACGCAGAGAATAGGCAGCACCTTGCTAATGCAGATAGGGCTGGAACATTCTCTGGGGTTTCCACATGTTACCTTAGGTCTAAGACTAAAACCATCTTGAAAGAATATGTGTTAGTGTCACTTAGTGGGAAAAGGAGGAGAAAATCCCTGTGCCATTTTGAGGCTTGCTCTAAGATAAAGGGACTTACTTTTAATAGTGTAGGACAAAGGGCCTGGGGATAAATTACTGTTTGCTCAGACAACAGTATTCTGGAGTTTGGTAAAGTTGCTACATTTAGATTTTGATTTATACTTTGGCTTTGATTGCCTTTTTATTTATTTGTGTTTACTAAAATCTGAGTGTGACCTATTTTTCTTTTTTTTTGCTAGTCATACAATGTGTCTTAGAGTAAGTTCACTTACTCATTTTGCTTTCTTTCAGATTTGACAACTTTGTTTTCACTGACATCTCAGTGTGTTGGTTTACAGATGATCCCAGGGTAGGAGTTGAATGGGGTGGGTTTTTGTGTGTGTGTGTGTGTGTGTTGTTTTAGGCTATAGCAGTTAAAACAGAAAATAAAGAAGCAGAAACCAAATCCCAGTGTTGTGGGCCAGTGTACCTGTCCAGCTCTGCAGACAAAGACAAAGGAGTTAAGCTTGGTACTGTAAGACATGTTTCTCTAAAGCTTCAAATATTTTTACTTGCATTTTGTTCTTGGTACAGCTGAATGTTCAGGTTGTTTTCAAAGTTCTGATATTTTAAAAAATAAAAATGAATTTGTTCTATAAAGTTTGGCATTCTGTACTTTATTTTCTGCCCCATATTAAATAGCTTTCTGTGTATATAGTATGTTTATTATAAAAACATTTATATGGATGACTATGTATCAAAAATCCAGGTTCATAGTCCTAAAATGTAAAGATATTAAAATTTATTCACAAATAATTAATTCTTAATAAAAACAAATTTAAAATATTTTGTAGGATTTATTTCAAACCAACACCAACCCCATACTGAATTTCATTAAACTCAGTAACTGGCCTTTGAGTCATTTATACTCCTGATTTGAACAGTATTTTCTTTTGCTTGAGTGGGTGATTTCATAAAGACTTAGTTATGCAGACATTTTAAACATTTCTCCTGGGACAGTCCATCTTTATTTTGGATTAATCAAGACAGGATGAATAAAGCACAGACTCATGGCATGCTGCCCTTTTTCTGGAGTTATTTTAAACAGCATCTTTCTCAAATATGTTTTTCAAATAGGAAAAAAATCACAAGGCATTTTAAGAATGTGTAGTCACTGAATTTTCAGGAAGCAAGTACTAAAACAACTGCATCAATCCATAGTCCTGCCTTGTTCTCATCCAGCTATGCTCGGCCCCACTCCCGGTCTCTCAACACATTGCGTTTGATTTTCCCAGTGATTGTCTTCGGGAGTTCTTGAACAAATTCCACCTAATTGACAAAAACACATCATGAGGTTCTTGGTTCCATTTGTCTCACCACAGCTGTGAAGTTCAGTAGGCAAACTCTGGCTAAGGATTAGATTTGGAGACTCCCAGCTTTGTGTGTCCTGCCAAAAGCAAATATTTTCTTCACAATTTCTTTTGGCTTTCCTCTGTTAGACCTAAGACTCAACTGCTTTCTGTTATATCTGATTCAGAGAAAATGTCTTTTTTTCTTCAAACAAAACAAAAAAAAACATTGGGGTTTTAAGAGCCTGGACCCAAAGAATCTGTAGAAAATCTTGGTGATTTATAGAGTATGTAGTTTTCACCTTACACCCTGACTTGCCCAAGATAGTACTGAATCTTAAAATGTCTTCACATTTCTTTTGAAAGTCAAAGAGTTAGCAATTTATTTTAATGGAGAAAATGTGAGCATGGTTGGATCAAATCACATGAACTACATATTGGCCAAATGCCAATGAAGATGAGATGGTCTTGTAACCATCCAGTGGTAGTCTTGTAACCCCAGTGCTGTAAGGTACCACAGCATCTGTCTTTAAATGTGCTTGTTCTGTTCTTCATTTGAAGATTCAGGGGTTCTCTCTCTCTCTCTCTCTCTCTCTCTCTCTCTCTCTCTCTCTCTCTCTCTCTCTCTCTCTCTCTCCCTCCCTCCCTCCCTCCCTCCCTCCCTCCCTCCCTCCCTCCCTCTCTCTCTCTCTCTCTCTCTCTCTCTCTCTCTCTCTCTCTCTCTGTGTGTGTGTGTGTGTGTGTGTGTGTGTGTAGTACTGAGGTTAAGTGAGGCCACTTGGACATCTTGGGCTTATGGGGGTATCATAGGGATATAGGTGTATCATAGCCTAGACACCCTCTAGATCATGTGCCACTTCTAAAAATTAGGGACTTGGTGATTCTTCCTTATAAAGTGGGCCTAATTAGTTCTGAAGACATTCTTAGTATTTCAGTCAGTTTTTCTTTTTTTCATTTGTGTATGTGTGTTTTCTTTGCATGTGTCTGAGCACACCTATGTTTGGGTACACGTGCATATGTATGCTTATGCCTGTGGAGACCTGATATTAGGGTCAGGGATCTTTAGGTACTCTTTCACCTTTTATAGAGGGCAAGTCTCGTGATCAAACTGAAGAATTCTCAGATATGGCTATTCTTGCTAGCCAGCTAGCTCTGGTGCTCTACCTTTGTCTTGTCCAGATTGCACTAGTATTCTGTCTCTGCCTTCCAAGGCTAGAATTATAGGCAGGTGGGCCAGCATACCCACCCTGCATTTGCATGAGTTCTGGGGTCCTCTCAGCATGGAATCATACCCCTAGCCCATGCAATTTTGAGTTTAAAAAGTTTTTTTTTTTTAAAGATATCATTTGAAGTATCCTAAATATAAAACTTTAAAAGAAAAAATTTTATAGTAAATCAATTCAAAAGAACTCTCCTAAGATTCATAAGTGTAAAGTCAAAACCCAACACAGTAACAAAGGTAACTTGCACCTGCCTTTCTTGGATATTTGTAAGGTGCTGTTGAGTTTTTCACATGATCCTGAAGTTCAGCAATTAACTTCTCTCGGTTGGAGGACTTGAAGGGTGCAGCTAATACTATAAACGCTTTCACCACCTGCAGCAGAAAAGCAATTGGCTTGTAAGACAGACACATCAAAGGTTTGGAATCATTGCCGAACACAGGCATTGACTGTTTATAGCAGTGCAAAACCCAGAAATGCTAATGAAGCTTGGGTATAGATTATAAAGTACATCTTAGGATCTCTTTCCTGAGGAATGGACTGTAAATGTAGGGAGTGCTGAATTTTGTTTATATCACATGGACTTAACATTTCTTCTCAATTGATTGTATATGCAGTCCCTGATTTAGAGGTGAAAGTTTATGTCATGACACTTCTGCAAAGTCAGGACAAATGGAGATTCTAGAGAATATGGTCTGAAGAAGATCTGACAGAAATTACAGAATCAGGAAGGAGCTTCTGTAGAAGGTTGTTGCTTCCTACTTTTTTCCTTGGGCAAGAGGATGCTGTTCAGAATACCCCCCTGTATGTGAGAGGGAGGGACAGGAAAAGATGTGGGTGGGTACTGATAGATACACTGATTAAACATTTTCCTGCGTGCTAAGTCTTCAGGAAATTTCCAGGAGGAAAGGGAGATGTGTGATGTGCCTCCTAAATACACTCATGGAAATTTTGGGAGGACCTAGGGTATAATTTTCTATCCTCACTTCTGTAAGAAATGTATTTTGAGTTGTAACAGTTGTATGGGAGTTGAAATCTGATACTTTTGCTTATGCAGTGTCTGTTCCCCCACAGAACAGCAGTACCCAAGTTGTCTTAGCAATATTTCCCTCACTTTGTTCTGGAAAGACTGCCAGCACTTACCTCCCTTGATATCCCAATAGCCAGTTGGCTACATCAATTGCAGAGCCACACAGGGCTAGAGACGTGGTAGAATTTACTTGAAACAGTTGCAAAAAAGAACTCACTCCTTTCTGCTAGGGTGGGGATGAGTTGTACTTATTTGTGTCTGGAGCTGATTGCTATGTGATGGGAGGAACCAGCGTGAAGGATCCCAAGCAGAAAAGGGACATTGAATCTCCATAATGTCACAGAAATGCTTGGATAAAGGGGTGCTTCTGTCTCAGACCACCCAAAGAGCCCTGGTCCTCTTTGGAATAGAACTCATTTGTAAAGTAGATTGCCTGCATGTATGTACCCTATGGTACATTAGGGGAGTGTCCCTGAGTTGGCCTTTGCCACAGGCATAGAAAGAACATGAAAATGAAATTGCTGCTTTTGTCCCGGTATCCATCCACACTACCTCTCCTCGGGTGGGATCTGGACTGCTGACAACAGCTGACTCAACTACTGCTGGGTGCTCTATCAGTGCGCTCTCCACCTCAAATGGCCCAATTCGGTACCTACGGAGGAGAGGAAGCCTGTGATCATTACATTCCCCAAGTAGGAGATCTCCCACCCTGCCATGACATCACTTTCTAAGAACAGCACATGTACAAACCCAGAGGATATAATGACATCATCAGCTCTGCCGACAAACCAGAAATAACCATCATTGTCCATTACGCCTCTGTCTCCAGTGACATAAAAATTTCTTCTGATTGTGGCATCAGTCTTTTCTGGATTATCCTACCAATCAAAGATGGCAATTGGGGGTTAGACTGAGCAAAACAGGAGTATGACATCCACTGTGTGACTTTCATGTCATAATGCTAAAAGAAGTCAGTAGTGGTTTATTTATTTATTTATTTATTTACTTTTTTTTTTGTGTGTGTGTTGTTGTTTTTCTTTTTTATGGGCAGTTCCTATGATAGAACACAAAGGATCTAAGATGTAAGAACAAAACCTCTCCTGTGAACTCCAGGGCCTGCATGCAACTCCTCCCTTAGCTGGTTCACTTTTCCTCTCTGAGGACAGCCACTATAATTGGCTTCTTACATGTAGAATTCACCTTAATGTTACTCTCATGGAATGAATGTCATTCTCTCCATTTTACAGCTTATAAAATAGAACTGTATTTAACACTTGCCCAAGACATAGCAAGACAGGGTGGGTATGAAATTTGGGCCTATTCATGTATTGAGGCATGGCTCGCATATTCTTCATGTTCATACCACATATTCAGAGAAGAAGCAGAAGGGCCGAGTAGACTCTAGTCTGAGGGCAATTTCCCCTTCTTTGCCAGGTGGTAGGACATTTCCATTTTCATCTATAATCTGGGATAAAAGAAATAATTTGAGTCTTTACCATCTTTTTGTTTTTATTAAATGGAAAACAGGCCATGAGTAGTAGTTCGAAGAGGAGAAAACTTTCTTCTTTCCCGAATCAGATATTTTCTCAACCCACCTGGACATCATAGGGCACTACTCCTTTTCCCATGGAGCCTGGTTTAATTTCTTGTCCTTTACGATTGGCACAAATTATTCCCTATGAAGAAAGATGTTTTATATAGGTATATAAATTCTGACAATGAAACACAATTTAGTCTTGGGGACTGGGGGAATGGCTAAATTAATAAAATGCTTGTCATCAAACATAAGGACCTGAGTTCTGGGCAAACCCTGTTCCATTTTATATGAGGAATATGAACATTTGAGGATTTGGGTATCTTCTATGGTCTTGGACCCAATCTCCCTTGGCCATTGAGGAAAAGCTTCTAAGGTTAAAGTTTGTCCTTCAAATATACCACTTCAGTCTGTCCGTAGCCTTCATACAGCTCCAGCCCAGTTTGTGCCTTCCACTGCTCCAGCACCTCTGGGTTGAGTGGCTCCCCTCCTGTCAAGCAGTGCCTCAGACTTTTGAATTGATATCTGGAGAGAAGACAGAGTTACATGGTCTTTGAGGGAGAATATTTCATCACAAGTTCAAATGCTTAAGCAACAGAAGAGCTAGTAGAAATGGGTCTTAGAAATGTTCATGACCTAAATATTTTCTGAAAACCTTCAGTATTGCTGGATACCTTCTAGTTGTGTGAGGCACATGAGTGATGCCTGGAGGTTCCCTTATGTTTGGCAGGTGGGGAATGTAAAGGGTAGTAGGGTAGATAAAAATGCTAATGATAATAATACACAGTATATAATTATGAGAAAAATGATATAACACAGGTTAGGTGGTGGCTGTGTGATAATAGCTCTAGGAACACTCTTAGATTTCTCACAGGCCCTATTTTACAGATGTGGAGACCAAGGTGCCCAAAGAGATTAAAGAAATTGTAAAAGCCTCTCCAGTAATAAATGTAGCATCAAATAGCTCTGCACTGTGACCCTGTTCAGGATCACCAAGCTTCTCATCCACATTGAATCCTTGTCACAGAGTCATAATTGAAAATAACAGGGGCTTACCAAACTCAAGTAAGCAAGTAGCAAAGCTCTGCTTGCTTGACTTTTGATATTTTGTTTTAAACTAGTGGCCTATTGGATCCAGATTATAAAGCCTGGCACAGTCTGACTCACATACACAGTGAGGTCCCAAACATGCAGAAGGCTATGTAGGCAAATGTACCCCATGTGTTCAAACAACCCCTATACAGCTTTGGATTATACTTGAAATGTGAGGCAAGAAGTTCACATTGATAGTCACAAGGAGGTGACAGTAACAAGAAAAGAAGGGCTGCCTATCCATGTCACTCTGTCTCTCACAGCACTCCTCCCCTGGGCATCCAACCCTTAGTGGGAAAGGAAGACGGTCAAGCCTACAGGACTCAAATTCTTCTCTTCTTTCTCTTTTCATGTATTGTGTAACTGTTTCCTCCAAGACTGAAACATTGCATCCTTCAAGGAATCTTCTTGAAACTAGAGAAACGACCCAAAATGGCTTCAGGAAGTCCCTGAAACTGACCAGGTTCACTCCACCCCTCCCTGCCAGAGTAATCAAAAAAAGTTGAAAGGAAGACTCAGACAAACCAACCTGCAAAGAAGACTGAGAACAACCTAGCTGCCTAGAAGAAGCAGAAAATATCTGAGCTGTTTGCAAGAGGTTTAAACCAACCCAGTTACTTGGAAAGGACACTCTCTAGTCTGTTGAGCTGCCTTCAGGCTGTGCAGTGCGTTCCAGGTTCCCAGCTTTTGATGCTGGAGTAGGCTCTGGTGATGCCATTATTTTGGTGATGCCATAATTTCTGTTCCTGTAAGTAACACTTACCAATATTCAAATAAGTAACCCCTATAAAACTTGGTTCACCAAGTTGGACTTTAGTGGTATCTGTAGTTTGGTCTGTGTTGGTTGCCTACCTGGGGTGAGTAGAAGTATGTGTTGTGTCTCCCCAGGAAAAGTTTTGTCATATAACACCATGTCCTAAATTTTAATTAGTTTTCTAAAAATATATTGCATCTCTACCTGACAGGCAGATTGTTTGGCTAATGCATTTATAATCCTGAAGTCATAAGTTTCATTAGCTTCTCTTCAAGGATGCCAAGGTGTGCTTTTTGGTTTCTTGTCCTGCTTTGAAGTGAAGGGGCTGATTCTAAAGTCTCCATGTAGGTGTATGTGTGTGTTCAGGTGCCCATGTCTGTATGTCTGTAGGTCAGAAGGCACCCTCAGGCATGATTCCAGAAGTACCATTACATTGCTTTTTGAGATAGGATGTCTTCCTGGCCTCAGATTCCTCAAGCACACTATCTGGCTTGCCAGTGAGCTCCAGGGATCTGTTTGTCTCTGTCTTTCCAGTGCTAGATTACAAGTACACAATACCACATCTGAATGTTCAGTGAGTTCTGGGGATCAAACTCAGGTCCTCATGCTTGAGTGGTAAGCATGTGACTGAACTATCTCCAAACGCTTTCCCTGGATCCTGATCTGCCATATGATTTTGATCTTAGGACATTTTGGTCATCATGAATGAAGGAAAAGGAGGGGATGGTGCTACTGGTCACTACTCAGTACCACACAGTGCACAGAATAGCTCCAGAACACAATGTTAATTGGTTCAGATGTCCATAGGGTGAGATTCAGACTCTTGGGCACTCTGAGTGGTGAAGGAAGCTCTGTAATGTTGGGCGACAGCTTCTGCTTGTGCTTCAGATGGAGTTCTACCCAATACCTCTTAAGGTCCTTTTGCACGAGCATCCGGTACACAGTAGGAGCACTGCACAGGGTCGTGATGGGATAAGTGGTAAGCGTCTGGAGGACAGAAAGACAGATGTCAGGAGTGATTAGTTAGAATGGCTAGAGATGGCATCTACAACCTCTCTTTTCCATTGCTGCCTGCTAATCACATGGAATAGGTAAGTAAATATTCACCCGCTGTCATTAGTGACATGTTGAGTGTTTCCAGTTAATACAAAGAGAAATTACACATCCTAGAAAAAGATATATGCTGTCAGAATTAATAGGTGAATTGTTGAGTTTGAACACAACCTACAGTATGAACTGGTTTTCTTAACTCCAGAACTTCACATGGTGAACTCTTATGAACTCATACCCATATTTACCCATGCATCTCTGTTGCACTGAGCATGGATGTATAAGGAACTTTCAGCACCATTCCTGTGAAGGATGGCCTGCTTTCAGAGAATGAGTGCAGAAACAAGCACTTTAGAGGGCTTAAATTTTCCTGGGCTTACTACACCTCTAGTTCCTTAGGTCAAACCTTTAAGTCTGATGACACTAATAATGGAGGAATAGGCTCCACTGCATCATTCCGTGTGCATTCAATGTATTCACAGTTGGTATTAAACATGAGCATTCTGAACAATGTTGCCCTCATGTGTGCAGCGCAGTTAAACAGTCATAACATTGAGAATATCTCTTAATTCATACAGTAGCCTCCCCTCTCCTTCAGAGGCTTTGATATTTTAGTAAGTGTAATGTACACATCTCAGAATAGCATAAGTCCTCTAGAGATTTTTTACAACTACATTATCTTTGTAAAATAAATACTCTTACTGTGCAAAAGAAAGTCTTGACTGTGGAGTGAACAGTTCTTTTTCAGGACACTTGATAAACTTGATGCAGAGAGCTCCATTCTTTTACCTCACTATATTTCTCTTAAGGCCAATATATCTTGTTAGACCAGTTAGCAAAAGAAAACAAATCACAGCTTGAACACAGCTTTTACTCTATACAGGCATGGTGCTTTGTGAATACTACAGATTTCATAAAAATTAATTTCATATTAATTATTATAAAAATAATTGGCTTTAATCATGTTTTCATCTGCCCCAAACTGTCAAATACTTTTATTAGTATGTAAATTATGTTTATTTTTAATGAATTATGAAGTTACATATAATCCAAAGAATTATTTTAAAATAAATTGGGATTTATTGTCAGTAATGTTGGATTTGTATAACTGGAAGGTTATCTAAAAATTCCTGGGTGTAAGAAGAACAGAGTGGTAATGTTTAAGAAGCCCTGATTTATGGACCATAATATATATATATATATATATATATATATATTATATATGTATATATTGCATGCAATCAAATCAAGGCAACTAGCAAGTGAATATCCTCAAATATAATCACTTCTGTGTGTTGAGAATATCCTAACCTCTAGTTATTTTGAAATGTGTTGTAGACTGCAGTTAGCTTGGTGTGTTATTAGATATACATCTAATATTAATGTATGCATCTCTGGTGAAAGATATGCATATCTGGCTTGCAGTAGTATTGGGCTCTATGAATTACAATGGGGAGCACAGGATGGGAAAAAGAGAGGCAATTGGAAAAGACTGTTGTAAGAGAAAGGCCAATCTGAGATTATCTATTGTCCTTTTTTCTATTATATGAGAAACAAAATATGTGTTTAGACTTGAGTATTCTGTTATTTAGAAATATGCTCCTAAGCCGCCATGTTTTATCCACACCCGGGAACCCAGAGTGATTCAGAGCTGCAGCCTGGCTTTCCCTCTGAGAGTGTGATTCCCCTCCACTCACAAGCATTCATAAGTCAACTCCCTGAGACTTTGCTCTTTAAAAAATCCTGAGTTCCTGAACCTTGGTAAGCTCTGGAGTTTGAGGAATCCATTCTTTCTGGCTTTGTGGGATCAAGACTTACATCTAGGACTGAGGAAAAAAAAGACTTACATCTAGGAAGGTATCAGTGTCAAACTGAGCCATCCGGTGCGCAAAAACACAGGCACCTCGAAGCCATGCAGAAAACACACTACCAATGGCAGCCTTGATCCAGCCAGTGTCTGACATGTTCCACATGATATCTGAGGGTGTCAAGTCCAGCCAATACCTACATACAGAAAAACAACAAAACAGATAAAAATCAAGTAAAAATTAAAACAAACAAAAAATTGGAAAGCAAACACTAGTGTTATTGAGGAGTAGCCTTGCTCTACCCACAGCGGAAGCAAGCCTCAGAGCAAGTGCAGGGTTCTACTGTCCCCTTTTCCGTAGAAGGACTCTTTTGAATCTTACATCATCTAGGAATAGGATGGGGAACTGGTTTGGGGTGTGCTTTTATGGGTTTGTCCATTAACATAACAAATATTTAATGAGCAAATGTTATGTAGAAGGCACTGTTATCATGAAGCACACAAACAGATCTCTGTTAGGGAAACAGATTAGGAACAAGCACACAATAATGTGAACTAAGAATGTAAATATTATAGGAAAAGCAGATAAAATATTTATTTTTAAAGTATTGTGATAAAATACACCAACAAAAGGAGGAAGAGCTTAATTTTGCTCACAGTTCCAGAGTAGACCCCACTGTCCTGGGGAAGTCCTGGCAGCAGGAGCTGGAGGGAGCTGATAACTCTTTGTTTATAGATGCTGGTAGATGCTTATGTTCAGCTCACTTTTTATTTTTTATACAGTTTAGGCTTTCAGCCCAGGGAATGGTGCCACCCATGGTGAGCAGGTCTTATAACCTCAATGAACCTAATCAAGACAGCAACCCCCTAAGCATACCCAGAAGACAATCCCTTACGTGTTCTAGATCTAATAGGTTGATGATTGAGACTAACCATTGGATGACTTAACTTTAAGTGTAAGGAAAATTAAACAGAGCAATGTGACAGTTTTAGGTATACATGTTTCTAAAGACATTTATGGGTAGGTAAATTCATCCGGCAATGAGGAGAGGAAAGCAGATATGCTATGAATCAAGATACTGTTGTAAATTCTTGCTCGATCAGTTAATTAGATGCCACCATTTAGTGATAGGGTAGGGGCATTGAAAGTTCTGTTAGAGATATCTGAATAGTCATTTAAGAAGAGGTAGTACATTGGCAGATGGACACCCACACTGGCAGCCTAGGAAACTGCATACAAAACAAAGAAGTGATGTACAGTCCAGAACCAGCTACAGTGTGAGACTTAGCTGCAAATGAACTAAGAACAAAACTATAGAATTTTCCCCCCTACCTTCCACAAAGAGCATATCCAATGCCAAGGCTGCTCTGTGAATGCTGAGCCATCTTGGGGGAACCTGTGGTACCACTGGTGAAGTAAATGGCCATTGGTTCTTGACTTTCTGTCTCCACACAGCTGTGCTCTTCAGAGGCCAATCTGCAGATGAATCCCAAGATAGAGGCTGAAGACAGAGCAGTTGTCTCTGCACCATTGTTCTGTTCTTGCTTCCCTCTTACCACAGGGGAGTCATGGACTAGACCTACCAAAGCTTCCCTGAGCAGAAACTCCCAGGAAATCTTAGAGGAACTCTGAAAATCAGGGCAAAGATTCCATGGCATAAGCACTTGTTTTTAAGCTCATTTCTCTGTAGGCCAAACAGACAACCAAAATAACTCTCAAAGTCTATGACAAAAGTGCATACACTTTATTTCAATGTCTTTGTAATTTATAAAAAAATTTAAAAGTAGATTTGAATCTTTGTAAATTAATACCATTTCAAGAATTGGGGCTTAGAGGAAGTCCTTTAGACTCAAAAGCCAAATGCATTGGGATCAAACTTAAAAAATAATTGTTGTTGTCCAGTATCTTCAATATCGCTGCCAGAAACACTTAGTAGCTGACCAAATAGCCACCTATCCTTTTCCTCAATTAGTCATAATTAGGCTAAGCCAATCAGGATCATTCTTTCCCCTTTCAGTGGTTGGTTTAGGAATGGACTTGGGAGAATTATAGCCAATAAGTATAAAGCCCTACTGATAGGAGACGTTTGCTTGTCTTAAAAAAGAGTAATGAAGGCTGGAAAGATATCTCATGAGGACCAGAGTTTGGATCCCAGCACCCATGCAAATGCTAGGCATGTGTGGTGGCCTATCTGTGATGCTATTGCTTGGAAGGTGGAGACAGGAACATTAGAGCAAGCTAGCTACCCAGACTAGTGACATTGGTGGATTCTGGGTTCAATGAGAGACCCTGCCTCAATAAGTAAGGTGAAGAGAGAGACTGAGGGAGACAGCTGATGTCAGGCTCAGACCTTTACATGCAAACACTTACATGTGGACTTATACATACATTTATACATACATACATACATACATAGTGTGTGTGTGTGTGTGTGTGTGTGTGTGTGTAAAGATGGGATAATGAAAGACAGCTAAATTAGGGCCCATGCTAGCTTCATTGAGCAGATTAGGCAAGCCTCGGTACTGTTTGTGTCATTAGTACTAGGATTACTAAGGCGAAACAAATTCATCTTAGGTGATAGCAATCTGTAAGGGCTGTCTGTGTAGACATCTCTCCAACTCCTCCCATCCCTGGACAAACACACCATTCCCAAACTGAATGATGGAGCAGATATCCTCCACCCATAAATCTGGGTGAGACTTACAACTTAATCTGCCACAAACAGTGTGCCAGGGGCTAGGGATTCTGAGACTTCTTGGTCAGCTTACAAAGGGCTTTGTAGCATATTTTTTTTTCTGTTCTTGGGGACAGGAGGACTCAGCTACAGATGATGTCCAGATTGTCTTCTTTGACAGAGGGGCCATGTGAATGGAACTCAGGTGTTTCAGCTGTCAGTTGGGCACCAATAGCTTATAAATAAATCTGTCTCTTATATTCTGGCCCCATCAAGCTGCTGTGACACAGAGACCAGCTGCTGTTGGGGTTATGTATGAACTTCTGACTCACAGTATGTAGGCAAATAAAATGTTACTTTTGTCTTTACATCAGTAACCATTGGGTAGGGTGTTATCCAGTGATGGATAACACACACACACACACACACACACACACACACACACACACACACACCGTCTTACTATGTAGCCCCTGACAGGCCTGGAACTCACTATGTAGACCAGTCCAGCCTCAAACTCATAGATATCTGCTTGCCTCTGCCTCCTGAATGCTGTGATTAAAGGTGTACACTATCATGCCCTCCCTCATGCATTATATTTTTAATTTCCCTTTTGGAAAAATTCCAAGTAAAGGGTTTTGATTCAGTGAATATTATTTGATGTTATCATTTTGTTTTGAGGCATTGTCTCTGTGCATTTGAGGATGATGTTAAATTTCCTCCTGCCTCCACTTCGAGTGCTGAGATCACACACATATGCCACCACATCCAGATTACAAAGCACTGGAGAAGTTCAGGGCTCCACACATGCTAGGTAAACTCATCATCTGAGTTACACCTCTAACCCTCAACTAATTTTAATGATGAATGATGCCATTGAAACTGTACAATAGAGACTATTGTGCAATAAATATACCAGTCCATAATGCTAAATAATACCAAAAGAAGTTTCACAGACTATTGAGATAGTTTTGGTTATGCTTTCTTCAAAATAGAAAAAGATCATTGAATTTTTTTTCTTTCAGTTCAAATATTGGGTGAAGTTGGATGTTTTGGGTTGCGGGGGTTATGTTACTTTATCAAACATCCTAAGTTAGGGAACATCTCTTGTCTCTGGATATTTCTCAACTCAGTAAGGAGACCTAAGAACACAAGGCTTTTATGGCAAGTTATTTAGTTTTTGCTAAGAAAAGAGGCGTTAGAATCTCTGGAGGCAGGAAGATGCACAGGGGGTGATACTGAAGTCTGGTTTTCTCTCTTCCCTGAGTTCTGAGCCCTAGAGTTTCAGAGCTGAATCTTTCCTGGTAACTTCCAGATTTTTATTTTTATACCTGAGACTCACATGTTCTCCACCTGTTAGACATCCAAATCTTCTTAGACCCCCTATCTGATTATGGCTGGCAGTTAAGTTATTATCTTTAGAAAAATGTGTATGGCTACTTTACCTGCATGTATGTGTGTACCACATGCATGTAGACCCAGAAGTGTGCATTGGATTCCCTCACAATTGAGCTTACAGACAGTTGTGAGCTGCCATGTGGGTGCTGGGAATTGAACCTGTGTCCTCTGTAAGAGCAGTCAATGCACTTAACAGCTGAGCTCCAGCCTCTAAATCTGAGCTTACTATCTTATAGCAGTCTCTGCTGGTTTTCTTCCCTCGCTCCTCCCTTCATCCCTTTTTCCCTCCTCCTTTCTTCCTTCCTTTCTTTTCATTTCTCTTTACATTGTCTTGCTGTGTAGCTTAAACTGGCTTCTAAGATCTCCGCTCTTCTGCTCTGACCTCCTGAATATACTCCATGCCTGCTTTTAATTTCCACTTTAGTTGGGAATAGAACCCAAAACTTTGTTGTTCTAGGCAAGCACTGTACTACTAAGCTGCATCGCCAGTCCTGTCTTCCTCCACCCAGTCTCTCAAGACAAAACCAAACAGCCTCACTCCTGCTTTCTTCATCCTCTGTTTGAATCAGCCTTCAAATACAATTGCAATTACTCTGCTATTTGTTCCTGCCATTATGCTGAGCATGTCTGTGGTAGTTTGAATGTAATTGGCCCCCATAAGCTCACAGAGAGTGACATTATTAGGAGGTGTGGCCTTGATGGAGTAGGTGTGGTCTTGTTGGAGAAAGTGTGGAGCCAGGCTTTGAGGTCTCATATGCTCAAGATACTGCCAGTGTCACAGATCACTTCCTGTTGCCTGCAAGATGCAGGACTCTCAGCTACTTCTCTACCTGCATGCTGCCATGTCCCACCATGATGATGATAGACTGAATCTCTGGACTGTAGGCTGCCACCCCAATTAAATGTTTTCTTTTATAAGAGTTGCTGTGGTCATGGTATCTCTTCACAGCAATGGAAACCCTTATTAAGACAATGTCATATTATTTTATCTGATTTGTCTTTTCTGCAACCACATAGTGTTATTATCCTGATTTCATAGATTAAGAAATGACATTTAGAGATTAAGAATTTAGTTCAGTGGTAGAGTACTTGCCTAGCAAGCACAATGCCCTGAGTTTGGTCCTCAGCTCTAGAAAACAAAAAACAAAACAAAACAAACAAACAAGCAAACAAAAAACAAAAACCAACCAAACAAAAACATGTCATTTAACTTACCTGGGTTCCCAATTTACAAACTGAATTTATTTTTTATTTTTATAAAACCTCAGCTGCTTATATAAGTATAATGCTGTCAATAAATATTTTTCTCATTTTTTAAAAACTTAGAAGATACTTTCTCATATGTTAGCTTATTTTATCCTCAAATATCATTAGATGTTTGCAGTATAACTATCCCTATTTAACATATGAAGAAAATCAAGGTTAAGCAACCTGTTTTGTCAACTGATCATTAAATATTCCTTCAGCACCCAGCTATGTGTTGAAGATAAAGGTTTCAACTAAATATGCAAGCAAAGCCTTTGAGCATATAATTTAGGATAGGAGCTATAATGTTTTCTGCAAAGGGCCTGATGGCAGACATTTTAGACTCTGTGTGCAATAACATCTCTTTTGCAACTGACCAAATTTGCTGTCATTACATGAAAGTAGCCTCAAACAATATAAAAATAAATTAGCAATCCTGTGTGCCAATAAAACTGTGTTTACAAAACAAAATGGTGGACCAGATAAAACTGAATCTATGAGAACAAGAGGCCAGTTTGATCACTCAGAGGGACCAGTGATATAAAGGGAAAAGAGCTCTTGTCAAGTTGGTCAGTGGCAGCAACACTAGGGATAAAACATTTGAATAGGAATCTGACAAGATGGAACCTATGAAAAGGACTAGGAAAGAACATTTCAGGCAGGAGAAAGGGTCTGTGCAAAGGTCTTGAGCTAGAGCATCTTCAAGTTGTGGCCCAGGAGCTAGTCAAGGACTTGTAACAATGTAGCACATTTCATCACTGGTCACAGAGAAAATAGAAAAGTCAGAACAGAGCTGTATTTCTTCCTGCTCTTGGTAAATCATTTAATTAAATGATTTATTTGGGGATTTGGAGAGATGGCTTAGGGTTTAAGAGCACTTGTTGTTATTGCATGTTCAATTCCTGGTACCCATATGGCAGCTCACAACTATCTGTAACTCCAGATGATCAAATGCCCTCTTCTGGCCTCCATGGGTCCTGTGTGCATTTGATGCACAGACAAAACACCCAAACACTTAAAAAATATTCTTTTTGGGAAAAAACCTAGATCAGCTCAAGATACTGCAGAGTCATTGGACAAACAGATTCAGAGAGGAGCTAAGATTTGTCCTGTTGCTAGTGTCTCCCACCCCAAATACTCACGAAAGTAACTCCTGAAAGTTGAGCCATCCATCCCAGTGGTCTGAAGACACCAGGAGTTTAGTCTTAAGGTTGGGACACTCTGACACAATGGAGTCCACAGCAGGGGCCACTTCCTCACTGGCCACAATGCACTTGGCCTTGGATGCTTGTAGTCGGTAGAGGATGTCTTTTCTGGTCAGTTGGGTTGTTCCTGGCATGAAGACAAGCCCTGAAACATAAAGCAATTCCTGAGCTAACAGCTCTGGAGACTATGGGTAAATGTGGGCCTTGCATAGGGGTGGAGAAGAACTTCAGATCTCAATCCTCAGCCACCATGCCTTGGTTCCTTGGGACATCCACAGGACCCTGGCATGCAGGATCATTAAAGCTCTAGCTTTGGGGTCTGGCAGGCCTTGGGTCTAGTCCTGGCCTTGCAACTTAACTAGCCTTGAGTCTTTGGTCTCTCTAGTATTCCCTTCTTTACTTGTAACATGGGGCTAATGACAGCATCTGGTTCATAATAATGGGCTAATACTAAGAACCATTTTAATGTCACATTTGAATGTGATTATATCACAATTATATAATACTTAATCCTCATGTTACATTTTATGGCATAATTTTCATGAACATTATCTTATTCAATCTTCCAACCAAGATGAGATTTGCAAGATAATCCACTGTGAATGAGAGGAGAAAATAAAAGAAATTTAAAGGTGCAGAGACACTAAAATTCTTTTCATGCACCACTCCTTTTGCAAACGTTTTATAACATATATACTACAACATACATACACACATACATAACACATATACTACATCCGTGCAACAGAACAGAGTGAACAACTATATTTAGTTGCAAAACTGCCTGCCCATTATTCTTTTGATACTTAGAGACTCACTTCAAAAACTTAAAAAGATATATTTATTTATCAATTATTTGTGTGTGTGTGTGTGTGTGTGTGTGTGTGTGTGTGTGTGTGTGGCATGCATGTGTGTATTTTGTATAGAGGTCAGATGATAGCTTTGTGAACTTAGTTCTTTCCTTCTACCTTTTTATAGGTCCTGGGGATTGAACTCATGTAGCTAGGTTTGTACAGTAAGCACCTTTACTAACTGAGTCATATCAATAACCAGTGGCTACTATTTAAAGCAGTCCCGGTAAGGGCATGCAGTCTTTGGTGATAGCTGATGAGTAGCAGTCAATCTGCAGATCTCTGATGCAATGGTCTGTTACAACCAAGATTTGCCTAGATGACTAAGGTAGTAATTAATTTACCCCACTTCATCCTGCACACTAGCCAGAGATGGGATTTCAAAGCTCCTCAGGAGAAGAACACACAAGGCAGAATTAGATGTAAGGCATGGAAAAGGTGGTTTGATTCTCTAAAGTGAATCCATGAGAAAACAGTGGCATGCGGAACATGACAGTAGCCACCATCTCACTGAGCACATATCACACTCCAGTGGATGATAACTCACCCAAGGGTCACAACGTTAACTAAGTGGCAAAGACAGTAACATGTTTCCATTATTCCTGAGACCTGTGCTGTATAGCTATGTTGAATATTCTGAAATCAGCTAAATAGGAAGGGGTGTGTGTGTGTGTGTGTGTGTGTGTGTGTGTGTGTGTGTGTGTGTGTGTGTGTTTTGTGGGTTGCTCTCATACTATAATGTGCATGTGGACATAAGGCAACTTTTATGAAATCAGTACTCTTCTTCCACCTTTAGGTAGGCCCCAGGGATTAAACATGGGTTTCTGGATATGCATAACAAGCCCCTTTACCTGCAGAGCCATCTTGTCACCCCAAGGCTATTTTACTGAATATGTTTCAACTGGTTATTCACTAAGAAAACACATGAAAGGATCTCAGAATAATCAATCAACATAGAAATATAAAATGATTTCTCTTACAAAGCATTTGCTCTTAATGGTTCACAAGTATAATTTCCTTGGTGGGTTTGTGAAGGTGTTCAATGGCTACTTTGCCACTTTGGGAGTCACGCAGGTTCCTCTAATGGATTTCATACAGAAAATATTTGCTGGATGGTAAGTATCTTAGGCTTTACTGTGTATGTCTCAAAGCAAAATCAAAACAGTTTCCATGTGGTGAATGAGAATGAGAGCAATTTTTAAAAATTCACATAAAGAATTTGACATTCTGGAGAGAAAACAGGTCTGAAGTTGCTTTTCTTAATTTGATTAACTTTAAAAAACACTAGCTTGTGTGTTTGTATTCATGAAGTTCATAATTTAAATAAGTTATAATGAGTAATATTAAGTACATTTTTATGACAGATAAACCACTCTTAATCTTCTTGTAACCATGGTTGATTTCCCATTTGTGTTTCCTTTTTATATAATGAATGCAAACATTTTTATATTTCTACTTTCATCTAGTTTATTAGCAGTAAGAGCATCTTAAATTCTATGAAATTTTCCTGATTGTATTACTATTATGTTATCATTAGCATAAACTGCCTTTTAAGAACTACCCAATCAGGAGCCAGACATTCAATCAGCAATCAGCACTTCAACTAAATTCACATCTTAGCTAGGCTATAAATTATTTAATCATTTTTATTTAGGTTGTTTTCCAGTTTTGCATTTTTAAAATGACACTGCACAAACATCTTTTTGTTCTCTGTAGTAGTCTATCCTTAGGCATTCTTGGTTTTTAAATTGATGTCTGAAGATTTGTAGGGTGTTTTTTTAGACCGGAAATTAGAGAATTCTTTAGTAAAGGAGCTGGTGAGTATATTAGACTCTGTGGTCTGTCGGATTGATCTAGGTCTCAGTCAGCACGTTTACTGCAGAGTGAAAAATTCTATTTACCCAAACAGGGTAAGCCAACAGTTGATGACTTACCAACCCCTATCAGAAAGGACAAGATTTTACTTGGGGTGAATCATATTACTACTTTGGGAAAATATGTAATTGGATGTATCAATTCTTTTGACTAGATGTTTTTCCAACTTGGATCCTGAGTACTTTACATTCTTACAAGTTTTTGTATCCCCAAATACTTGATCTTCTGTTGCAGGGAACCCAGATACATACTCTGGGTTGTGGGGCGAGCATAGCACTCTGCACTGTGAAGAAGTGCTGACATTCACATTTGCTTCTGTAGAACTTGCTGTGTAATTCTAAATACTGTGACTCTCGCTTTCAGTTTTATAATCTGTGTGTGTGTGGGGGTGTATGAGTGTGAGCCTGGAACTTTCTGCTTTGACTAGATGTGGCTAGATAGTGAGCCTTGGGGATGTGCCTGCCTCTGCCCCAGAGTGGGATTATAGACACCTGTCTCTCTATGCCAAGCTTTTATGTGGAAATATAGGTCCCCATGTTTGCACAATAAGCACTTTACCCACTGTGTAGTCTCCCCAGATCCCTATTTGTATAACTTTCAAGTGGTATGGCTTTTGGAAAATATCTTAACATTGCTGTGCCATGCAAAAACTTTTTCTTAAGGTTGTTATTATTATTACATCATGATTGTTCTTAATTTCAACTTTTCTCCTGCTTTCTTTAAGGATAGCTTTAGTCAAAGCTGGAATTTCAGAAAATGTTCAAGTTTTGGTCTCTGTGTTTTACAACTGTGACATCTGGGATACTAACCTGTTCTCATGCAAGCCACATTGATGAGCCACCATTCAGGGATGCGGGGCAGTATCACAGCCACCCGGTCTCCTCTTTGCAGGCCGCAGGGCTTGGTGAGCACGTTAGCAGCCTTTCGGGACAAGGAACCCAGTTCTTGGAAGCTCCATTTCACTTCATCTCCTTTGCCATTCACCCACCATAGGGCAGGGCTGGCTGGCCTCTCTCCTGACTGGCCAGGAACACATGGGAAAGAGAAGATAATGTGCTATGGTTTGGAGGTGTCACCCAAAGACCCATACATTAAAAGGGGTGGCCCCCATCCTGTGGCTCTGGCGCTTAGTGGAAAGAAGAGACTAATCTAATCAAACCCCAAGCTCCTTCCCCTCCCTCCTCAGAGGCCCTGGAGTGAGCATACCTCCTCACCATGCTCTTTTCCTGTGACATCCTGGGCTGCCACAGGACTAACTGAGAATGTGTTGAAAGCCCTGTACCCATGAACCAAAACAAACCTTTCTTTACTTTAAATTGTGCATTTTAGATATTTTGTCACAGTAATGGGAAGCTGACTAGCACAGAGGGCAGATGAGAATATCTGCCACTACTCCTATTCCACACCCACTCCCCTATAAAAACTGATTGAAATGAAGCATGTATATGGCCTCTTGGTACTTTTTAGTTCCCATGGAGCTATTCAGGTTCCTGCCCTTGCTGAGATAAACAATCCATTTGAACTTGACACAGTGAGAGGACATGGGAGACAGAACAGGATCAGCGGAGACTGCTGTCTTATACCTTCTCCTTCTGGGACCACTGGTCCAGTACATCCGCAGCAAAGTTAAAGTTCTTGGGTAATGGCTTCTCACAGCGATTTATGGCTTCAAAGTCAGCAAGCGTCAGAGGTGTCCAGAGCTGGGGTTGTCTGTGGAAGTGCCGGCTGGCTGGCTTGGCAAGCCAGCTGAATCTAAATCTCTGATAGAGGAGGAGAATCTTCATGATTACCAGAGGACTTTGTCTTCTGATAGAAAGTGGGAAATGCCTGTGGAGAAAATGAGTAGGGAGTGTCAGCTGAAGAATGCTCCATTCTCACATAGACCTGTCACCACTAGCCACTCATTGGTACTCCCCCCTCACCCCCACCCCCCCTGCTACTGAATGCGTCTTTATTCTGCCTATGACCATTTTAGTCCTAAAAATCTAGACAGCTGTAAAATTGTCAAACTCTGAACTACTGCTGTCTTCTCCCCAGGGAAATCACAAGGGGAATATTTGCAGTTCGGATTGGCATGTGCCCCCACCCCCCTCAATCACCTCACACTCTTATCGTATCTGCTCACTCCTCTGCTTGGGTTTCTTCTTCCAGTAAAATAAGTCTGCTCATTTTTGAAACCATTCACCTCCACCATGAAGAGACAGCCTGCCAGCCCCCTTAATTCCAGCTAGCCTGCTCTTCTCTGCCCATTGTCCCTCCATTCCAATTCATTGAAAACTTCCATTGAGGCCCTGAACCATTCTGTGTGGTTCAACTTTGGGAAAATCATTCATCTTCCTGTATCTCAATATGCTCATTGATATCATAGGGAAATAAAACCTCTTACTCCTAGGGTTATTATAAAGATTTAATAAGATAATGCATGTAAACTGTGCAACTTGTCAAAAAGGACTTCCCAAGTGTGAATTACTGAAGTTTGGGTAGTGTCATGACACAATTTCCTGGAACACTATTAGCGTGTGGGTCAGGATACCTGGATTGTATTCCCGATTCTTTCAAACTGTCTTGTGATATCAGTAAAATTATCCAAGTTTTCTTCCATTTGTATTTCTCATCTAATTCTATAGATGCTTCTTCCTTTGCTCTTCTGTAACGCTCACCCTGTGTTATTCAGGTGACAGCAGTCTGCCATATGCTATCATTTTCATCCATTGAGTCCTGACTGTCTAACCTAGCTGCTGTGGATTCCATTCTTAGCACCAAGGGTGACAGAGCCAATAAAAAGAGCTTTTGCTCTAGAGAGGTCAACACTTTCTGTCCCTGTTGTTATTGCACAAGTGCAATAAAAGCTTGTGAGGCAGGAACTGCTGCTGTTTCCACTTTCCAGGTGAAGAGATGGAGGCTGATGGAGACCGAAGTAGCTTGCCCAAGATGGTCTTGCTCATGGTGGCAGAGCCAAGGCTAGGCGCTCCTGTGATATGGGACCTTATGGACAATGTCCTGTGTGTTTCCTTCTCAATAGGCATTCTTGTCTATGGTGAGCCCCCCCCACCCTTCTGTTTTTAGTTCCAGAAAGTTCATTTACATAGAGTGAAAAAATATGCAGGTGCAAAGGGAACCTGGATAGAAGCATTATGACAACAAACAATAGAACACAGGGCTCAGGGTGCTGCTCCCATTCCTTGTTGTTTTCATGCCCCTTAGATCCCAGAGTGAGGTCTGGACTCCTTGGAGTGAAAATGAAGTTTTGAAGAGGGCTGTTAGTACTGTTGGTATTAAACTCTTGTGTGTCAATGTAAAAAGAGGGATCATGCATAGAAACATTATAATTATTAACTAATATAACTAACATGTATTGCTAATTATTTGTATGATTTACAGAGAGATGAAACAACAACAAAAGAGAGAGTTTGTACCTTTCCCAGGCAATTCTCTGGAAATGTAGTGGAGATGTCACAGCAAAGAAGGGAGGAAGGGAGAAGCATAGAGGCCATGCTCACAATTCAACGTGTTGCCAAACTGAGCCACCTTTCACTCTCCTAACATACATGCACACATGCACACCCATACATGCACATGTGCAAACACACACATACATACCATATACCATATTCCATATATACCACACACAGTTGTATCCACAATTTTATAACACACACACACACATTTTTTTCTGAGTGACTTTTCCCAGTTACTTAGCCTATTCACTTTCAGTCTCACCTGTGCAACACAGGTGATAATGATAATACTGTCTTTACTGGCCAGTTGTAGGGCTTCTGTAAGTTCCTGCCTTCTTCCTGGTACACAGCTAAGACTCAAAGTGCTGCATGAGAATAACCAAACATCATGCAGGTATGGCGGCCCATGTTTTAATCCTAGCACTGGCTAAGAAAGGATTTTTATGAGTTTGAGACCAGCTGGAACTATGTGAGACCATGTCTCAACAAAACCAAAACCATAATAAAACAAAATTTGAACCTCAACACCATTTAACCTGCAAGACTTTAGTAAAACTAAGAAAAAAATCCACAAAGACAAAAGCTAATGGATTGGAGTCACTGCCATTCATCTGACTCTTTTAGTGCTGTACTCCGAATCTCTGGGACCAACTCCAGCTCTATTACCCAAGGCATCCTCACGTTCACATCCATTCATTTCACCTCTTCTTAGTTTTAGTTCAATGAGCTGGAAAGACTTTCAAGATATGGACACCCAGATCACTTTTCTGTCTACGAATAGCGTCAATCTTAAAGAAAAAAATTTCCTCATCTTCATTCCTTCCTCCAAATTAAACAAATGATTTCACTTGGAGCATTCTCATTTCTCATATCACTATGGACAAATTTCCCATGTTTCAACTATATGCTGTAAATAGATCTGAATTGACCATATCTTGGTGTCTTCTGCATTCTGAGCACAAATAAAGAGGAGTTAATACTACAAATGCACAAGTGATTGAGTAGGTTTCTCCATTGACCTTGGGACATCTTTTGCCAATAACATTTCTTCATTCCTATCTTTTTGGTCTATGTTTGATTTTGGAGTTGAGTTTGGTACAGATGGGCTTTTAAAGAGAACACAGAACTCTGGAGAGTCGCCATTTTGCTTTGAACAAAGCCATTTTCTGACATAGGATTCTTCGAGGAAGTGTATGCGATTCCAGGGTCAAATCTGAAGGCTGCTGAGTGTTTTAAATAAAAAAACACCTTTAGAGGAATCAGTACATAAATACGCTTTTAAAAATGTCTCCAGAAAAATCTCTGTGAAATTGAGATAGTTGAACTAAATAATTTCTAAGCACTTCATGATCTCCAGGGTTTAAAAAGAAAACTTAATATCGGGAAAACTTATTAAGCAACAGTTGGCCACTCAGGTGAATACTTCTATGTTATATGTCACCGAATTCTGAATTTTGCTTTTACAAAGTAGAACTATCAAAGACAGCTGTTCGACCTTGGGTCTGTAGGGATCATGGTGACATCATATTGACATAGCCTGCTTCCTTTCTGCTGCTATGCTAGGTAGAGTCCCCTCCATGTTGTCACATGCATCTACCTTACCAGCAAATAGTACTGCTGATCCAGAAGTCCTCCTGCTCCTTCTCAAAGGTTGTTTCTGGCACAAAGTTGATTCCTTCCTGCTTTCTCTTTGGATGGTGTCTACGCCACTGTGGCCTCAAGTCTCTGGAGTACAGTTGGGAGGATCATAATCCCTTGGGAGGAGAGTTTTTGTTTCTCTGGACAACCCGTGGTTAAAGGGACAGACACCTATAAGGCACAGTTAGGAGAGAGAAAGAAACCACAGGGTACTCTCCTCCCCTGGCTCAGTGCCAAACAAAGAATAAGCCTGCTTATTAGCGGATTATTCTCATTCCCAGAGCTGATATTGAGACCTACAACGCCCATTCTGAGTGTTCCAGGATATTGGCGTAGTTAGATCTGACTGCAAACCTGTCAGTTTAAAATAGCCCAAAGAGATTATAAGAACTGCTTCAAATCCCAGTCTTTTATTGAGCACCTACTGTGCATTAACCTCTATTAAATGTCCTGATATTGTCTCGCTAGGAAACCATCTTGAAACAATGTCACTTGCTGCTGTTTTATATTTTCCAAAATGGTGTGTATTTCCTTCCTTCCTTCCTTCCTTCCTTCCTTCCTTCCTTCCTTCCTTCCTTCCTTCCTTTCTTTCTTTCTTTCTTTCTTTATTCTTTCTTATTTTACATATCAATCCCAGTTCCCTCTCCCTCCCTCTCTCCATATCTCTCTCCCTCCCTTCCATGTTCCCTGTCTACCCTCCCATCCCATTCTCTCCCCCACTCCACAGGTAGTGCCTTTCAGGAGGGTCAGCAAAATCTGTCAAGTCATTTGGAGTAGGGACTAGGCCTTCCCTCCTGCCTCTAGTCTAAGAGAGTATCCCTCCATGGGGAATATGCTCCCAAAGTCCTTTTGTGCACCAGGGCTACGTCGTGGTTCCACTGTCAGAGGTACCTTAGACTGCCCAGGCCTTCTAACTGAGACCCATGTTCAGGGGGTCTGAGTCAGTCCAATGCTGGATTCCCAGCTATCTGTCTGGGGGCCCATTAGCTCCTCCTTGTTCAGGTCAGCTGTCTCTGTGGGTTTCTGTAGCCTGCCTGGTCTGTGTATTTTCTATCACAAGTACAAATTGCTATTTTTTTTTAAATCAAAATTATAAATTATTTCTTCTGTACATGAAATATATAGTTAATAGTAACATCTGTGAAAAATACAATCTTCCTTCTCTACAATGGTGCTGTTAACTTACACTCTTAAACCTCAATTTTGCTTCAGAATAGACTTGGTGTATCTACTGCTGGGGAGAGTCCCTCATATTAAATTTTAAAAGTTTAATCCAAGTTCTTTTTAACCATTTTCTTCTTTTCATATCATTGGTGATAAAACATTTCACAGGGCTGATGTGTTACCCTGGGATCATAGAACAGAATTTGATTATAAACATTCACAATCTATAGTTACTATTATCTACCTGTGAGCAACCTCCACTGAAACCGTTGATGCCATTTGGACCCTGCACTCTCCTGCTGTATTCACAGTGAGACATATTGACCTACTCCATGGCCACTATGGCCACCGTGATCAATGGCCTTCTTCAGGGCAGCCCTGATTTTCCAGTCCTCTTTAAGCTACTTTCAAACTTGCTCGATACATTTTGAGACACTTTAATGAGTCAGGCTGTGGGCTAGAGGTGTTTAAGGCACTTTTCTATGCTACAATGTAGTGACTGAATAATGGTGTTTTTCTTTTTGTCTTCACCCCAGAAGTGAGGTATAAAGCTCTACACTCCATGCTCATTTTTCATTTTTATTTGGGAGTGTTTGATGCTAGACTATCTATAGACAGAGCCTTTTCTTGGACAGTCTTTTTCAAATATATTGTATATTCAGATGATTGGAGAGATGATTTCTTGGTTCAGATCACTGGCTGCTCTTCCAGAGCACCAGAGTTCAATTCCCAGCATCCACAAGGTGGCTCACAACCTCTGTAACTTCAATTCCAGGGGATCCAACACCCTTTTATGGCCTTTATGCACACTTCATGCATGTGGTACACAGACATACATTCAAACATTCGTAGATGTAAAATAAAAATAAAAAATCTCACTCCCTGCCCCCCTTTTAAAAATCCTCACAACACCAGAGATCATCAGAAACAGGGAACGTCACAGACCAAATAAACTTAAGTCTTCAGACCTGGTGAATGTCATGTAATCTCCTGATGGGAAGATACCCAGGAGAAACTAGAGGAACAGAGTTTGCTTAGTAAAGGTGTTCTACCTTTGTCATTATGGTCATGAGCAATGTATGATCATGAAATAAGATGCTGACAATGGGTGAGGGGTGTGATTGAACTCTTTTCCTGTTTTTGCAACTTTCCTCTCAGTCTAAACTAAAATAGGCATTATGACTTAAATTATATCTGTGGGAGTAAGATGAAGAATAGATTGCATGTATGTGTATCTGTGTATGTGTGTGAGGGAGAGAGAGAGAGAGAGAGAGTGTGTGTGTGTGTGTGTGTGTCTGTGGGGGGTTGTGGAGGTGTGAGTGTGTGTGTGTGTGTGTGTGTGTGTGTGTGTGTGTGCACATGCAGGCCAGAAGTCTGGTGTCCTCCTCTATTTGATTGTTTGAGAAGGAGTCTCCCATTGAACCTTGATTCGGCGCAGTTCACTGGCCAACAAACTGGAGACCTTTGTCTGTCCCCATCCCACCAGCACTGGAATGATAGATGCATGCCACTACGCTTGGCCTTTTACGTAAGTAAAGAAATCCAAATTTATGTTCTCATGCTTACCAAACAGGCACTTTACCAACTGTGCTATCTCTCCAGTCTCAGGAACAAGTTCCTTTTATTTATGTGCCTAAGCCATTAGACATTCTGCATTGTAGCATCTTGTTAAACTCACATTCTATGGAGATTTAGGAACAGAGATGTGGATGATGACATCACTTCAGTTCAAATGCTCTGCTGAGGTGGGGATCATTTCTCTTTGGAAAGCCCAGGTAAGTCTGGCAAAGACGCTATCAACTACATACTGGTTATTTGCCAGGGGAGTGAATACTCAGGACAGCTGCAGTATTTCAGGAATGCACTAGGAACTGGTATGTTACAGATGACTAAGTCATGGCAACTGACCTGGAGAGTGTTACATATTGGCTGGAGAGAGATTTGCAAAGATGGTAGTGGATGCATTGTTACATGTGATATGATAGCCAGGGAAACAGGTTTATGGAAAGATACTGTAATGGCAGCATGGGTGGGAAGCAGGAAGTGTCTTTCTAAGAAGAGACATTCAGACATGATCAGGAGCATTCAGGTGACATGGTTACAAACAAGGAAAGACATTTATCCTGGCAATGGCATGAAGGTTGCATAGAAAATTAAGAGTCCAGAGAGAGAAGGGGATTAAGAATTGTTTCAAAGGTGAAGCAGAAAGGTTAGTTGGCTACTGAGTCCCATTTCTGTCCCACAAGTGATATTTGCAATCAGTTAATTACAAATAATATATTATTTAAGGGGGAAGAGAGATATCCAGTGGTTAAAGATATTGCTGCTCTTGCAGAGGTTTGGTGCCCAGTACCCATTCGGCAGTTTTAACTCTAATTCCTAGGTATCTGCATCCTATTTTGGCATGTGTGGGCAGCAGGCATTCACATAGTGCACATACATAACTGCAGGCTAAATATCATCCATATAGGAGAAAATCCTATATACATATGTATATATATTAATGGTTATAATAATGGTATATATTAATGGTTATAAGTGATAGAAACCCAGCCTACATGCCTTAGAAGAGAAAAGAAACTTACAGCTTACCAACTCAAGAATGTATTGGTTAGTTACACCATAGGATGATCAAGGTAAAAGTGGACCTTAGGACATGTGGGCTCAAATATCATCTGGAGTCCTTCTGGGTCTCTTCCCCCTTCCTTAGTATAGCTTGATTAAATTTGCTTTCCCTGAGCATTGGTTTTCTTTACATATTAGAAAACATGAGCTCTTGCTACATCCTGTTTTTTTTTTTTCTTTAAGATCCCTACCCTTAAAGAGATTGGCTATTCAGTCTGTAATTTGAAAAGTCCCATGAATGAGGTTAAGTGCCACCACAAGACCAGTCAAGAGAATGAGGGATAAGAAGGTGATCAGCAGGAGACAAGGGTGAAGATTAGGATAGAGTGCTGCTGCTATCATGGTGACTATATCATTGACAATAGACTATTCCAAGAACTTGGTGGCTGGGCAAATAAACTAAGTCATATGGCTCAATTAGTAAATGATGGATGTATGCCACATTCAGGTGCAGGAGATGAGGATGTGATACAGTGCCCAGTTTTCTCTCACAGGGTTATCATGGAAAAAAAATGACTGTTGGGCGACTTGCTCCTAAACATCCAACTCCTTGTGTAATTTCTCATGTCAGCAATTTCATACAGCCCCAAGGCTGAGGTGGCTTGGCATCTTTTAGCCTCTTTGACTGTGACTCTTATCTTTGAATAACTCCTCTGCATTTTAGATTTGATTCTCTCTCCTTACAGAGGACTGACTGGTTGGATTATGTTCCTTGGCTGTGATGCACAGTTGTCACGATTGGATTGAGGCCAGCCCTCAAGGTAGCAATTGAAAGGGTGGAGATTTCTCCCAGTGATGATAAGCCACAGGGACCTCATTAAGCAACAAAGCCTAGGGGATGTTCAGGACATGACATTTAGATCATTCTCTGGGCTTTTGGGAGTTTCTAGCAAGGCACAACTCCAGTATCTATAAGGCGGCTTAGCTTCCAAGGGAGGATATCAAGTTATACCAGGATAGAGAATCTACATCTAACCACTTAAGTAAGTCATCTCCCTGACAAGATACTGAGAGGTCTGAATCATCCTTAGTTCTGGAGCATTTACCAATCCTTAGATACCTGTTTCATTTGGAAAATAACCATACAGTAATAGAGCTATGCTATACATGGATATATTATTTTTTAATTGTCTGGGATCTCTTATTACTCGATTTTAAAGACCGCAAAGGTCTTGTGGGGCCTGTACAAGTGGTGCTGCTATAGTATATAAAGAAGTAGATTCAGCGAAATTCATGCATTGACTGGAGCTGCATCTAATTGTAACACTTAGTTCTTTCTCTTTGTTATCTTCATCAGTCTTCAGCTTGGTTGTTACCCCTGAAACCTGTAATAATAACAAGCCATTTTGGGGGATTTGTCTGTCTTATGTGTTTGACTGTTTTATCTGCATGTTTGTTTGTACACCACATATGTGGCTGGTGTCCAGGAAGTCAGAAGAAGGCATCAGATCCTGAGAGCCTGGAGTTACAGATGATTGTGAGCCACCATGTGGGTGCTAGAAATTGAAACCAGGGCCTCTGCAAGAGCAAGAAATGCTTTTAACAACCAAGCCATCTCTGTAACCCTGATTAGTGAATTTTTAAAATATGATTCTGGACTTACCAATATGATTATATGCTTACGTTCATTTATTTTTTTAATCTTCAAATTGTTCAAATGTCTTCTCAGGGTCACTGCATGTCCTTTTCACATGATCCTATGGACCTTTGAAAATTTCTTTCCTCATGACAAGATGCTACAGATTCATCTTGCACATTTCTACCCCAGAACTAAAATAAGCCTTTACTTCAAGGAAAACCTTTTCAAGGCGATAGTGGGAGTTGAGACAGCCTGGGCTGCCTGCTACACACCACCTTGGTTTCTTGGAGAGATAAATGGTATTTGGTAGTCAATTAATCAACTATCATTTTTTATAGTGCTTGTGGGGAGAACAGGGGAGGACAGGAGGGTGTGGGAACTGGGATTGACATGTAAAAAAAGCTTGTTTCAAATTTAAATAATACACACACACACACACACACACACACACACACACACAATCCTAGCATCTGGGAGACAGGGCTGAAATGTAAATTCAAGGCCAGTTCCATAATAAACCCAGCCTACATAATGATACATAGTACCAAAAACAAATGAACAAAAAGAATAGCTAACCATGTTTGGTCTTACAGTGTTTAGGAAAGTGACTTTCTTTTTGAGAGTCTCTCTATGTTCCTGGATGGCCTGAAACTCACTACATAGACCAGGCTGGCCTCAAACTCACAGTGATCTACATACCTCTGTCTCCTCAATGCTTGGATTAAATAAAGGTATGTGATCTCATCCATATCCAGCTCATAGTGCATAAATGATCCATATAGCAGGACAATGAGTCAAGTGGGCTAGCTGGTCATTATCTGGCTACAATCTGTATCCATCCACCTAGCCTGATTTTTCTTACTTAGGATTCATTTGTGCCTCAAATATTTACAAATTAATATACATTGAACCAGAAAGTGTGTGGAGTCCTAGAGACACACAGAGACAGATGTAAAAGTTTATGGTGAGTGGAATGATAGGGAGAACTGTGAAGAGCTGTCTCTTCTGGGACCAAATAAATAATGACACTTTGTAGTCAAGTATGAGTTGCATTTGTTTTTATTCAGATAGAACAGTTAGAGCCCATTGCTGTGGTACCACAGAGTTAAGGCTCTGTCTGGTGAGCCTTCTTGGCCTTAGTGACATATTGCCCAGGAAAGAAAGATACAAATCACTATTCTTGTATCTTCAGAGACATCTAAGGGAGGAGGGAATTCTGGGATGTTAGATTAACTCAAAACACCAAGTCCACTTTTTTTTTCCAGGCTTGTGAGCAGTATTCCAGGTGCCACCAGAAGAAGAAAGATCTGTTGTTTCCCATGAATGGAAATAAAAACCCAGTATTTAAGAATTTAAGAAAATCAAAAGCTCTGCATTCCAGACACCAGGTGCTGTAGATTGGATTACCACATTCATTGCTTTAGGCATTACCCTAAATATTGCCGAGAGGGTAGTTGGCTTGACACACTTCTTGCTTATTCAGCTTGATGCTCAGCTCATGAGAAGTGGTCAGAGCCTCTACTGGCACCATAATTACACTTAGAGCCATGTTATCATGTTTCTTCTCTTCATGGAACACAAACTAGAAAGGAGGAACATTTGTCTGTTCCATTTAGTATTCTATTTTTATCCCATTGGGCAATGCACAGTCCTCAAACAATATTTATTAATTGTTAATTGATTTCACGTATTTGATCCATAGCAACATTAATCTGTGTAGGTTCTTGGAGGACTAACCTTTTTCTGTTGTCTGGCTCGCATATGGAAAGTATCTATGACTGTAATATATCAGTCAGAATAAATCATGCTATGATGCATAGTAAGTCCCTGGATGCCTGTAATCTATAAAAATACACCTTTGATTCTTGCTCTCACTACTTTACAGCCCAGGTCAGATGACCTGGATGATGGGACAACTGTTGTTTGAAGCACTAAAGGAAAGTGTAGAGGAGAGCAGTGCACACACACGTGTGCGTGTGTGTATGTGTGTTGCTTGCTGGAAATGACATACATCATTCTGAGGCAGGATAGAAAGGCATGAAAAATGATGGAGACTTAGGAAGAAAAAGGAACCATTCACTCCAGTGTCTGGCTGGAACCTCAGCTGAGATGTACGAATTGCAACACAATTAACAACATACATAGATAATTTTGTTGGGAGATATTTGCTGATTTGTACAGGCTGAAGCCTCCCCATGGCTTGGCAGCTTATTTCAATGGCTTGGCAACACAGAGCTCCTTCCCTCCAGCAGAACTTATTTCCTTTACCTGCCCTTATCTGGAGAATGTTCCTGGGCCTGGAGGACTGACCTTATCTGAAAGTTGTTTCTAAACCAAATGCCTAATTCCTCTTTAGATTGATTCTTGGCACAGATCCCTGATAGGAAGACTTGTGCTAGGATCTCTGCTATAAGAACCTACTACCACATACAAAGTCTTGTGATAGGAGCATGCCATTGAATGCAATTTAGGGTTTGTCCCTGGGTTCTCCAATCCTATATATTCTTTAATACCCTGGAATAGAATTGAGATGAATCTCCAAAATCTATCCTGGGGAGCTGTCTTTATTCACATTCATGGGCCACTTACAAAGTTTTCTGTTTGCCCCTTCTGCCTCTTTTCCCTCTCAGACGGATGGCTGGCAGGCTGAGAGAGAAAGAGTACCTCCACCTATTTTATGTTAAAGTAGCAGTGAATGAAGCTAATGGCCTGAATGCATATTATTATGACTGCATTCTTCCCTTAGACATTATCTGGGAATCTCAAGACTGTTCATTGTGGCAATACTCTGCCTTGCTGAATCTCCTGGATCTAGCCCAGTGGTTCTCATCCTTCCTAACACTGTTACCCTTTAATACAGTTCCTCATGTTGTGGTGACCCCCAGCCATAAAATTACTTTGGTGCTACTTCATAATTGTAATTTGCTATTCTTATGAATCATAATATAAATATGATATAAATCTAAAGTATGACTTCCTAAAAGGGTTGCAACCCACAGGTTGAAAACCACCGGTACAGACTTTTACCTTGTCTATTGTAATCCTGCCAAGCGCCTCCTTAGAACCTCCCTGTAATCTTATCTGCGTTTCCTGGAACTCTTTAAAGCATCAGGACCTAGCAAGGTGGCTAAATGGGCAAAGGCACTTGCCACCATCTGGCAACCTGAGTTCTATTCCTTGCACCATGATAGAAAGAGAAAACTGACTCACCTAACTTGTCCTCTGACCTCCACCCATTCCCTAGGCACACATGCCCCCAAATAAATAAATAGATAAATAAATAAGATAAAGATAATGGCTCCAGACTCACCCACAGGGTGTGAGAGGCTTTTGGAAGATGCTGGTGTGGGGCTCCCTGTTTGACAAGCCCACACCCACATTCTCAGGAGTGCCTCATTTTCTTCCCAGGTACCACCTTTTCCTTAACTCTCATGCTTAACATACATATTAAAAAATGCCTTTTAGGGCCTGGGAAGATATCTCAGTCAGTGAAGTGTGTGCATTCATGTTACCCGAACAAATAAAGAAGCTGACTATAGTGGTGTGTACTTATTCCTGGCACTGGGGAGGCAAAGACAGGTGGATCCCGTCAGCCAGCCTAGACTACTTAGTGAGCTTCAGGAAAGTAGAGATTTTGTCTCAAACAAACAAACAAACAAACACCAAAAAGCAAGCCAAACAAACAAACAAACCAACCGAGGTGGATGCCACCTGAGGAAGGACACCAGAGGTTTTCCTCTGCCTGCTAAACACACACACACACACACACACACACACACACACACTCACACACACACACACACACACACACACACACACACACAGTCTTTTAATGTCCACCAACTCTGATTCATGCTGGTTTCTCATAAAATCATATCTACACTGACTCCATGAGTACAGTTTAATGACTAAAAGAATGCCTTTGGCTGCTGTGAGTGACAGCTTGGAGCCCAGTTTCTAGCCTTGCTGCGCACCTCACAGCTCTAGGTAACAGCAGCTCATTAAAATGCCCTCTATAGCCTGAGATCAACTTCCACCCTATGGTGTGGGGTGAATAGCCAGGTAATAGTTAAGAACGGTGTTTTACCAAAATGTTCTAGGTTCATTCAATTTCTAGAAGTTTTTCATGATAGAATCTAAGAGTGCCTGCCTAGAGAGCTAGAGAGGCAGCATTAGGATTAGGACTTATTGTGTCCTGGTGAAAAAGAGGGGAAAAAAACAAAAACAAAACCGGTCATCAACCTTGGTCTGACAAAAAGTTCATTAGCAATGATTGCAGTGCTTTTTGTTTGTTTGTTTGTTTGCCTTTTTTTTTTTTTTTTTTTTAGTGGGGAACTTAAGTTCAAATACCAGTTGTGCAGCCTAGAGGCAGCATACTGGAGTTGCAGTTCAGGGATTGAGTGCTTGCCTAAGATCTAAATTTTATACCTAAAACTTCAGAGGAACAAAGTGGTCTCCAGGGATGGCATTACCTCTAAGCTGGGTCCGTGGTACTGTGGGATGAAATTGGAGGGAAGGGAGGATCAAAAAAAGCACACAATACCAGGCATATCTTTCAGGTCTGGCATGTTTGCTAGCTTGGAAGATGGAAAGACTCATATTTTATTATTTGGAGTCTCTTGGGTCAAGTTTTCTTGGCAAGCAAAGCTTTCGTGTTCTCAGGAGGTCTGGCAATTAAGGTTGCTCAAATTTCTGTGCAGGGGAATGCTCTTTGGTATTATTTAACTCTCAGGGATTCTGAATCCACATATGATTGTTCTCATATGTCCTTACCACAGACACTCTGCAAGTCTCACTCTGGGAGAGTATCAACCTTCGGCAGCTGAAGAATCCCCAGGGATTTCACTTACTCTTGAGCCTGAGTCCTACCTCCGAATGATTGTCACCCATGATTTCTGTGCTGGGTGGTGCGTGGAGGGTTCTAAACTATAGATATGTGGGAAAGCATAGTCAGAGGCATTGACAGCTGGGAGAGTCCAGGGTGGACATGACCAGACTGAGCTGTGACAAGTGAGGAGAGGGAGAGGAGGGAGCGTGGGCTGGGAGGCCTAAAGGTTCAAAGAGAAGGAACAACCACAATGGTTGGATTATATAGGGAAGGAGCAAGCCAGCATCCTAGCTGGAGAGTTCAGGGCAGAGGATGGGATATGCCAGCCAGGCAGGAGGACCCAGTTACAGGTAGGGACTGAGTGATGCAGGGAGAACCTGGCAGCCAGTGTCCACTTTGATATGTTTAATAGGCACCTCAGCCTTTGTCCAGGGCTTGAAACTTCATGTGTACATAAAGACAACATGCTCAGACTGTGTGATGTTATTTGTATGTATGCTTTCAGAGCTGACAGTTCAGTATAGGAAAACCAGCTGGTGTGTTTTCCCTGGAGAAGATCATCTCTCCCTCAGCACTCCCTAGTTCCCTGTAGTCTCTGTGTGAGGTTATGGGCTTTCTACTGTTGTTATCCTTATCCAGTGCATGATTACACAGTGATGCTGGTGAGACTTCTGACATTACTAGCAGCAGATGCAGTCTCACAGCAAATGCCAGATATCCAACCAAGAAGATGACTAGGACAAGGGGTTAAGCCAATAGAAAGTCATTATTAGCCAGCCAGCAATAACACTAGGTGTTCGGGATCCCAGTGTAGCCCTGAGTCTTTTTCAGGGTGAACTTTTAAGCACAAAAATTTTATCCTGGGTTGACATACAGTTAGCCAGAAGTGGAACTGCAGAAGGTGAAAGGCAAGGTCAGGACAGTTAGAGACTTTCCCAGAACTATAGACTATGATGGATTAGGTCTTTATTTTCATTTTGGGAGGTGATGCTATCTAGGTGCTGAGTTTTACAGCTTGAATGATGCTTCCATCATGGAGTCAGTGGTGCTAAGGTCTGGGGGCCTGTTACACAAACTTCCTGATCTTCTGGCGCTTTGAATCTTTCTGCCTCCTCTTCCACCATGAACCTTGAGCCTCAGGGTTGGGAGCTGTATGGTAAAAGTTGTCCTTGAACTGGATTTATTTATTTATTTATTTTTACAAAATCTGTTTTCTGTCCCAGATTCAGGAGGTGAGGCAAGATGATGTTGTGTTGACTTCTGCTTTTCTATTTCTACAAACAGTTCTTATATTTAAAAATCTTTTTCATCTCCCACCTTTCCCTTAGTGACTCCTTCCCATGAACACATGGAATTGTTCCTAATTTTTAAAGTGACATATCATCGTCTGGATATCTTCTTGATTATATTTCTTTGCATTGAGTTTGAAATAGAAAAGTTGAATGAAGTCTTTTCTTCCAGTTAGTTCTTTATGTCCATCCCCCACTGTTGGCCTTCTGGCCCAAAACTCTCTAAAGGCTACATTGGCCATAATCATAGAGTCTGTCTTTGTGTCAAACTCAATACTTTTTCATGCCTCTTCATGTCAGCACCATTTGATGCTATTGACCTGTTCTTGCAATTTTCCTCTTTCCTATTAAATTTCTTACATCAGAATAACTAATAGAGATAATTTATAGAAGAAAGCACTTAACTTATGGTTTCAGACAGTTTGGTCCATGGTTTTTAAAGCTTGACCGAGGATTCAGAAAAGCCTCAAGCTATAGAGAATAGGCAGTGGTAATACACACCTTTAATCTCAGAAGCCAGAAGCTAGGAGGTGGTGGTACACACCTTTAATCCTAGGACTCAGGATTAAGAGGTAGATGGATCTCTGTGAGTCCAAAGTCACCCAGACCTACACAAGACTGACTCAGTCTAAAAGAGAATTATATCTCACACCTTTAATACCAGCACTAAAAGGGTATAGAAGACAGAAGCAAGTAGTTGGTATGAGGCATCCATTCTCCAGCCTCACTAAGGGGAGGATATTATAGTCTGAGGCTTGTTGAGAGCTTGTCGAGATAGGATCAGCCCATTCAGCCTGAGGTAGAGGTAAGAAGCTAGTGGCCAGCTGCTTTGCTTTTCTGATATTCATATTGAAGTTTGAACTCCAATAACAGTCTCTGGGTTATTTATTTTTTTGTGTTATAGTAGAGAAGGTTCTTTACCTTATAACAGACAGAGAGAAAAGAAAGAGGAAGGGGATGGCATTCCTATTACCCCAAATTCACGGCCGTATTTCCTTCAGTGAGGTGTTGTGGGATATTTTGACTGCACTCTGACATCCCTGATACTGCCAATACAGTTTACTTTGAATCAAAGGGCAGAGTTAGCTACTAGCTGGCAAGAATTAGCAATTGATGTTTTGGAGGGCCCAGGACATATAGAGAGACACGGTAAGTAGTAGGAAGGGTCTTAGAAATATTTTCAGGCCCTTTGGGATTGAGGAAGGAGGGAGAGAGGAGGCCGCTTGTCGCTTTTCTACTGGTTTTCTGATCAATCAGGTTTTTACCCTGATATCTGACTCCTGAAATTTATTTAATAATAGGACAATATACATAATCACTTTAGTGATGCACAATTTACTAAAGCATTCCCACACACTACCATTATTCATAGACCAAGTACTCAGTCATGAGCCATGGGGACATTTCACATTCAACATGTGACATTTCTATGTAGGTTTTCTCTTACTTCCTTCTTCTCTTAAATGTTGATGCTTCATGGGACTTTACCTTCAGCTTGTTCTTTTGACATAACATGTTATACATGGTTGATATTAGTCATTTTCAGCAATCTAATCTCTTTTTATATACAGAAGTTTGCCAAGGTCTATCTAACGTCCATATTATGCCTGGAATTTAAACCCAATGAGTATGTTGAAAGCTCATCTGAAGATTCTTGGATTTCTTTATTCTTCAGTTCTTAGACTGACCATTTAAGAAGAGAAGGATCTTTTTAGTCTTTATTATTTTATTTTTCCCTTTCACTTTCCTCCCTCCAAATCCTCCCATGTATCGCCTCCCCACAAGAGAGGGATTCTTGCTGCTATTGTTTATTGCTGTGTCTCCAAAGCTGCAACATTTTCATGAAAATATGTGACTGATAATATTGGTTAAATGAATGAATACATTCTGTTTCCCTCACCAATCTTATGTGAATGGGGGTTCTTATTCACAGCAACCAGCATTTCATTCACCTTTCTATTCTTTAATATACATACCCTGTTGGTGTACTATGTTGTCTGTATTTATCCGTCTTTACAGTAAATTCCATCCTTTACATTCTCACTAACATTTTCAAGCCTCTATAATTTCCCTCATTTACATCCTCATTTCCTCTATTTATGTATGAGAATAATAATATGACCATCATAGAAGGCTATGTAAGGGCTAGAGAGAGATTATCCAACCAATTAATGATGTTACGTTTTCTGACTTGGTGGCAATGATATTAATCACATTATTTTTGGTTACAATTTTTGTAGGAATTGTATCATCCCATTGTGTAGCAATATATCCCATCCTCATTAGGACTCAGGAAGCCAACAGTAGTCACAAGGTTCCTTTCTCCCTAGAGGTTGCTGAGGGGGGACTGTGACCCGTGGAGCTGCCTGAATGTCAGAGTGTTCCAGGGCTCCAGCATTCATGAGTGTCACCCACCTTGTGGTGACTTAAAGTGACACAGCTGTCTTTGGATTTCTACCCTCCTGTAAGTTGACTCCATAAACTCATTGGTTCACTATGTTGGACTTTTGTCACAATTTTTATCTGTCATAAGTTTTCTGTCTGGCATGAGTAGGTGTTTGTTCATGTCTCCCCAGGAGTAGTGTCACACAATACCTCATAATGTCAATTTCCATAGTGTATCATTCCTATAAATTCACCATTGAAAATTACCTTTTTTCTTTGCCTTTCCCTGACTCCACCCTGAGTATCATTATAGGTTCATGGAATTGTAAAGTTGGAGTGTTTCAATGCATATTTCCTTTATTATTCCCATTTGATGTGTAGCTGATTTCAAGTTTACCCACTGGGAACCTTTCAAGTCAATCTCTGTGTTCTTGGGCCATTTTCCTGCCAGTCTCTGTTTGACACAAGCAATTCACAAACTTGGCATTTTTGTGAGCCATACTTTAAGCATATTGACCAGAGAACCTTTCTTTGGGGAACGATGCTTAGAAAGAAAATTCTATAATCTGGACAGAGTCACTTTCACTAGAAGTCATTGCTGCTTCTAATGATATTTAACCCTGTAGTTAAAGGTTTGAATACAGAACACAGAGCTAGGAAATACATCCGTTTTTGAGAACTTTGAATTCATGCAGGTATTTTCCAGTCAACATTTTTCTTTATCATTCTTCATGCCCACCCTGCCCAGCTATCTATTTTGTCCACTTTCCTCCAGTTTAGCCTTTCCTCCTTTAAGAACTTACATAACCGGGCTATTGGCTTTCAGTTTGTTGTGTAAGTGGCAAACACTTCTTAGCCAGTCTTTCATTCACAATATCTGGCTTCAGCTCACCTATCTGAGGACTTCTGAGAGGTGTTCCTTATTCACCTAGGTGAAAGCACATGCGTGGGGTAATGAAGACAGATTCCTGGTTGTCAGGATGCTTTGTGAACCTTTCCCTGCTTGCACCTTTGGCATATTTTCAAAGGTTATTATTATTTTAAATCAAATCTGTACAACTAGAATGTTTCAGAGGTCAGATGCATGCGGCATACTGAACTAAGTTACTCCTCTGGTAAGGGAGCATCCTGAAATCAGACACACAAGGGGTGTGTGTCATGAAACATTCGGATATCCTCACCAAGAGGGTTCTATAAAGACTGTAGTTCCATTTCCTATGACATTAGAGTTTCTGCCAAATGAAATGTGAAAAAAAATTGTTTTCAGATTTTGAAACTATGGATAAGAGACAGTGGGCTTCCATCATTCTTTATAAGAAAGAGAAAGAAAAAAATTCAACTAAGAATACATATCTGGAGGAGGGAAGAGGATGGGTAGGACTGGGAGGTATGAGGTGCAACACAAAGAATACATAAAAAGAAAGTTAAAAGGCGGTGACATATCTGGCTCTCATCTATAGTTTTTGGAAAGGGAGGAAGGAGAAGTGAAAGGATGCACATGAGTCCTGTGAACACTGTGCTGTTTCTCACTTCTCTTCCTGCCCCTCCCTACAGCCAAGATGAGGCTGAAATAGGGAGTCCCTCTGCTCACCCTTCAAACAATGTCCTTTTCACATTTGTTCAGAACTTATTTGCAGTTAGAGTTGCTCATTATCTCTGTGAAAGATAGAGGGGAGATCACAAATTATACTAGCCTTTTCTTCCACTCACATACATTTGGGTAGGTAGTGTGTGTACAGAAATGTTTATTTCTTCAATATTTCCCAAAATTGCATGTAAGTTTCCTGACATCATTATTTGTTTTGGCTAATTTGGCTGCTTATTAAGTTTGCCTATCTTTTCTTTTAACTTTTCCAAATGTACATTTTTAAAATGTGTTTTGTGTGTGTCTGCACACACATGCCACTGTGTGAAAGGGGAGGTGAAAGGACAGCTTGTGGGGGTTGGGTTTCTCTTTCCACCATGTGGGTCCTGGGCATTGAACTCAGGTTTCAGGCTTGGTGGCACGTGGCTTTACCCACAGAGCATCTTACAGTGTATCCTTTCAGAGAACCAATTTTTTGTTTCATGGGTCATTTGTTTGAAAGTATACTTACTGCAGCTTTTTGTAAGGGTGAAATAAGGTGACATGGGTAAGGCCCCAGGGCCTAGTTAGAACAAAGCAGTGAGAAACTAGCCCCTAGGAAAAGCCTTTGGAGTCAGAACACTTAGCTATTTATTTGATGCTTAGGAGAATTAGAACAGGGAAGTTAAAAAAAAAAAAACAAAAACAAAATAAAAGAGACTCAGTTTTATAACAGTGTGGGAGGTGAGTTATTTTTTTCTGTTAAGGAATAAATAAAACATGAGTTAAAATATTGAATATGAGCTGGAGAAATGGCTCAGTGGTTAAGATCACTGGCTGCTCTTCTAGAAATCCTGACTTCAGTTCCCAGCACCTACATGGTAACTACAACTGTCTGTAACCCCAGTTCCAGGGGATCCAATACCATCTTCTTGCTTCTGTGGAATCCAGGCATTCATGCTGCACAGTCATACATGCAGTAAAAACCCCATACATATAAACCAAATCTTTAAAAATACTAAGTCATTTTAGTTGAGAAGTTTTATAATTTATACACAATCAAGTCAGGACCATGAAATTTGATATACTGAGCTCTAGAAAGTTAGGAGGACTCTGTCACTTTCTGATAACATAGGGCATGCCATTTAAAACTTATTGTTTTGAGTGATTGCTTTGTACCTCCTGTGGAGGCATGACCAGACCTATGGTCTTTAGTGGTGATGAATATTCAAATTGTAAATACAAACTTGTTTTTTGATAAGAAAACAGACAAGCATTACCAAATCTAACAAACTGAGAAAGTTATCTGGAGGAGGCATTTTAATGATACTTTAAAAATTAATTCTCATATGATAGAAAAATTTGAATTTCACTTGGTTGACTATTTATGATGTACAGAAATATAACTAATATTATGCATTTCATTATGTACTATATTATTGGTGAGCTTCCTTATTGGCTCTAACACAGTTTTCTTTTCTTGGTGAACTCATTGTTAGTTTTCATCTAATGAAGGACACTTTCTTTCCGTCCTTTGCTGCTGAGGACATTTCAGAAAATGAACAGCAGACTCTATGGTCAGAATGTCATTTGAGTTAGAAGCCAGTGAAGGAGTTATAAACAGCACTGTCCTGAGCTTGGCAATGGTGTGATTCCCTTTCAAGTGAAAAGCTAATGGAATACACCTCCTTCTGGCTTTGGGATTCCATCCTGGGTTGACAAGTTGTAATTTTCAGTTCATACACTGATAACGCCTTAAACAGGTGTACATTGTTCTCTCAGTATGTCACTGGTAGCTTGGGTTTTAGGCACAGGATCATGACTGGTTTTTTCTGCATGAAGCTCCTCACTGCCCTCTTGTGACTCAGTGTGGAGCTGAGCCTTTTGCTGAATCTTGCTGCCCTTGTAATGGAACCCTGAGATTCCATGCCCAGAGTCACCAAACCCTGTAAGAGAAATACCATGAGTTACGCCAGTTACATGCCATAAACATGGGCCTATACTGTGAACACGTGTTAGGAGGTTTTTTACTGTGATGTCAAGACACAGATGAAATCAAAAGAATGGAGCCACTTTGAAGGTCTTGACCCCTCCTAGGCTTTCAAATTCTGTTTTGCATGAGCCCTGCCACCATTACCTAGTCCATCCTGAATCAAAAGCAATAGTTGTAAGCAGGGAAATGCATGGCCCACAGCATCATTAACATGTAGAGTCATCTGATTCCCAACTTCAAGGAGTGATTCTATATGACAAAGCAAGGTAGTATCTTTGTGGCAAGGTCACATTTGGTAAGGTGAGCCACTCTATTCAAGCCATCCACCAGGTCACATTAGTTGAATAAGTAGTAATTATGGAGTTGTTGAAGGGATAATGATATTTTTAATGTGACATTGTCTCACAGCACTGAGTTTCCTATTTGACTAGGAAATTGTTTTTGTTTTTTCTTTTGTTTTAAAATGTGCTGAGAAACTAGGAAATAGAATGCAGTATGTGTCTGAATGCTTATGACTAAGTTGGGAGCTTCAAATACCTCAACTGTTGAGGAAAACTGCCTGGGTCAACCAGGCAGGGCTCTTCGAGGTCACACTACCCACTCTTGCTTTGGTTGAGAACATCTAATTCCTGTAGCATTATAACAGAGGGAAATGGCTTACTGTAGCATTTTCATGATCCTGTCATTCAATTCAAGATGCAGTCTCTTTTTGTGTTTCTCCTTACCTTCCTATTCTACACAGAAGGGTACTTTCTGAAGCCCTACCCATATAATAATCTTTACTTAGTTATTTATCATTAATATCCAGCATAATTACTTTTTTAGAAACATGTTTTGTAACTTCACTTCTCTGATACATTTGCTTTGCACCAAAAGCAAGTGGGATTCATTTTTTATTTTAAGAGTTTTGCAAAATTACAAGGAAACTTTACTCAAAAGCAATGGTTCAGATCAGAAGTATGCGATGAAATGTCTGTGGACCACATGCATGTGTGTGTACCAGGTATGTTTAGAACTTTAAGTCTTTTACAGTTGTTATACAAATAGAGACATAAAAGATGGATATCATACAGTTTGCTTTTATAATACACATTTCACTGATATTTTATCTGATTTAAATATCCGTTGCTGGAATCCATGTTTATATATTGGGTTTTTCTTGCAGTTAAACCATCTTTTGCTTTGTTTCTTTCATAGTAAGATAGACTTTCTCCTGTGGTGCCTAGGTACCCAATGTGGCACACCATTCACAAGGGCAGGAACGGGTGAAGAGATAACACAAATCATCCAAGTTGTTAAGGCAACAAGAGAAAGTAGAACCAGCTTACTTTTTTTTCAGTTCTCAGTGCTTGCCCTTGCTGATCCATTGCCCATCTCAACCTTGACTCACACCAGATGTGTCCCTGACCACTCTAGATTTGGTTTGATATTGAGAATTTCTTTTACTCCCCACTCTTCCCAGAAGTCTAGCTACCTCTTCTGGTCCTTTCCTAACTCATCTCTGTCCCTCTTTCAAATCCCATCCTTGTATCAAATCACAGAGATCTCGGATTTAGGCCCCAGCTTCACTTTAGGGATCTTGAGATAGCTCAGAAGAGGGAGCTGTGGAGAAGGCTGGTACTCTGGTTCCTGCTGCTTCTGTGGTCTATAGACTGTTTGAGTGTCAATGTTAATAAACACTGAATACAACCCATGATCAATTCCCTTTGGTTCAGCTGTGTCACACTGGCACACTGGAGTTTCACACAATGGAGATAGGGATGTTGAGAATAAGCAGAGGTTCATTTCTTACAGTGAGGTTATTCACTTAACAACTGAAATGTCACATACACCCTCCAGTATAGAGATACACAGGTGTGTGCATGTATGTATGTATATATGTGTATATGTATGCATATATGTATGATGTATTGTCTCTATAGAAGCTAGAGAGAGGGAGAAAAGGGAAGAGGGAAAAAAGAAGGGGTAGGAGACAGTGGAGAGAGAAGAGACCACAGAGATGGTCATACTTATTTTGACTGACCTGCACTAGATTACTAGACAAGGGCACCAGAAAGGTCCAGTGGTCAGGATGAACCTAAACACTTTCAGTCAAATAAAATATATTCTATTTATCTAATAGTACAAGGAGGAATGTCATGATGAACCTTGTTAAAACATTTCCCTCTCTTTGTCTTGCTAAATTTACATAGGTCAGTCAAACTTTCTCACCTCTGAGCAATTAAGCATTCTATCTACCTTGTTTGTTCTAGTCATCAGCTCTCAAAGGTTGGCTTTCAGAGAGGGGTTCCACTGGGTAACCAGATGTTTCTCTCCTGCCCACCAGTTCCCAAATAACCACTCTGCAGCTTAACATTAATTACAAACTGTTTGGCCTATTCGCTTGGGTTTATTATTAACTAGCTTTTATATCTAAATCAACCCATTTCTATTAGTTTATATTTTACAGTAAGGTTCGTTGCTTGTCATCTTACTTCTTGCTTTCTCAGTGACTGCTGGAATCTCCCTGACTTTGCTTTCTTTTTCCCTGTATCTTTGCTTGAATTTCCTGCCTGGATCTATTCTGTCTGGCTAATGGCTAAATCAGCTTCTTTACTGATCAATGATAATAAAACATATTCACAGTATACACGAGGGCATCCAACATCATCCCCCTTTTTTTTTAATCTAATTAAAAAGGAAGGTTTTCTAAATATAATAAATGCAATATACAGTAACCCAACAGCCAACATCAAACTAAATGGAGAAAAACTCAAAGCAATCCCACTGAAATCAGGAACAAGATAAGGCTATCCACTCTCTCCATATCTATTCAACATAGTACTTGAAGTTCTAACTAAAGGAATACAAATTGGAAAAGAAGCCAAACTTTCACTATTTGCTGATGATATGATAGTATACATAAGTGGCTCCAAAATTCTGCCAGAGAACTCCTACAACTGATAAACACCTTCAGTAAGCAGGATACAAGATTAATTAAAATAAATCAGTAGCCCTCCTGTATACAGATGACAAACAGGCTGAGAAGGAAATTAGAGAAACATCATCCTTTACAATCGCCAAAAATAACATAAAATATCTTGGGGTTAACTCTAATCAAACAAGAGAAAGACCTGTATGATAAGAACTTTCTGTCTTTAAAGAAAGAAATTAGAAAAGATATCAGAAAATGGAAAGATTTCCCACGTCCTTGGATAGGTATGATCGACATAGTAAAAATGGCAATCCTACCAAAAGTAATCTACAGATTCGATGCAATACCCATCAAAATCCCAGCACAATTCTTCACAGACCGTGAAAGAGAAATGCTCAACTTCATCTAGAAAAACAAAAACCCCAGGATAGCCAAAACAATCCTGTACAATAAGGGATCATCTTGAAATATTTGGGGCTGCCAGGAGCGTGATGCAGAAGCCATCTCTTAAAGGAGCCATGCATCTGCCCTCCTCCAGCAAACAGAGCCTATCTAAAAAAATTGAGGTTACCAAGAAGCCATTTCTGACTGTTTTTGTTTGTCTAGAATAATATATATATGTATATGTATATGTATATATATATATATATATATATATATATATATATATAACTTTCTCAGGCTTTATGTGGATGTACATGCCCCAAATTGGCTCCTTATTTCTGGAGGTTTCTCTCTTGCTGACCAGTTACTAAATAACCACTCTGAACCTTAATGTTAATTACAGACTGTTTGACTTATTAGCTCAGGCTTATTATTAACTAGCTCTTATAACTAAATTAACCCATTTCTACTAGTCTATATTTTACCTTGAGACTCATAGCTCTTGCTTCCCCTGTGGCTGCTGGCATACCCCTGATTCTGCCTTCTTTTCCCCTGTATCTCTGCTTGGATTTCCCACCTGGCTCTACTCTGTCTGGCTATTGGCCAAATCAGCTTCTTTATTGACCAATGGTAATAAAATATATTCACAGCATACAGAAGGGCATTGCACATCAGGTTTCATCTGACTACATAACCACTATTGATGTCCAGTTAGCTACCAAATGGGACATGAGTGCCTGTGACTCAGGGTATTTTACCAGTTAGTGTCAAGACAGACTTTGTTTTCATGTATATTTGACCTGTGTCTTTGACCCTTATAGTTGAGGTTACTGCTCTCTCTCAGATAATGGTGGTTCCAAGTGCCACACTCTATTGCCCAAGTTTTGAGAGTCAAGGGAAAATGTTCCAGAATTCAGAGATTGCTCTTTGGAAAGGGTGCTTTGTTTTGTTTGTTTGTTGGACTTGTATTTTATTTTATTTTCTCTTGTAATAGTCATAATTATCAATTTTGTAAAATGATTATTGCTTTGTTGTGGCGCCCTTCCCCCATCTTTCTTTCTGTCTCTCCTCCTCCCTCTATCTCTTTGCTCTCCCATTACTCCCCAGCCCTCTCTCTAGTCTCCTCTGCTCTCCCATACTACCCAGCCCTCTCTCTAGTCTCTGCTCTCCCATACTACCCAGCCCTCTCTCTCTCTCTCTGCTCTCCCATACTACCCAGCCCTCTCTCTAGTCTCTGCTCTCCCATACTACCCAGCCCTCTCTCTATCTCTCTGCTCTCCCATACTACCCAGCCCTCTCTCTAGTCTCTGCTCTCCCATACTCCCCAGCCCTCTCTCTCTCTCTCTGCTCTCCCATACTACCCAGCCCTCTCTCTAGTCTCTGCTCTCCCATACTACCCAGCCCTCTCTCTATCTCTCTGCTCTCCCATACTCCCCAGCCCTCTCTCTAGTCTCTGCTCTCCCATACTCCCCAGCCCTCTCTCTAGTCTCTGCTCTCCCATACTCCCCAGCCCTCTCTCTAGTCTCTGCTCTCCCATACTCCCCAGCCCTCTCTCTAGCTCTCAGCTCTGCTCCTGCTTCTTTCATGGTCAAGTCCAGGCTGCTGGCCATGTTCAGTCTACTGCTTTCTCTCTCTACCCTGGACTCTTCCAGATGCCTCTGTCTGCTCGCTCTCTCTCTGTCTGTCTCCCTCTCTGTCTCTCTGTCTCTCTGTCTCTCTCTCTGTCTCTCTCTGTCTCTCTGTCTGCTCTCTCTCTCTCTCTCTCTCTGTCTCCCTCTCTGTCTCTCTCTCTCTGTCTCTCTCTGTCTCTCTGTCTCTCTCTGTCTCTCTCTGTCTCTCTCTGTCTCTCTCTGTCTCTCTCTGTCTCTCTGTCTCTCTCTCTCTCTCTCTGTCTCCCTCTCTGTCTCTCTGTCTCTCTGTCTCTCTCTCTGTCTCTCTCTGTCTCTCTGTCTCTCTCTGTCTCTCTCTGTCTCTCTCTGTCTCTCTCTCTCTCTCTCTCTCTCTCTCTCTCTCTCTCTCTCTCTCTCTGTCTCACATACAATAAAAACCTTCCCTTTCACCATACCATGAGTGGTCATATTGCCCCCTTTACTTTTTACCTGCAAAACAAAAGCTGGCATACCAACACCCATGCAAAAATCCCAGCAGATCTCTGCATCTGAATTGACTTGGAAAAAACATCCAATTGAAGTGTGGCTATATGTACTCAAACATTAGGAAATTAGTAGTTATTATTAGCATTCTTGTTAAAGAGAAAGTTCACTGCAGGAGGCATTTTGGTTACTTTTTGTAATCTCCTATTTATGGCTTACATCATGACACATTTGGGTTTTATTCAATGATGTTGTTCTACTTTCTATTGCTGTGACAAATAGGCAAGAGAGGCTTGGTGTCAGAATCACCAGGACCTCCCTTCCTCTTCCCCTCCTCCCCTCCCTCCATTCATGCATCAAGAGTCATATTTTGGGAATATCTCAAATTGAATGCCAAGTATATGTCTTCTTAAATAGTTAACAATGACTGTCATTATCTATAATTCATTTTTTACAGATCTCTTTCTTTCTATAAAAATCACACAGGACAAAATTTGTGCACCTTTAATATACATTATGTTTGAGAAATTCACATTACCAGTGTAGCTCAAGACCATTCAGCATCTACCCTAGTAGAGTACCGCACAAGTGGGCATGCCCTCTTCCTGTCATCATGGGTTGATGTTTCTCAGTACGACCCACACTGCATGTGCCCTCTAGTCTGCCTTACTTAGCTCTGCACTGTGGTTATGCAGTCACATTTTCCAGTGGAACAGTGGCCATTCTTTTCCACTTCTGACTCTAAGTCTTGCCCGGTGAATGCTTATCCCTGCTAGGTTTGCAGTCTTTAAAATTGTTTAGAATCAATGTGCTGAGTTTGAGAGTACATGTAGACAAGTCAAGAGTTACGCAGGGGAACTGTCTTAATTCATCACTTCAGAGTCTCAAAGAATTAACATCATGAAGCTTATAAAACCCACAGTGTTCACCTCTCCATCTGTCCTTTAGCTTTCTTTAAGGGATAAGATGTGAGGATGTGATTATTTTGGAACAAGGTAAACCCCTGTATACATTTTGAATATTTACTGATATTTACAATGACTAAAATCACCAAGTATAGAAGAAAAAATGCGACTCAGAGCAATTGTTACACAGTATTGGACCCAAGAGCAGATAGGGCCACGGTGAGCTTGGAATTGCACTTCACTCCGGCACCTCCACAAACAAGGCTAATACTGCCCTTGCCATGAGAGAAGCAAGAGGCTGGAGATGCCTCTTTCTTGGAGCACTGGCATTTATTGGAACTGGCTGGGGAGGGCATCCTCTCAGAGGTTGATGCAGACCTGTGAAGGATGACTTTTTTCTTTTTCTTTGTGGCTGATGTGTTCCAAGTATCTTAAGGCTTTTTATTATTTATAATAATGTCATCACTATTAATTCATGTTTTCTATAACTTTTTCAACTTGGGTCTGATTTTATTGGTGATCTGTAGTGAGATATCCGCCCTGCCCACACCTGGTGCACTGACCATGCCCATTGGGGGTGGGGACAGGTGTAGGTATGACCTGGGGAAAGTAGATCTGGGGTCCTGGACCCCAGCACACACACACACACACTCTCTCTCTCTCTCTCTCTCTCTCTCTCTCTCTCTCTCTCTCTCTCTCTCTCTCTCTCTCTCTCTCTCTCTCTCTCGCTTCCTGCTCAGAGACAGAGAGCATCTGGAGGTATCCTTGGGGTGGGAACCTGCTGGCGGTCATCTGTTTCTGGCGTAAGTGATTTTCCCTGAATAAACATCCATCAGCCTATTTGTTTTCCCAGATTCTTGTTTATTCATGATAGTGTTCCTAAGAAGCCTGTCATTGGTACCCTGTTGAAAATTTCTATCCTATTTATTTTCTTTGGAATAATTTTTGCTGTAAACATACTTTAACATGTTGTAATTCTAAACTTAAAAATGTATGCAGAACTTGTTTTTTTTTTTTTTTTTTTTTTTTTAACCAACTTGCTTAGGATCATCTTCATTTCCATGGCATAGGAGAAGCAGTAGGCTCAGGGTCAGGAGTTGTAGCTAGGCAGAAAAATGGCTCAGAGAGACTTATGTCAAAGGTGTGTGTGTGTGGGTTTTGCAAGGAGGAGGAATAAGAAAGATGCTTTGCTTACAGCCCAGATTCTATGGCTGGACACTGACCTGGATGTGAAGCTGATCCAGTGTCCTTTTTTGCAGCCAAGTCCCTCTGTGTTGTCACTTGTGTGGTTAGTCATTACTATAATGACAATGATATCATCTAATAATTCTGACAGGTTATTGGGGATGGAGAGCACCACTATACTCATATGTGCAGGGTCCTGGAGCACACTTTTTATCTTGGCTTAGAAATCTTCTGAACCAAAAGCTACACCTCTCACTCTACTCCTACCCTGACCATGTGACCCTGTCCACATGTCCACCCTCATTAGACATTCTCTTGGATTCAGCTGTAGCCCTACAGAATACCCTGCAAAGGGGCCAATGTCCAGCACAGTATTTAGAATCCACATGACTCCACCTTCAGTAAAGTCTAAAGGCTGCAGGTCACGCATGAAATCACGGGGCTATGGAGGTGTACCCATGCAAGCCTGGGGCTGCTGTGTGTTCTTTTTGGCTCTGGGCTTGCTGACTTGTCTGTTCCGCTGAGTGTGTGTACCTACCCAAGGATCAGGCAGACATTGAAAGGAATCTCTCAATAATGATTCCCCTCTAAGGTAGAATAAAAGAAGAAAGTATGTTCTTTCCTAAAACCTCCCCTAACCAAGGACATTTCTGCTTCTGCTCTTCTTAACCTGTAGTTAACCAGATGGTTTTACTTCAGACCTCAAGGACCTAAGTGACAGAGAATTCACAGACCTCAAGGTCAGTGGGGGGAAGGGGTTTTGGGTTCCTAGAGGAGGTTATAGTGAGAAAAGAGGGCCTATCTGTAGAAAGATCTTGGTTGAGGAGTCCTTGGCCATGGCAGTGAGTGGGATCCCTGGGGGACTGTTGTTCATGTTCTTCAGGAAGGGATGCATATGGTTCCCTGTGGGGGAAAGCTTGGGATTAAGGCTGTGAGGTCCCTGGGCAGGGTAGAGGATATAAACATGATTCCTGGGTTCCTGGAAGCTGGGCATCTCACTCGCTTAGAGCTTAGAGTAAATTTAAGTTAGGAAACATCAGCAGTAGCAGCATTGCTTGGGAGTGGAGCAAAAATTAAAAAAAAAAAAGATACTGGACTCATTCAAAGTAGAAGGGACAGGATGGTCTGGCCGGTAAGTGTTGCCACCAAGTAGAAGCTGAGCTCAGTGGATTCCTTCTGACAGGTCTCCTCTCTGTACCTCCATGTTCAGGTTCCTCCAGAAGTTGCTGTCAAAAGGGAAAGTCTAACACTGGGGTGTCTCAGATTGACAAGTAGGGAAAACAACGGAGGGAAGGCATCCATCCACAGAATGAGTGACCACACAGGGTGCTCTTCAGGTTAATATTTTATTGCCTACAAACCCAGTTTGAGAGCTCAGTGTGGCTATCCAAAGGACAAATGACTCCCAGGAAAGGTGGTTACTGAATTTGAAAACACAAGCTTTCCTCTTTCAAACTTACCCTTGCTATAGTCCACCCCATTCCCACCAGCCAAGGATTTGTATCAAGGCACAGGGGCAATCATGGCTTGGTTGCTGATCTCTGACTGAACTCCTTTATTCGAAGTTCCTTCCTTCTGATTTTGCCTGTGATGGTTTTGGGCAGTTCTGGAACAAACTCGATCTGGTAGAGAAGAAAGTCACTCTGACTTAGGGCTGCGGTGGTTTCCTTCCAGTCCTCACACCCTGCTTCACCCCACCTCCCTCCACAGGTTGACCCCTGAGGTGACCTTCATGTGCTCGACTGATTCCTGAAGGAGGCTATAATCAGTAACTTATTTTGTCCCATGAACTGTGAGTGGAAGTGGAACTTGCCCTCTCCATGCAGAGGAGTTTGGAGCCAGCCACTAATATCCTTTGTCTTTTACAGGACAAGACGGGCACCTCTGTGGCAACTACATTCCAGGATGAGGGATGTGGGGCAGAGGTTATAGAAGAGCCATGACAGACAGGAACAAAGAGACCTTCAGTGTTGTCAGCCTCCATTGCTTGGGGGCATTGTGCTACACAGTTATACTAACCCTCTCCAATAGGAGGTAGGGTCTTCCTATCCCTGTAAGAGAGCCTTGACTAATGGAGAAGGCTGGTTTTGTCATCACACATACTTTTGAGTTTCAACACTCCTACTGAGTGCAGCCTCAGGCAACTTGAGCCTCAGCTTCGTTTCTATAAAACATGCTCACATGCTCTTGGACTGTGGAGAGGCTTCAATAACAGTGCACTGGGGCTACAGCCTGGCACACACAGTAAGTATTCTAGTACATGATACACGTTAGCCCTGCAGCTGCCTGACGTGTACCTTGATGAACATGGGATGGTGCAGGAATGCATGACAACAGAAGAAAACAATGACCAGCAGGGCAATGCTAGGCATCTCCCTTCATAGCTTGCCTTTTTTTTTTTTTTTTTAAATATACCAACAAGGCATTTTATGTCAAAAAGAAAATAACCTGAAACTGGACACGATGGTACATGCTTGTGATTCTGACACTCAGAAGGCTGAGGTAGGAGGATGAGTTTGAAGGCAGTCTTACTACACAATGAGTTTTAGACCAGCCTGGGTTACACAAAGATACACTGTCTCAAAAATAACTTTAAAAAGACAAAAACATAATGTAGCAGAATGTGAAATAAAACAAAATAAAAATCTTTACCACCTGCTTCAATTACAGGACAATTTTCAATTTTATGACTAAATCATTTCAGTATTATGGGATAATTATTGCATGCTGCACATGAAACTTGAAACAAATGTAACAAAATAATATTATATGTTCTAAGAATAAATATTTTGTTTCCTTTTGTTAGCATTATGTATATATGTTATTGGGGTTGGAAGATAGGGTTTATTTCTTACTATGAATTATATTAAAAACCCTGAAAAGTATCAAATTCGATTTCTTCTTAAATTTTACAGGATAATAAAAACATTAAAAATACATTTTTGGGTATTTTCCTGGTCTTTTTCTTTTGGTTAATGTGCATTGATGAGTTCATTACTGGCACAGGGTAGAGATTCCCCAAGAAACAAAGCCTCTTGGCTGACAAACTATCCCCCACCCCACCATGGCTGCCCCCTGAGAGATGAAGTAACCAGCTGGAGCCCAGAAACTGCTGAAGTCACGGGCCGGACCGGGTCCATCCAGCTGGGCTCACCTTCCTGGGGTACTTGTACGGTGCTGTCACTGATTTCACATGCTGCTGTAGCTCTTTGGTAAGCTGTTCCTGATCATGTGACAGGAACCCCGGGGTCAGGACAATAAATGCCTTCACCACCTGCAGAATGGGAATGGAGGTACAGATGTGTGTCAATTCACAGAGCTTGCTAAACAATGTTTGCTGGGTGGACAATCCACCATAGGCTTGACTTGATGTTTGAGACGAGGTTATGTGGAAACAGAGAGGGCCAGGTATAAATCTGTGTTTGCCCCATTTCCACTGCATGCTTTGAGAAAAAACACCCGGACTCCTCACGTTAACTTCCTTCTCTGTGAATGGGAGCTCATTCCTCAAAGGGTTTTTGTAAAGATTCCATGAGAACACAGAGTATGTATGAAACACATGACCTGTATAAATTTGTTATTAATACCATCACCATTATTAATATCAAATATGTATTTTCTGTGTACACCCTTCTGTGTCTGGAACTCAGTGGTCAATAATAATTATAATAATAAATCAAAACAGCAATGATTGTCATTAATTGCACAAGTCCTGGTACACAGAAGTGTACAATAGTCATTGTTGACCCAATGAACACATGCTCTGGAGCTTGCATTCGTGTGTGTGTGTGTGTGTGTGTGTGTGTGTGTGTGTGTGTGTGTGTGTTATTGTAACTAACTTCTCTGCAGTGATGACTGTTACCAATAACAGTAAGCCCAAATAAAGCCTTTCCTCCCTTGGTTGTTTTTCATCAGGATATTTTACCACAGCAACAAAAAGGAAACTAAAATACTCATTGAGCTATCCCGAGGCTGGGAGCTTGCATATTAAATGCACTGCGTGGCTTTCTGACCAACTTTATTCGCTGCAAGACTTAAGCAAGCTACCTAAACTCCCTGTGCCTTCTTTCCTGTAAAGAGAATGTGAGTCCTTGGGGTAATTGGTTTTGATTTACTCATCCCCCCCCCAATCTCAAGCCTCAGGCTATTGGATTTCCCAAGGGTGAAATGATTTGGCACAGGGCAGGTTGCTCAATACCAATCTTTTTCAGTTGCCAAGGACACAGTGCCCCTGGTGATCACACGATGTAGTACACACTCACACCAGTGTTCCCTCCTAGGTTTCCAGCTTATGCTAAGGCCTTGGAAGTCACCCTACCCCTCTGATTCCAGTCCCTGCATGCAACATGGGCGTTTGTGTTCTTACCTCTCCTCTTTTCGGGTCCGGGCTGCTCACCACTGCTGACTCTGCCACAGCCGGGTGCTCTGCCAAGGCATTCTCCACCTCTGCAGGCCCGATGCGGTACCTGGAGAAGCAACTGTTCTGAACAGACACCAGGGCTACAGAGTACCAAGCCTTGTACTTCGAGGGTTACATGGCCACTCGATACCGAGGTTGGAGGTCATAGACAGCCAGAGACTCGAGACTAGTATTTTGGACCCTTAAAATGAAGAATCTAATATTAAAACTATCTGGTTCAGGTGTTCCTGGGGATGGCTCACTTTGCACTTCTGGTGAGGGAGGCAGAAGAGTGTTGGCTCTTTGCAGAGCTCTGGGCATTTGGCCCAAGCAGCTTCCCTTAGCAACAGAGCCTCCAAGATCCCCAGACTGTGTCCTAGCAAATGCTGTGTTCTCTTCCCTCATCTCAGAGTGCCATTTTACCTTTAAGCTCCCTCCCTCCCTCCCTCCCTCCTCCCTCCCTCCCTCCCTCCCTCCCTCCCTCCCTCCCTCCCTCCCTCCCTCCCTCCCTCCCTCCCTCCCTCCCTCCCTCCTCCCTCCCTCCCTCCCTCCCTCCCTCCTTCCTCTCTCTCTCCCTCCCTTTCTCTTCCTTCTTTCTTTCTTTCTTTCTTTCTTTCTTTCTTTCTTTCTTTCTTTCTTTGCAGAGCCTCCGAGATTCTCAGACTGTGTCCTAGCAAATGCTGTGTTCTCTTCCCTCATCTCAGAATGCCATTTTACCTTTAAGGTCCCTCCCCTCCCTCCCTCCCTCCTCTCCCTCCCTCCCTCCCTCCCTCCCTCCGTCCCTCCCTCCTTTCTTTCTTCCTTTCTTTCTTTCTTTGTTCTAGGAATTGAACCTAGGTCCTCACACATGGGTATCCCCAGGTCCCCTTTAAATTTTTGAGATAGATAGGGTTTTAGTAAGTTGTCCAGGCTGGCCTTGGACTTAGGATCCTTTTGCCTCAGCCTTCTGAATATCTGGGATTATATAGGCCTGTGTCACTACACTTTTGGCTCCTACTCATAACTATATAATGTTTTACCCTACCCCTTGAACTTCATTGTATTTAAATATTTTGACTATAAGGATGGTGGAGGTGTCCAAGCACCCAGGTATTAGGATATCCTAGACCTGGCTCCTTTCAGAGTCAGGCTGAGGGTCCGTCCAATCACCAAGGCATGAGGAATGTCAGGCAGGCAAGGTGCCATGAGGCATTTGAGTGTATAGAGAGGGAGCCCAGGACAAGCCAAGCCTACCCAGAAGCATTGATGATGTCATCATTCCTGCCCAAGAACCAGATGTAGCCATCCTCATCAATAGTTGCTTTATCCCCACTGTTGTAAAAGTCCCCACATTCCACTTCAGCCGTCTTCTCTGGGTTATTCTGCAAAGAGATTGAAGTGCCTTTATTGAAGGTGGTGAACTCAGAGTTGATGAACTAGGGGTCATGCCTGAATTTGAATTCTGCACCTGACATCTGGACAGGTTCACACACTAGGCTATAGCTCCATCCATGAACACCATTTGGCTCATACTTAAAACACAGCATCTTACTTGTGTGGAACTCTCCCTCAGAGTAAAGTTCTCATTCTAGTGAGAAGGATGGCTTTATTTAGCTCAACATATGCAATGCTGGGACAGCCAAGGAGGATCAGCAGCCACGAGTGAGGGGATTCCCTTCGCCAAGTGCTACCTAATCTGATCCTCACATGAATCCCATGAGGCAGGTGTTTCATAATGTAAGCTTTCCTATGATAACACAGAACAACATGAAGTAGGAGGGATAATAAGAATAAGAAACAATACCAAGAAATCCCGTATGTCCTTTATCTAGTTTCCTCCAAATGATAATGTCTTGCAAAGTTATTGTTCAATATTCCAATCAGGATATGGACATTGATCCAATCTCTGATATCTCTCAGATTTCTTGTGGTTTAATTGTGTGTGTGTGTGTGTGTGTGTGTGTGTGTGTGTGTGGTGTGTGTATCTGTGTGTGTTATGTAGTTTGTTCACAGACATGGATTCCTCATCCTACCATAGCAATCAACCCATAGAGCAGTCAATGTCATTGCCAGAGATGCTTCACAAGGCTTTTGTAAGTACACTTACCTCCCTCTGCTCCATCCTTCTCCCTTCACCAGTTCTAACCCCTTGACAACAACTAATCTCTAGCGGAATTTTTTTATTGACACATAATAACTGAACATATGTGTGGGTAACAAGGTGATAATATACATATAATGGGTAAAGATTAAATATGGAAAAACAATTGAATGAATTCAGCAGAAGGTTTAAAAACATATTAAAACAGACAGAAAGAACCAGGGAACTGAAAATATAGCAACTGAAAAAAAATAAGATACCAAGAGAACAGAAATAAGGTAGCGAAGTGAGCAGAGCCTAAGGCACTTGTAGGGCACACCAAAGCCACCAAGGACACACTGTCAGAACCTCAGAAGACGGGGAGGGGGTGAGGTGATGTTCAAATACAGAAGGGCAGAAAAAGCTTGAAGAAGACTTGGGGTGCAGAATAACCTCTATGCATTCTTGAGGCAGGGTGGGGTGAGATTTCATTACCTCATACCCCACAAAGAGGCCTAGAGGCCTGGTGGGCTTGATCCTGATGCCAAGGTATCCTTCAGTGTTGGGTGGGAGGATGTTGCCCTTCTCATCGATAATCTGGAACAAGAAGCCTTTGAATTCCACATTGAGGGATTCACTCAGCCCTATGTGCCACTGACTGGCTTACCACAAGACATTGATAGAACAATGGGAACCATCATGGAGAAACTGTCAGAAAAGAGATTAAATCTATCGGATTCTTTGAAATCAGTAAATGTGAAGCCCAAGACCAGGGGTTCTTTGTTTCATGGGAATGTAGATATTGCTGCTGTGTCTTCAAACTGGAAGACAGTGTTACCTGCTGGTGTCATTTATTCTCTTTCACGCGCCATGTGAGATGTATCTCTGCAAGGTGGGCTGCATTACCCACAGTAATGCCCTTCTCACCTGAAGCTCCCATAGGAAACCAGGGGAGAACAGGAGGCAGGGGGCAGGGTTACTAGGGGATGGCTGGTTCTACTACCTGCTGTCACAGATGGCTCCAACCCCGCCAGAGCTATAAAGTATAGTTCCCTAGGATCAGACCTGGATGTTGAAGGGTAATATGGCCTTTCCTATGGAGCCTCTCTTCATCTTCATTTCCCGGGTGACAGCACAGGTTAGTCCCTGTCCACAAAAGAAGACTAAGGTTGGACAAAGCAGGGTCTCACACACACAACCTCTGATAGAGAATAGGATTCAGGCTCAAGGTATTGACTCAACTCTACTCAGTGGACACTTGTTATTCCCGGCATGGCATGGATCTGTATTACATGTAGGGTTGATAGATTCTAGAGACTGATAAAAGGTAGAAATAAAGGAGGGTAAACCTGAGGCTGTGGCACATCAGGTGGAGTATGGAATGCCTACCAGGGATGTGTTGGTTTGCCACAGGAAGGCTGTGACCATACATATTGTATTGACTATACATATCCACCTGGTTATTGGATAGTGATGGGAATCCTGCCTCAGCAACTTGGAAATAGGTTGAGATGGTTTATATTTTTATGCCATTCCCTCTGCCAATACCCCTTGATCCCACTGGTCTTCCCAGTGAATTTGATTCCTCTATGTAGTTCTTTGTCATGCTATTTTGAGCGCTCTATATTAAGTATGCCTGTCTCCTCCTCTGCCAAAGTGAGACAATGAACACACTTATTTCTCATTGTTCTTGAACATGTATGGGAACAACTCTTCCTCCCTTTTCTTGGTGTTTTGAGATAAGGTCTTTTTTATTGTGCCTATAGTGAGTGCCAACTAGCCTTGAACTTGTGCTCCTCTGCTTAGCCTCTTAAATTACAGGCTATGGGCACACACAATACATATGGCTCTATGGAGGAACGTTTTACATATTACTTAGACTATTACCAAGTATTATTATTCAGATCCCAAGAAGAGTCCATAGAACATTCTTTTCCTGTGGTATTTTCTCCATACAGTATTTTATGCAGTTCAAGTTCACAAGCATTATGACTATTGTTGCCTATCTGTTTCCCTCGGTGGATAGCAAGAATCCCCAAAGTAAAGACTGTCCATTCACTTATGTACACCTAGCATCTGGCACAATGCTTACCTGAAATACACAATGACTATAGTAACTTTGGTGGGTACTATTGTCTTAGTATTGTGGCCAGAAATGTATGATGAATTATCAATAGTGGGATTATAATAACATCTGTTTCAGAAAGGAGAATATTAATATTCAGAAAGATTGACCCATAGGCTTATGGTCTTGGTGTTTATAATGGACAGGGCTAAGCTCCTGGGTAAGGAAGTTCTTCACATCTCGTGACCCATTGTTCTCACTGTAGGGCAGTGAGGCCATTGTCACTGTAGATAACAGAGAGAGGACATCACTCTCACTGTAGGTAAGGGAGGCATGAATGAATAGAGAATGTGGTGTGCTTGGAGGAAGAAAGCGCCATCTGTGCAGAGGGACTGGATCCACCAGTGAAGCATGTTGTTCTCACCCACCCTTCTCCTTGTCTCTGTGTAAACTAGGAGCCAGTCAACTACAGGTCCAGAATCAGAACAATTTTTCAGGTTGGAAGCAAATCAACTCACTGACTTGTATGTTTGTTTGTTTTGGTAAAAACAGCAGACAACTATGTGAAAAATATCTAAAATATTCAATGTATTTTAGGGCCTGAAATAGCAGACATTCCTTTATTAGTTCAAGGGATACTGGGAAGTGGCTCCATAAAGCCATTAGACATTAATGAAAATGTATTGGAATAAAGACTAATAAAGTCCTTGAGGTTCAGGAGGTGCATAATACCATCCATGCTCTGACCATCTGCTAGCTCAGTGATACACTGGGATATCATTGTGTGCCTGTGTATGCATGCAGCAGTGTATGTATGTGTACATACTGCATATACAGAAAGAGTTTGCTTCCTCATCTACTACAATCTCACAATTTAACCTGTGTTGTCCCCCTCAACACCAGGACATGAACTTTGAAAGCCAGATCCCAATCACCTCTTCATGTAGCTGCTCTAGGATGTGATGGTGGAATTGGCAGGATCTGTTGATGGTCGCCAAATTGCAGGAGAGATGATTCTTTCCACGCACCTCCCTGCATGTGGCTCCCCTGGGCTAATAATCCCAGGCATAGTGTCAAAGGTCTTTTTAAGTTTTGCCCAATAGCTTTAAGTTCATTGGTTTCTCAATGAGTTGATAAGCTGTACATTTCCCCCCTTGAAATTTTGGGATAAATTATCCATGAACCTCAAAGCCCTTCATTGGCTGTGAGCAGTGCTGCTCACAGAAGACCCCAGTGTACACTGGGTCATGAGTGACCTATTGACTATGCTCTGTAGCTGAGCCCATCAAGATGGTGCAGAAAGAACCTGTTTACCTACCGTTTCTGATTGCCCATAGACATCATGAAGGAGAAGACCTGTCCTTTGCTTCCATTGCTTGTACTCCTCAGGAAGTAGGGCTTCCCCACCAGTGCTGCAATGCTCTACGGTGGGGAATCTGAGACTTAGGGGAAGACAAATATGTCAGGCTTTGGATGCTCTTCTGGAAATATAAGGCATCAAGAGCTTAAGTATTTGTCATTTCAGATCACTCATCTGTCTGTATTCTCACTTTTAAATCCACCTTCTGTTGTTTTACTGATGGCTATGGCCAGATGGATGCCATTCCCTTTCCATAAGTCTCTGTTAATATTTCTGACAGGGAATGTATGGATTATGCTGAAGATGTTGGATCCTATCATTGATGTTTTGGTGAAGTTTGGATGTTGATGTAACAAGGAAATAAGAATACTCACAAGAATTCACACTAGAAAATCTTCCTATGGGTCTAAGAGAAACAACTTTATATACCATAAGTGGTGAGGGATGAGACCCCAAAAGACACTAGGGTGTAACAAAACTATACTGCCTGAAGACCTTTTCTATTTCTGTCTAGAGGCTGAAAGTTGGGCTTGGAAAAGGCTTGGGTAGGACATCAAGGTAGGTTGGGCCATTTGTAGGAAAACACAAAACGATAACAGGAAACAGGATTTGAGAGAGACTAGAAATCCAGAGAGGAGGAATTTCAGGGCAGAGCTTTAAGGGAGCACTTACATTAGGTGCATCATGAGATACAATCTCTCTCCCATTTCTCTCATAGAATGTCCCTAGAGGGACCCCACAAAATAATAATTGAATTCTCTGAAGATAATTGAAGGGAAATGACTGAGGTTTGATTCAGCTTCTCAGTTTGGCACCTAGCCTTCTGTTGGGGTTAGAGAGCTAGTGGCATCAGAGTTTCTAGAATATATGCACATGCCCACAGTTTTCAAAAGAAATATTTCAGGTTAGCTAAAGACCAACTCTCAAACACCAGGAAGTGAAAAGTAGAAGTCCAATAAGACAACACTACACACACATTGTGCTAACAACAGACAATAATTGACAGGAACAGATGGTGAAAATGATATGAAATAATGGGAATCCTTCAGTCTTGACAAAGAGAGCATCATATGGTTTAATACTTTGTCAGATATTGAAGCTGTCTATTGTGACCTAGGAATCTGTGTCATAGAAAAACATCACCTGGGTTGTGGTACCACAGTTAAGTGCAGCACTGATCACCAATAGCTTCTGGCAAAGGCTAACTACATCTTCAGTAGGGTGGGATGATCAAAGGAACTGTGCTACTTTCATAAGACAGGATATTACATACCAATGAAGATAAACTAACCATAAAAATGGACAGCATGAATATACCACAGATACATGATCTTGGAAAAGGAAGCCAGAGGCTATAGGATTGTATTGTATAAATAAAAGTTAAAAAGCATGAAAAGCAGACCCATTTTCTCAGGAATATTTCCTTAGCTGCTATCAAGAAAAATAGAGGACTGAACAACAAGAAAACAGACAGTGGTTTTATTTATGGAACACAGGAGGCACATAGATGACTCTGAGGCATTGATAAAGTTCTACTTTTCTGTCTTGGGTGTGTGATTGCACAGGTATTTTTAATAGTTCGTTAATCTGTACATTTTCATTGTAGGCAGTTTTGCATTTTTGTTTTGTCACAAATAATATACCTATACACAAATAAACAAACTTACAAAGGTATAAGGCTGCAGAGCCTGATCTTGAACTAACTAATTAGACTCTTGAACTAACTAATTAGTGTATTAATAAACACACACACACACACACACACACACACACACACACACACACACACACACCCACACACGTGCGTGTGCATGCGCACCATGAAAAAATACAAAGGAAAAACAAACCATGGCACATTAGATACTTTAAAATCCTAACCAAAGATTGCTATTACTAGTCAGTGCTACATACTTGGCACTTTTCTGCTGAAGAATCATCCGATATACGGCTGGTGCACCAAGGCATTGGGTGATGGGGTATTTAGACAGTGCCTGGAAATGAAGAGATGAGGAGTTTTATTTTGTATCCAGAGTTAAAAACGTTAGCCAATGATTGCCCCTTAGGTTATGGTCTCTCTTCCAGGAGGGTCTACTTAATTTTGTGTTAATTCCTTTAATACATGCACACTAGCACAGATTTCATACATGACATGTGTCAGGTACTGTTGGGAGCAAATGCAAAAAGAGTGAAGTAACATGCTAGGCAGTCGAAAGGGTAGATACTAACAGAGGAGACAAAAAAAGACATGCATGATAAAGTTTTTGGTACATGTCATAAGAGAAACATGGAGGTCTGTCAAGTACACATTGGAGGGCAATAGATTGGGTGGGTGCTCCAAGGAACTTATGGAGGAAATGGCATTTAGTAGGGCATTAAGAAAGAAGCAAACATGGTGTCTACAGAGAGGTGGGGTTGCTCATGAAATGAAGTCAGAAGATTCATAGGGATAAAGTTTCAGGAGCTGAACAAACAATTCTCCTTCCCCCCCTCTGTCTTTCTCCGTGTGTGTGTGTGTGTGTGTGTGTGTGTGTGTGTGTGTGTGTGTGTGTGTGTGGATATAGATGATCTATTTGAGATGATTGGAAAATCACAGTATTTTATTCTATTCTCTGTACTCTGACCAGTTGTGAATCTCTGTATTGATGGCCCCTACAGTCATACACTGGCTGTACTAATTGGACTGGGTAGGTTAAAAAAAATATTATGCATGGCTGGGAGAGAGAAGTGATGAAAGGCATGGAAGGAATTGGAAGGCAGGCAGTGCAAAGGTGAATTTGACCAAAATACATTATATACATGTATATTATCAAACAATAAATAAAAATATGTTTCAGAGCTTCTTTGAAAGGAAGGTAAGGCTATTGGTGACTAGTATGCTAATCAATAACAAAGGTAGAGTAAGAAACTGGTCTTGTCATATTACAAGTGTTTAATTTTGACACTTTGTTGTAATAAGTAACATCCCCACCCCACATCCACACCTGCTACTTGACCCTAGCAGAGCAGGCCCCAGAGATTTGAACTTATCTTCCTTGCTTTAGTTTCTCAACATGCATATTATGGGTTTCCTACCCACAAAGTCTGGTCTATAGATCCATGGAATAGCTCAGAAAGATGTATTTTATTCCAGCTCACATTGTGATCCTGACACTGACTCTGATTCAGTGTCCCACATGCTGAGATGCTCAAGAACAGGATTGCTTTAATTACATAGCCTTCTAGGAAGGAGGGCCTAGTCCCTACTCCAAATGACTTGACAGATTTTGTTGATTCCCCCATGGAAGGCATCACACTTCCTGTGGAGTAGGGGGTGGGGTGGGGTGGGAGGGTGGTCGGGGGATATGGGAGGGAGGAAAAGATGGAGGGAGGGAGAGGGAACTGGGATCAATATGTAAAATAAGAAAATAAATAAATAAATAAATAAATAAATAAATAAATAAATAAAAAAAAATGCAGCCTTCTTGGGTTTCCCTGAGTCTTTCTCAGCTGGGTCCCGCTTTGGGGAATACTATATCCTCTGGAAAGTTGGTCTTCTTACCTCCAAAATGATCTTAGGGTCAAATTGAGGAAGGTTGTGGATGAAGGCTGTAGCCCCTGATGCCCATGGTTCTATCAGGCTCCCCACAGTAGCCATAATCCATCCTGGGTCGGACATACACCACAAGATGTCAGATGTCTTCAGGCTGAACACTTTCCTGCTAACTCCAAAAGACAATGGCCTCAGATATGCTGCTGGGGGGGCATGTCAGGGGCTCAGGAGCATTTCAGGTGGGTGAGGAATCACTGTTCTCCCTCACATGATTTGTGTCGGGGCTCCACAGGTGCCCTACCATGTCATACTTCCAGGACACAAGTCAAGGAAAGCAATTTCCTGCTAATGATCCCTCAGACCTTTGCTAGAAAAGCTGGGCCAGTCTTCTGCTGTCCTGCTGGGTCTGAATCAGTCACTGATATAACACTTGGTGATTCTGGAAGCATCTATGTGGCAGAAACAGTAGCAGTGTGGCACAATAAAAACCTAATCTAAACAGAAATGTTTGAAGCCTAACCCCGGACCGCTCTAGCCATTACTCATTGGCTTCAAGTGTTTGGTTTGGGCTTTCCATCCTTTGCAATGAGGAGGCAATTAGTAGAGGGTCAATGCCCAAGTGCTGAAGAGGAGGGGTTCTCATGGTCTGCCTTCTCTTGCTCCTGTTCTGGCTAATAAGTCAGAGAACAGTGCTCTGTTCTGAATACTACAGAACTGGGGAGGGGTGAAGACAATCAATTTAAGATTATTGAAGCAATTCATCAAAGCTTAGATTGAGCCTCCATGTAATTTTGTTCAAAGTCGGAGCTGGTGACCTGTTAGAGCTAGGTCCTAGGCATTCCATTAGTGAGAAATGACACGTCTGGTTTTCCCATACTAGAGAAGGGGCTCTCAGAACAGGCATCTGTCACTCACTGTCAAAGACACAGTGAGTTGTTATTTGCATGGTTTACCAAATACACCCCCCCCTCTGAGAGTGCTCAACAGAATCCAAAGGAGCCCCTTGTGTCACCCTGGATCTATGTCAGCTAGCATTCAAGAGCCTACACTTTCATCTTTCAGACCCTCAGAGTTTGAACTGGAGACCAAGATGGGGAAACTTGCATTCAGATCACCATCTCCTCACCATGCCCATGTGCACACATCCCTTGCCTTACAGGTGGACCCCAGCCTCCAAATAGGTGTTCTTACCATGAAGGGATACAGGACCGGAAGGCAAGTCCCTGGTTGTGCTTTGCCATCTTGGGGAATCCCGTGGTCCCACTGGTGAAGAAGATGGCCATGGGATCCTTCATCTTTGACTTAATACAGGTGTGGTTCGGGGATGCTGATCTGCAAAGAGAGTTAAGGCAAAAGAAGAAAAATCACATTGTTGTTTTCCTGTCTTCTGATGGAGCAACAGGAAGCATTGAGTGGGGAACCTGGAAATGTGCAAGGCTGGAGGAAAGACTGGTGTTACCACTGGCAGGCATCAGCCCAACTGTGGGGTGATTTGCACAAATAGGCTTGTATGTCGTTAGTTGAAAAATGTGAAGAATATACAGACTGAGAAACTACAGAACACTTAGCTAGCACTGTTTATACTGCAGTTTGCTCTAAGTGAGTCAGGAATAAGGACTCATTCAATGCTCCCAGCAGGTCTGGGTAATGAGCAAGAGAACTATGTCCCTTTGGTCTGTTTGTTCTTGGGGCATCTTCCCAATGGATGCCTCTGAGCCTGCTCTGATTCTTGAGAGATAACAGCACTGCTGGCTTTGCTCAGTAAGACAGGACACCACACTGACTCTGGGTGATCTGAATGATTTCCCAAACATTTTCTTGATTTTAAACTGTTTTCAGTAATGTCTCTGGTTTTATGAGAGGCTGCTTCCCTTTACCGTTAAAACAAATGGCTTTAAACATGGACGTGTTTCTCCAAGGAGGCAACCTCACATGGTTCCTGATGTGCTGTGAGTATTGTGGGATACATCCACATGTTCCCAGGAGGTTTTCCTGTGGTGAAAGGAGTCTTTCTCTAGTTCTACCTAAAGAATTGCTGGTAAGGTGTTCCTATTGGTACCCACGAGAGGGAGAGTCTTTGCCCCTAAAGCTGTTATCCCACTGTCCCACTGCAATTAGAAATTCAGTTTCTTATTCTCTTTCTTGTTTGTTCTGAGAAATAATCTCACTGTGTAGCCCTGGCTGTCCTGGAACTTGTTATGTAGATCAGTCTGACTTTGAACTCACACCTGCACCAGCCTGCTAAACATTCAGTCATGTAATACCACATCAAGTTGTTTTGAAGTTTCACATCTCACCTCAAAATTTATTTTCATTGAACTCCTTCATATATGTGTTTATACACACATATGTATGGATGGATAAAGGTTTCTTATATATACAGAATATGCAATTATACTTGTCCCTGACTTTATAATCCTCCTTTGCTTGGCCTCAGTGCTGAGTATACATTAATGACAAAACATGAAAGTTCAACCTCCTGATTTTACAAAGCACCAAGGGCCAAGAAAACCAAGGGAAAGGAATCAAGAAGCCCAGGGTTTCACAGCAGGTGGATGACATAGCTAGGAAGAGTTTCTAGTATCCAGTCTCATGCACCTCTTGCACTAGTTAGTTGTCTCCCAGACCAGAAACTCACTTCATCAGTGACTGGAAATTGAGCCATCCTTCATGGCTATGATCAGACACCACCAGCTTGGTTTTCAGGGTAGGGCACTCAGAAGCCACAGAGTCCACCTCTGGGACAAGGCTCCCTGTGGTTACAATGGCTTTGGCTTGAGACAATTGTAGTCGGTAGAGGATATCCTTGGCTTTCAGCTGGGTAGTCCCGGGCATGAAGACAATCCCTGGGGGTGAGAAAGGATGGCTTGCTTTCACATCCACAGACTTAGGCCTTGTTCATTGGCTGAAACTTCCCACAATAGAATGAAAAGTATGAGCCACAGACCACCACCTCCACACCATGGGGACTACAGAATCTCATATCCTGTGTCAAATCTGCTCAATCGTAATCTGAATCATAATAAGATCTCCAACTGATTCCTCTGAACATGAAGATTATAGGCTCTTTCTTAGTTCTTTCTAGAGGAGTCCAAACAGGGGATAGATGGATCCTGGTTTGTAAACACTTAGGACAGATCAGGTAACCATGCCAGCGAGGATAGCATTGCTGATGCTTAGGATTGGCTGCATCTCAACACTCCATGCCGCAATTCCTCTTCCTCCCCATTAGTCTCTTGAAGTCGTCTTGAATGTCCTTTGTTCCTTTTACCTCAAATTTAGCAATATTGTCAAATTGACATTCCTATGTTCTCTTAATCAATACCAACACAACCACCACCAGTCAGTTCAAGCCTGGCTGTTCTACTGAAATCACATCCTTACCAGATGCCCCCTACTACCTTAAGACCACAAATCACAGGCCATTTCCTTCCACATTTCTTCCCTGCATGAACACCTGTGCCCTCTGTTTCTAGGGAGGCACCCCACACCCTATTTTGACACTGAAGTTCATTCTTTATCTTCTCTTCTTCCTCTTTATTTTTCTCTTTCAAAATAGCTGTGTGTGTGTACTTGTGTATGTACATGTGAGTGTGCATGAATGTGTGTGCATGTATGTGTATGTTTATGTGTGTGGGGATGGGTGGGAGTAGGCCTGAATGTGTGTGCCCGTGTGTGTGTGTGTGTGTGTGTGTGTGTGTGTGTGTATGTCCCCCATGTGTATGCTTACACACACACACACACACACACACACACACACACACACACACACACAATCCTGACTAGTAGTCTTTGCATGTGGGGAATCCACTATTGGACTGCCTTTCTTTACTTCTAACCCTCTTTAATTCTCACCTCAGAGGACTCAGCTATAGTCCTGGGCTTCTTACTAGCCATTTCTTAATTCTTTAGCGGTGTGGTTTCCTTTTCTATATTCTCTCTACTTTCGCTATTAGTTCTTAATCTCATATTACATTCTGTTAGATAATGAAAGGGACAGAAGGAGAAAGGAAGGGAAGAAGGGAGAAAGGGAGAGAAGGAAGACATTTTACAGGAATATATGTGAGGAGATGAGAAAGGCAATTGCAAGAAAGGCATCTGTGAGTCCTGCCACAGTTTGCATATGAAGTATCCCCCTAAAGGCTTTATCACCAGCTGGTAGATCCAGTGTTAAAAGGTGTTTGGATAACAAGGGCTGTGAGCTAATCAGTGATTAATTTATAGATTGACCATAATAGATTAACTGTTGGGAGGTGGTAAGGGGTGGGTCTTTGTTGAAATAGGTCATTGAAAGTTATCTTGTCCCTGGTGTCTTCCAGACTCTTGTGTTTTGCTTCCTGGTGACATGAGGTGGGATACTTTGTACACGAGCCCATAATGGTCTGCCTTACCTCAGCAGTAATGGAGCCAGGCAGCCATGGCTGAAATAATGAGACAAGGAGATTTCTATCTTTAACTTGATGTTTCCTCAACTATTGGTCACAGCAATAAAAGTCTAAAATACAAAGCCTCACATGAATTCCAAATTTTGTATAGATCTGGATAAGTGATTTAAAAAGGAAGGGAATTCTCTGCATGAAAATTTTAATTAATAACATGTAGATTATATGATACAAATGAAAATTCTGCCCATAAGCCTACCATAATAGTATTCAATGCAGTTAAGAGCTATGGATGCAGTACCAAACCATATAAAAGCCTACTGGGGAAAGATTCACAGCATCATACAGAAGGAACCCAGTAAATAGTGCCTGGCTTGAGTAATGAAATATTCATCACGGATGCTGGAGGATGCCCACTGCATAGACACCCCAACGTGGTATACTGGGGGAGATGTAACCTTGTTTTGTAGGATTGCAGTCAAATACAGTTAAGCTGAAGAGAACTACAAAGAAAGAATCTTCATTCCAAAAAGTGAGCTGTATTCTGCCAAACAACTGGCTTGGATGCTTCAAAAATGTTGCTATGCAGAAGAGTCTGAAACACTGCAGATTAAAGAGGGTGGAAGAGATCTGAGAACTACATACAATTCATGATTCTCGGCTGGATTTAAAAAGAAATTGGCTCTAAAGGATATTGTTTGTATAATAGAAGAATGTTAGTTATGAATGTATATGAGTAACTGTAGTGTGCTGATGTTAGCCTTTGGGTTGCAACTCTACTTTGAGTTTGTGAAGGGAACGTCTTGTGTTGAGTTTTAGCAGATTTATTATGCTACTGTGCTCATGAGTACTTACCTAGTGCTTGTAGGTCTCATAATATCCACAACATATTGCTGAGAGAGGAAGGAAGGGGTATATAATGTTACGTTTAGAGCATATTGACGCCAGTGTGTCAGGGAAAGAGAAAGAAAGTGTGTGAGTATGTGCGAATGGAGGAAGAGACAGACTTGAAGAATAGGGATGGCAAAGGGAAGAGGGAATGTTTTATATCCAACTGAGTTGTCCATCCTCAGATGGAGGCATGGAGGCTCTCTCTATGGTTCCGTTCCAGCACTCAGGTCCAACGAGTTCCATGTGAATCACTGACCTGTTCGAAAGCAGCCCACTGTCACCAGCCACCACTCAGGCACTCGAGGCAGAATCAAGGCCAGGCGATCCCCCTGCTGCAGGCCACAAGTCTGCTCAAAGACATTGGCTGTACGGCAGGTTAGGTCCCTCAGTTCTCGGAAGCTCCACTTTATTTCATCTCCTTGGCCATTTACCCACCATAAGGCTGGGCCTGAGCCTCTCTTGCCCTCCTAGTTAAGATAACATACCAAGTGTCACTTCCTGTTTCCAAGGAAAAGGACAATCCACTTCCACAGTCATTTTCCAGTGTGAGCCTAGCACAGTAAGATCCTTGTTAAGATAATAACAGACTCCAGAGAAGTAAGAAATTAGAATGGGGACTACCCTGAAGTCACTTGTGTCCATGAATACCCTTCAAGCTTCCCACTGAAGACAAATAAATCCTCTTCTTCATATGTCTGTTCTAGGTTCGTATAGACCAGTGGTTTTCAACCTGTGGGTCATGACCATTGGGAAATACATATTTCTGATGGTCTTAGGAACTGAGACACTGCTCAGAAGCAAAATTACAGTTATGAAGTAGCAACCTAAAGAAAGGTCTAGAGACCTGCAAGACTGAACTCCAACTAACAATTTGAGCAATTGTGGAAAGGCTACCATAAATGCCCTTCCCTGATAGTGAGATCAACAACTAACTTATCCACCATCATGGAGTCCTCATCTGGTACCTGTTGGAAACAGAAGCAAAGACCCATAATTAAACACTGAGTCAAACTAGAATCCAGATGCAGAGAGAGAGGTTGCAGAAACACACAAAGACAGCTGACCTGAACAAAGAAGAGCTAATGCCCCCCCCCAGACTGATAGCTGGGAATCCAGCATGAGACTGACTCAGACCCCCTGAATATGGGTCTCAGCTAGAAGGACTGAGCAGTCTAAGGATCTTCAGACAGTGGAACCAGGATGTATTCCTGATGCACAAAAGGACCGTGGAGGGATGCTCCCTTAACCTAGAGACAGGAGAGAAGTCCTAGTCCCTACTTCAAATGACTTGACAGATTTACATGACTCCACCTGGATGGCATAGACCTACATGTGGAATGGGGGTGGGGCGATAGGATGGGAGGGTGGTCAGGGTGCATGTGAGTGGGGAGAGAGTGCAAGAGACAGGGAGGGAGGAAAAGAGGGAGAGGAACTGGGATCGACATGCAAAATAAAAAAAAGATGCATTGTACATATGTCTGAAATATTAAGACAGTGAATAAAAATATTTGATAATTAAAAAAAAGAAAAGAAAGAAAGAAAGAAACCCTCAGGGAGACTGCCAGTCAAGTTCTCAGCAGAGGCTTTGCAAGGTGGGAGGAGATGAGCTCATATATTTAAAGTGCAGAGAGAGGGAAAACAACAGCAACAACAACCAGTTTCTTGACACTTCTTCTCAAATGTGAGGCATAAACTAAGATATTCACAGACAGTTCAAGCTGGAGGGAATTTAGGGTTTTTCGTGATAGTGAGACACAACTGCTCCTGGCAACACCAATTACTTCAGAGAGGAAAAAGGGGCATTGGAGAAACTCTTTAAGGAGTTTGCCTTTGACATGGCATGACTAGCCATTTGGGCAAGAAACTGCTCTTGCCTGGACTTTTGACTGTATGCTCTATGAAGTGGACATAGAGGACCCACAGGAAAGTGACTGCTTAAACAGATGGGACAGTCCTACAGGGTTTTTGCTTCATAGAAGAGTCTGGCAGACATTCTGCAGGACACAGAAAAGAAGAAGAAGAAGAAGAAGAAGAAGAAGAAGAAGAAGAAGAAGAAGAAGAAGGAGGAGGAGGAGGAGGAGGAGGAGGAGGAGGAGGAGGAGGAGGAGGAGGAGGAGGAGCAGCAGCAGCAGCAGCAGCAGCAGCAGCAGCAGCAGCAGCAGAAGCAGAAGCAGAAGCAGAAGCAGAAGAAGAAGAAGAAGAAGAAGAAGAAGAAGAAGAAGAAGAAGAAGAAGAAGAAGAAGAAGAAAAGACTGACAAACTGCCAATACAGTTGGGACAGTTTGAAAGTTCCTACTTTGATGAGAAGTCTGCCAGACACACTATGGCCTATGGGCAGAAGATGGATGCTACAATGTTACAGAGGAACTTTGGATGAATGCCCAGGCAGTGAGATGTCTCTGTCAATTTTAGAGTTTACATATTATCCTTCTGTGGTCTTTGATGAAGTTGAAGCCATATAGTATGGTTTCATTAGTTATGATAAAAGATAAGTTATATATAAGACTTTAGACTCACAAAGATGAAATAGATGATAGGTATTTTCTATAAATTTTGCCAAATGTTTATGGACTAAATATTGTAATTATAGTTCTTTCTTAATAACTGTTTTGTTATCTATAATTTAACTATGTTAAAGTTAAAACTTTTCTTTTTATTTTGACAGGAAAGAGGAGATGATGGGAGATATTATTCTGCATATGTTTCTCTTATTGGTTGATGAATAAAACACTGATTAGCCAGGCAGGAAGATAGGCAGGGCTAGGAGATGAGGAGAATTCTAGGAAGTGTAGGCAGAGAGGAGTCGACATGTGAGCCTGGGAAGAGAGGAGGAGAGTCAGACATCCTTCTTGAAGATAAGACCATGTAGAAATATATAGATTAGTAGTTATGTATTAATAATTAAGACAGAGCTAGCCATTAAGTACCCCAAGGCACCGGTAAACAGTTTCATAATTATATAATATCCAAGTGTTCATCTGGAACAAGGTGGCTACCAGACCAGGCTGGTGGGAGAAAACTTAAAGCAACAGTCTCACTGGCCTCTACTTTTATTCTCTAGTTATATCTAAAAGACAATGACAACCCAACTATTAAAGTGTTTATATTGTGAGAAGATGGAATTTGTGACATCGTGATTGTAATATTGAGGTTGAATGGGATAAGGCTGTGGAGGAGTAGACTTTCTTATGTGATTGAGGTTAAACTGTTTAAAGTTAAAAATAGACTCTTGTTGTTACAGAATATTATATGTAATCCTCATGGTAAGCACAAGGAAAATATCTCTAGAATACATGCAAAGAAAAATGAAAAAAAGTCATACATGTTGCCATGGAAACTTACCGTAAAGTAATGGAGGATAGCTTGAAGAAAGAAACAAAATGGCAGGAAAAATGAAGCATTGTCTACCTCACTTACTGTCTTATATTAAGTTGTGTACTCATTAAGTCTTATTTCTATGAATAAGCAAATTAGTGAAGTGTGTAAGAGACAGAATGGAAACAAGTTGATGTGAGTGTAATCTCATATATTTGGGGACTGTTTCAGGACTCACTAGGATATATATATATATATATATATATATATATATATATATGTATAAATATATATATATATATATATCCTGATGATTTGATAGTAATATATCTTTTAATTTCCAAGAACAACCAGGCTTACACATTGGTAGCCTTAGTGAGTAACTGTATCTAGCTTAAAGCTTAACTTTGTTTTGCTTTATTCTTTTGTTGTTGTTTTGTTTTCTAATGGTTTATTTGCCAAAATCCCTGATGATTTCACATGAGTTCATTATATTTCCATCTTATATTTTACAAATTACATTTGTTGAAAAGTGAGTGAAGTAAACGGTGACATTTGGGCAGTGCTGCTGATTGAACCAGGGAACCGTGATGCTTGTTGGTGAGTCACAAGAGGTGGTACAGAAAGCAGAGGCCTTCACAGGAGTGCCAACCATGAAGGTCCCAAAGCTCACACACCCCACAACAGTTTACTGAGTGACTACTATGTGTGAGGCACCATATGTCACTACAGTGAATGGGTGTAAGTTACTAATCATGAGTGAGGTGGTTGTAAACACTGAAGCAGACAGATCCCAGATATTGGAAATGAATATTAATGAGATGGGGTGCTTGTAAATGGGGTTGCGGGTGTTGGGGATACAGATGAAATGGCAGTGGCTGACTGTGGTGTTATGAAATCCAGTCATCCTGGACTTTCCTACAGGAATACTTTCCTGTTTGTTAACCCTATAAGGTGGTATATGAATTCACTAACCAGAACTTTATGGGGAGAATATAAAATAAGCTAATACCATTGCTTCCTCATCACCACTTTCTTCTTTCCTAACCCATCTCATGCTCTCAATATTCTTAACTAGACTTATGGCATTGGCAGTGAAGAAGCCCATCTATTTCTGAAGCAGAGGTGCTCTGGCCTCTCAGAAAGTAAGGCTAGGCTGAAGGTTGGATTGTGGAATCAATCAGCCTGGATCCAAAGCTTGCCTTCCAGCTTGTTAGATAGGTAGGAGGTCCTAGTGGGTCACTTGAACGCTTAGGTCCCCAGTTTTCTCATCTGGAAAATGGGAACAGCAGAATACCAAATGTAGAATGGCTGACATAGAACAGAGCATATCCTCCATGACTGAGGGCTGTATTTTTCTTGGCACTGTCATGAACATTCTGAGAGAAGATGGCAGATGAGGCAAGTTGACCTTGAATAGTAACCTATGCATGTATGCTCGTGGGGAACTAATGGGAGATGTTATTCTGTAAATATGTTTCTCATACTGGTTAATAAATAAAGCACTGTTGGGCCAATAGGAAAGCAAAATAGGCAGGGCTAGGAGACAAGGAGGAAAGAGGAAGTAGGGAGGAGGAGTCAAGATGTAGAGCATGGAGAAAACAAGATGCTGGGACCACCGCTCCCCGATAAGATGACCACATGGAAATACTTAGATAAGTAGAAATGGGTTAATAATTAAGACAGAGCTAGCCCATAAACAATAATGGTAACTGGCCAACAGGATTGTATCAAATACAGAGTCTCTGTGTGTTATTTGGGGCCGGCACACCAGACCGGTGGCAGGCAGGCTGGTGGAAAACATACATGCTACAGATGGCGTAACATTTATAGCTACTTCCCAACTTCATCTCAGATAAATTGTCTTCATACAAAGATCAGGTGCTGTAGGGCTTGTCAGCTAGGGCTGAGTGGCTCAAACCTTCACACTTGTCTATGGCAGGTGCCAGTGTCATGCCTACTTCTCTATAGATCTGTGTCTAGGGAAAAGACAGGCCAAGGGGTTTGTTCTGTAGAGAGACGTGGTGCCACTGCAGGCCACTGAGACTGCTTCTCTGGAAAACTCTAAAGCCATCTCAAGAATGTAGATGACATTAAGGATCTCAGGGAGACTTGCTACCTTCATAGGATGACAGCTGATGTGACTTAGATAAATCTTGTAGCTGCTCCAGTGCACATTATTAAACCTGTCTCTTCTCTAGGCATGGCTTCAAGACCAGCTCAAGTGTGATGAGCTGAACACTTCTACTCTCTCACTAACTAAATGCGAGAACTCTTGACCTCCACAAACCTGCCAATTAGAACTTTGCACTTGATTGTAGTTATGGAAGAATAAACATTCATAAGATAATTTTACCCATGGTGCAAGTGAGCTTTAAAGATAAATTAGTCCCAATTTCACAGAAAAACAAACAAGTTACTGAAGCTCAGAAAAGTGAGAAAATACCCAGACTAGGAATCAAGTCCTCAGATGTAGTAAGCCTTTCCCACCACAAGGCTGTCTTGAAGAAGCCATGGGCTCTTCTGTATCTCTGGATAATCCATATATTCCTCAGTCTCTTTACCAAGTTAGAGCAAGATAAAGCCACCATGCCACTCCTACTCCCATGCTATTACCATGCCCTCTTACCTCCTCCATTTGAGCCCAGTAGTCCAGCACATCGCTAGCAAAGTTAAATTCCTCAGGTGAGTCATAGTCATTCCATCTTTGAGTTCCAACTCCTGATGTAGATATGCTGTGCTGATAAGAAGGTCTTGGGGGGAAGCTATGGAAGAATTTGTAGATGCCCCATGGGATCTGGAAATTCTTCAGCCACTGCATATTGAGGTGGTCCTCTGGTATGAAACAGAACCTTCAAGTCACTGCCTGCCTCGAGAAGAGATGGCTTACCTGCCAATCACCCTGCAGGAGCCTTCTCTACATAGTGTGGATGTGTGGTCCTGATCTGTTGCTAGAATTACCTCTTGACTATGAATGGTTGTAGCTGCTACACTTGATTGGGACACATTCCTGGAGTTCTCTTGCAACTCCCTCTGATTTGATTCTAGGGTGGTAGCCATGTAGCCATCCAGTGTGCAAATCCTGACCATGGGACAAGTTACCTTTACTCTGGAGACCTTTCTTCCTGTCAAGGCCTGTCAAGGCCTGTCTTCCTGTCAAGTTCCATGGAAATTGTCATATCTTCATCTAAATCCCACCCCCAAAAGCTGATGATGGGTAAAAATCTCAATAGTCATCCCTGTGAATTTTAAACGGAAGCTAGAACAATTACAGTCTCTCTCAAAATTGTGTGTGTGTGTGTGTGTGTGTGTGTGTGTGTCTGTCTGTCTGTCTGTCTGTCTGTCTGTCTGTCTGTCTGTCTGTCCGTCTATTTATCAGTGTGTTTGGTACCAAAGAGTAGCTCAGACTGTCTCCTATTAGAATAGGCATAAAATGAAAAGTTAGGGGAAATTCCTGAGATTATGATTACTATATGTGAAATACATGAAGCTGATACCCAGAGACATGGAAATGAGTGTAGCCTTCTTATCTCCTCCTGCTCCTCTGCTCTTATGTTATTTTGAGCTTCCCCCAGATTTTGTGGACTTCCCTATGGATTCCTACAGCTATACATCCATCCTCAGAGCAGACAGTACTAGTGTCTTAGCTCCTTCCTAGTGACACTATGAAGTCTGGGCAGCAGCTCCAAGGGCATGGATCATTTCAGTGAGATCATAAGTTCAAGGACAGCCTAAATGATAAAACCAATCCTAGGAGAACCCATGCTACATGGCAAGATTACCCTCTCCAGAACAAAAACAAAACAAAACTGAATCCTGTATTTGAAAGATCATATAATTGGAGGTTTAGATTACATGTCAAATACTGGATGGGGTAGTCTTAACTGATGACAAAAAGAAATTGTTGGCTTTTTGGGAAGTGCAGCATCCTTTAGTTCCACTGTGGAAGGGAGTATGCTACAGGGGCAGATGCTGGGTGTAGGCTCCCATTGGCTATTCTTTTCTACAAAGACTGTATTTCTACATAGATGTCTGAATGATCTCAGGGTCTTCCTTAAATAGTGTTTTCCCAAAGGCAGGGCAAACAGCCACTTAATAAAGAGCCAGAAGGGCTAGGCACACAGCTCAGTGATAGAACACTTATCTGTGGATGTGGGTCTAGCCTCTAGCACTGCAAAAGAAATAATCAAATAAACAAATAATGGCTACTGACTTAAACAAAAGGATGAACTAGAATGAGGAAATATAGTAGTAACATTTTAAAACAGGCTGATTTTGTGCCTTCTCTTGAAGTATATGTGGGAGTACTAACCCCAATATTTTATAATGTGACTGTAATTGGAGGCTGGTAGTTTCAAAAGTAATTGAATTAAATATGAGGCCATTGCAATACATTACAGTTTGCCTCCTTTTTAAAAAAGGAAGCAGGCATTAATAGTGCACACCTTTAATACAAGAACTTGGAAAGTAGACAGAGACAGATTTTTCTGTGAGTTTGAAGTCAGCCATGGATACAGAGGAAGGCCGTGTCAAAAACAAAATGAAGGAGGTTAGCATTCAGACACAAGTTGGAGGCAAATGCTATATGAACATGAAAACACTCATCTATAAGTCAAGGAAAAAAGCATCAAGTGTTGATCTTAGACTTTCAATATTTAGTACTTTGGGAAAACAAATTTCTGTCAAGTCATTCAGTCTGTGTTAATATTCCATGGCAACCTTCTTGTTCAAATAGAGAAGAAATAATGACACTCTTTTACAAATAGTTTGCAGTTCTGATTTCATGTTTGTTATGTGAGTTTGCAAACACAGGAGTACCTAGATGAGGACAACTAAGGGAAGCCGAGAGGGGAGTCTTTAGTAATCAAACAACACAAGTTCAAATTCCAGGACCTCCGTTCCCATCTATGTAACTTGGAGCAATTTGCTTAACCTTGCTCTTAAACACAGATGGACCAACAACAACTATTGACCTAAGTAATGATGGTAATTGACAACTCACATTCTGCAAGGCCCAGCACAGGTAAGTACTTGGAAGTAGGAGCTATTGCTGGCTAATTCTCTCCCCAGGGAAATGGAGCAATGAAGCCTGGTGTAAAGAAATATAATCTTAAGCTCTGAAAGCAGGATTAGAGGGAAGAAGTGGGTATTGACACCTGGAATAGATGGTGAAGGGAAGCTTTTGCATTGAAATAGATACAGCACCCACCACAGGGCACATTACAGCTTTAAGAGCCATCTGTATCTATGTATTTCTGTCTGTCTTCCTGAGCTGTGCAGACCTCTCTTTAACAGCTGTTTCCATTTCTGTAACTGTGTACCAATATCTAAAAATTGCATCTCTATATATCACTATCTGTGGCTATATATCTACATAGCAATAATTATATTAATTATATGTATATATATATATGTATGTACACACACACACACATGCACACACATTTCTATCGATTCACTATACTGTTTGTGGAAGACACTAAATATCCAAAGTAATCTTAAATTCTTCCCTTGTCACATTTCAAAAAACTGGGAAATGTAAACTGGAAAGAGAAAATCTATTGTGTCTATAGAATGTCTGAACCATAGAACAATTTCTCTTTCATTTATGAGAAACTTATTATCAGGGTTCCATATGTGGTTTTAGACCCTGTCAATTGGAGGAAGATTGACCCTCTTGTAGGATATACTCTGAAGACACTATGAAATGATTTTAAAGTCCAATGTTTTGAAATGTTTTGAAGTGTATTCTGGAAGCAATTTGGCTATGTGGATTTAAGGGGATTCTGAACTCAGGATTCTAGACTCATGAATGCAGTACCTTGAGAAGTTTCTGGAATCAAATGTGTTCAACAAACCTTTGGATGCAAAATGTTTCTTAACAGACTGGCACATTTAATGTGGTATACAGGAACTCAGTTGCAGAGCCAGTATTTGACTTTGGCTCCTGCTTTATTAGCTACTTGTTCTGTGGTTTTGGTCCCCATAATTTGTGGAATAAAGGTGATGCCTACCATACTGATTTATATGATTGGTAGTGGCATAAACACTTTGCCAATATTGAACCTGGAACATACTAAGCATTTAAAAATGTTGAACCTGAGGTATCTTTTAACTACCAACAGTTATGAATCTCTCTCTCTCTCTCTTTCTCTCTCTCTCTCTTTCTCTCTCTCTCTCTCTCTCTCTCTCTCTCTCTGTGTGTGTGTGTGTATGTGTGTTAACATTCACACACATGTGGAGGTCAGAGGGCAATGTTAAGTGTTTTCCTCAATACCTTCCCACTTTAGTTTTTGAGACAAGGTCTCTCACAGAACCTGGTGCTTGCTGGCTGACTTGGCTAGATAAGTTGGTTGGAAAGCCCCAGGAGTCTTTCTGTCTTTGAGTCCCCAAGCCTCAGGGTCCCTCTGTCTGATTCCTGGCACTGGGATAATAGAGACAACAGTTTTCTTTCTGTTGCTGTGATGAACACCATGACCAAAAGCAGCTTGGAATGCAGACTGTTTATTTAGCTTTACATGTCCTGATCATGCTCGCTCCCTGAGGGAAGCTAGAGCAGGAACACAAACAGGGGCAAGAACCACAGAGGAATGCTGCTTACTGCCTTATTCCTCATGGCTTCCTCAGCTTATTTTTAGTACAAGGCAAGATGCCCAGGGGTGGAACCACCCACGTGGGTTGGGTCCTCTTACACCAATCATTAATCATGAAAATACCCTGCAGACTTGCTTACTGGTCAATTTGATGAAGGCATTTTCTCAGTGGAAATTCCTTTCTTCTCTACAGTGACCTAGCTTGTGTCCAGTTAACACTAACAAACACAAGGCACATGCCATAGGGCAGCTTACTTGGACTTTTATATTGGTACTAAAGATCAAATCCAGGTCCCCATGCTTGCTTAGCTCAAGCCTTACTAGGTTAAAGGTATTCACTTTAAAGAAAAAGAAGCAGCGACTCTGTCTCTGTCTTCTCTACTCATTCCTTAACACAACAGTCCCTTTCTATGAGCCAGCCACTGTGCTGATCACAGCTCATATATGTTTCCAGGTATTCTGACCACCAACATGTCCACCATGATATTGTTGTTAAAGAAAGGAAATGTCAAAGAATTTAAGTGATTTGACCAAGGCCATGTAATTTGAAGGTGGCATTCCCAGACTGTATTCTCAAGTTTATAGATTTTGTGGAATATATAGATGCACAATATCAGACAGAGGGGCGCACACACACACACACACACACACACACACACACACACACACACACACACACACGGCTTTGTCTTACCTGATACTGTGAAGGACACAGTTGTCTAGGTCTATGTAGGAAACGAGGCTCGTAGAATCTGCCCTCTGTGAGAGTCCTACTGAGGACTCAGCACACAGCAGTTGAACTTGGCCCCTGGGTGAGGATACTGTTGAGCAGATAACTCCAGGAATTGGATGATGCTGTTGGGGGAGGAGATGTTCAGTGGAGAGGGCAGAAAGTGGTGCAAGGTTCCAGAAGGGGCAGCCAGCTAGGGAAAAGATTGTGTATAACCTTCCCAGTGTTTGTGGGCTACTCCAGGTGGAACAGGAGAAGAGAGGGAGTCTTCATAAGTTCTCTGCAGCTAATCTGCTCCCCTTTTCTAGACTACACCCCTCATTTTCATCTATATGACAGCTGAAGGACCACACAGCTTCAAAGCTAAGACTCTTGCTCCAGAGCCACAGAGAGCTCATTGGAGTGAGCCTAAGTTTTGCCTGCAACACTTGTCTCTTCCTGGATGACCCCCTTGTTTCATTCCTCACTTTATTTGTAAAATGAAAATGATAAATTCTGAAGATTTTATTTTCAGGCTAATGTTAACATGAGATAATTCTTAAGAGGCACATAACACACAAAGATAAACTCATGGTTCCAAAAGGCAGTAGAGTCTATGACTACCATGGTGGTGAGTGTGGCAGCAGGTATCCAGGCATGGTCCTGCAGGAGTAGCTAAGAGCTTATATCTAATCCACAAAGAAGAGGCAGAAAGAGGCAGTGGGGAAGAGATTGGACCTGGAATGGGCTTTTGAAGCCTCCAAGCCCATCCACAGTGACATACTTCTTCCTCCAACAAAACCAGACACTCTAATCCTTCCCAAACAGTTCTAGTTCTAACAACTTGGGACCAAGTATTCAAGTATATGGGTCTAGGAGGACAATTCTCATTTGAACCACCATACTGACAAGATAATGGACTTAGCTATATTTTACTCCTTTTATATTGAGCCAAGTCACATCATAAAAGACTATGTAGAAGTCACTATTATCATCACCATTTTGACACTAAGTGAATGTTGACACTAAGAATTCCAGTCAGATGACCAAGCTCAGGACAGACAGGAAATGATGGAAAGAGCATTTGAACCTGGATTTACCTGGGCATAATTCTTAGCTGTTAGTCACTGTGCTCACTATCATGCATTCATCCTGGAAGTAGCTCCAGCTAAAGGAATACACAGATCTTTACAAATTCTCTGTCTTGATTTCTACTGTCAACATGTCTGGCTCTAGCCAGCAACAATGGTCTGAGGCAGAACAAAACTCATATTGGAACTTGTGCATTGACTCAAATAGAAAATACTCTTTTACATTGCTCTAGGTACCCCTTAGGCATTTTATTATACAGTAGCATTTAGAGAGATTTTTTTAAACTTAATTAAAATTTATATGTAGATAGTGCATGCCAAAGGCTGGAAGAATTTCATCAAATAGTTCATAGCTAGGAACAGAATTATTGTAATGAAGTGGTTTCTGTAAGATCAGCATTCTGGGCCAGATGTGGAGGTGCATGCCTTCAATTCCAGCACAAAGGAGGCAGAGGCAGGGGAATCACCATGAGTCAAGGGTCAGTCTGGTCTATATAGTGAGGTCTGGACCATCCAGAGCTATGTAGTGAGACATCTTAAAACCAAAAAAAAGTAAGCAAGCAGATTGATATTAAAAGAGATGTCAATGATTAACCATCTACAATTAAAAAATGTAAGAGCAGATCACCAGGCCTTGGCTAGAGGTGAGTCTGGGTCCAATCCCAGTGGATTCTCCCCTACAACCTTCCCCGGAAATCCCTGTGTGGGCCCTGGATCTCAGAGCTCGCTGCCCCTGTGTCCTGTCCCCATCAAGAGAGCTCTTAGAGCTCTGATACACCCCACCTACTCCTACTGAGAGCCTGCCCTCCCCCTATCCTCTGCCTTACCCTGTCCACTGTCCCACCACTCTGGTTGAACACTGAGACAGAGAGTGGAGCCAACAATCCAGCCACCTTCAGGGAAATTCCTCGAGCTGATCTGAGCACAATAGATCTGCCTATCCATGCGTGACCATCCATTTGCCTTGTCTCTGAACCCCCAACACTGGTCTTCCCTGGAGTTCTGGTCCCCTCCCAGAGATCTGCCTATCTCTGTGGAACCACTCTGAGTTTTTGCCGGCTGGATCCTTGACCCCCATCACAGGGCCTCTGCCCAAAGAGGCCTCAGCTGGAGAGGGCCAGGTCCCAGCTAAACCCGCCTACCAGTGAGGAAACATCCTGTGGACTGGCTTATGCCAAAGAGGTCTTAGCTCTCCTCTTCTGGAGCCTGATGTTTGACCCCCATCGCCGGGCCCCTGCCTGTGGAGAGACCTCCTAGAGAGCTTGGACCACCCAGAGCTACAGACATCATACCTCTGACCCACCAAAGCCCATAAAGAGAAAGGGAGAGAACCAACAACATCTACTGGAAGAATCTATGGGAAGACAGCAATACAAGAAAATACCTAACAACAGAAAGACAAGCATAACACCACCAGAATCTAGGGAATCTACACCAACTAGACCGGAGCACAACAAAGCAGATGAAGCATATAAGAGAACAACTTAAAAATTGTCATCATAAAAATGATAGAGGCCCCCCTCAAAGATGTGAGAAAATCCCTTAAAGAAATGGAAGAAAAAACAAACAAACAATCGGAAGAAATGAACAAATTTCTTAAAGTACAGAAAGCCAAAAAAAAAAAAAAAAAAAATGAACAGATGAAGGAAATGGTTCAAGACACGGAAATGGAGACAATAATGAAAACACAAACCAAAGGAATGCTGGAAATAGAAAAACTGGGCAAATGATCAGGAACTACAGACGCAAGCAAGCATAACCAACAGAATTCAAGAGATGGAAGAGAGAATCTCAGGCATGGAAGATAAACTAGAGGAAATACATACATGGACCAAAGAAAATTGCAAATCCAACAAATCCTTAACACAAAACATCCAAGAAATGTGGGACACTGTGAAAAGAACAAACCTAAGAATAATAGGCATAGAGGAAGGTGAGGAAGCCCAGCTCAAATGTGCCAAAAACATATTCAACAAAATCATTGAGGAAAACTTTCCCAATCTGAAGAAGGACATGCCCATGAAAGTACAAGAAGCATACCGAACACCAAATAGACTGGACCAAAGAAAAAAGACCCCTCAACATATAATAATCAAAACACCTTGATGGGAGATGTTATTCTGTAAATATGTTTCTCATACTGATTAATGAAAAAAGCACTGTGGCCAATGGGAAAGCAAGATAGGTGGGGCTAGGAGATAAGGAGGAAAGAGGAAGTACTTAGGAGGAGTCAGCATGTAGAGCCTGGAGAGAACAGATGCAGGCCCACTGCTCTCTGATAAGATGAGCCACATGGAAATACTTAGAATAGTAGAAATGGGTTAATCATTAAGACAGAGCTATCTGGTAAACAATAATAGTATCTGGCCAACAAGATTGTATCAAATACAGAATCTCAGTGTGTTATTGGGGGCTAGCGTGGTGGCAGGATCAGACCGGCGGCAGGCAGGCTGGCGGAAAACATACATGCTACAGTACCTAACATACAGAATAAAGAAAGAATATTAAGGGCAATGAAGGAAAAAGGACAAGCAACATATAAAGGCAGACCTATCAAAATTACGCCTGACTTCTCCATGGAAACCCTCAAGGCCAGAAGGTCTTGGATAGATGTTCTACAAGTACTAAGAGTCCACGGAGGCCAGCCCAGGCTACTATACCTAGCAACCCTCTCAATCACTATAGATGGAGAAAACAAGATATTTAATGACAAAGCCAGATTTTCACAATACATATCTACAAATCCAGCCCTACAGAAAGTTTTGGAAGGAAAACTCCAACACAAGGAAGTTAACTATGCTCACAAAGATGTAGGCAACAGATAATACCACTTTACCAGAAACCAAGGGTAAAGCAGGACAAATATATTCACAATACTACTGCCAACAACAAATCTAAAACAAAAAAGCATTAACAATCAATGGTTCTTACTCTCCCTCAACATTAATGGTCTTAACTCGCATATAAAAAGATACAGGCTAACAGAATTGATACGAAGACAGAATCCATCCTTCTGCTGCATACAAGAAACACATCTAAGCTTTAAAGATAGACATTACCTCAGAGTAAAGGGCTAGGAAAAGATCTTCCAATCAAATGGACCCAAGAAGCTATCCTAATATCTAACAAGTTAGACTTCAAATCAAAATTATTCAAAAGAGATTAAGTTGGTCATTGTATTCATCACAAGAGAAATCCATTAACACAAGTCTCAATTCTAAACATCTATGCCCCAAATACAAAGGCACCCACATTCGTAAAAGAAATGCTACTAAAACTCAAAGCTCACATAAAACCTCAACACACCACTTTCACCACTAGACAGGAACACCAATCAGAAACTCAACAAAGAAACAAAATAACTAACAGAAGTTATATCTCAACTAGGTTTAACAGACATCTATAGAACATTTCATCCAAACACAAAAGAATATACCTTCTTCTCTGCTCCACATGGAACCTTCTCTAAAATCGACCACATACTAGGTGGCATAACAAACCTCAACAGACACAAAAGAATTGGAATAGTTCCCTGCATCTTATCAGGCCACCATACTTTAAAATTGGAATTCAACAACAACACAAATCGCAGAAACCCTACAAACTCATGGAAACTGAACAATGTGCAATTGCACCACACCTGGGTCAAAGAAGAAACAAAGAAAGAAATTAAGGACTTCCTAAAATTCAACAAGAATGAGGACACAACATACCCGAACTTATGGGACACCTTGAAAGCAGTGTTACGAGGGAAGTTCATTGCACTGAGTGGTCATATGATAAAAACAGAGGATAGTCACATTAGACAATTAACAGCCCAACTGAAAGATTTAGAACAAAAAGAAGCAAACTCATCCTGGAGGAGTAGATGCCAGAAAATAATCAATTTGAGGGCTGAAATCAATAAAATAGAAACCAGGAAAACAATAAAAATGTCAATGCAACAAAGAGTTGGTTTTTCAAGAAAATCAACAAGATAGACAAACCCTTATCCAAACTAAAGAAAAAGCAGAGAGAGAACATGCAAATTAACAAAATCAGAAATGAAAAGGGGAACATAACAGCGGACACAGATGAAATCCAGACAACTTTCAGGTCATACTTTGAAAACCTGTACTCCACAAAATTTGAAAATTCAAAGGAAATGGACACATTTCTAGATAACTATCACTTACCAAAATTAAATCAAGAACAGACAAACAACTTCAATAGACCTATAACTCCCAATGACATAAGCAGTCATCAAAAGACTTCCAACCAAAAAAAAAAAGCCTAGGGCCAGATGGTTTCAGTGCAGAATTCTACCAGAAATTCATTGAAGAGCTAATTCCAATACTTCTCAAATTGTTCCACACAATAGAAACAGAAGGCTCATTACCAAACTCTTTTTACAAGGCCACAATCACCTTGGGACCCAAGCCTCACAAAGACACAACTAAGAAAGAAAACTACAGACCAATATCCCTGATGAACATCGATGCAAAAATACTCAATAAAATACTGGCAAACCGAATCCAAGAATACATCAGAGAAATCATCCACCATGACCAAGTAGGTTTCATCCCTGGGTTGCAGGGATGGTTTAACATACAAAAATCTATCAACATGATCCACCATATAAACAAGTTGAAAAAGAAAAACCATATGATCATCTCCCTAGATGCTGAAAAAGCCTTCGACAAAATTCAACATCCTTTCATGATAAAGGTCTTGGAGAGATCAGGGATAACAGGAACATACCTAAGCATAATAAGCACAATATACAGTAAACCAACAGCCAACATCAAACTGAATGGAGAGAAGCTTAAGGCGATTCCTCTAGAATCAGGACAAGACAAGGCTGTACTCTCTGTCCATATTTCCTCAATAATGTACTTGAAGTTCTAGCTAAAGCTATAAGACAACAAAAGGAGATCAAAGGGATCCAAATTGGAAAGGAAGAAGTCAAACTGTCTCTATTTGCAGATGATATAATAGTTTACATAAGGGACCCAATAAACTCTCCCTGGGAACTCCTACAGCTGATAAACACCTTCAGCAAACTAGCAGGATACAAGATAAACTAAAAAAAAAAATCAATAGCCCTACTTTATTCAGATGACAAAGAGGCTGAGAAATAAATCAGAGAAAGATCACCCTTTACAATAGCCACACACAACATAAAGTATCTTGGAGTAATACTTACCAAACATGTGAAAGATCTATACAATAAGAACTTTGTGTCTTTAAAGAAAGAAATTAAAAAAGATACCAGAAAATGAAAGATCTCCCATTCTCTTGGATAGGAAGGATAAATATAGTAAAAATGGCAATCTTGCCAAAAGCAATCTAAAGATTCAATGCAATCCCCGTCAAAATCCCAGCACAATTCTTCACTGACCTTGAAAGGATAATAATCAACTTTATATGGAAAACAAAAGACCCAGGGTAGCCAAAAACAACACTGTACAATAAAAAAAAAAAAAACAAACTCCAGGAGGCATCACTATCCCTGACTTTAAGCTTTACTACAGAGCTATAGTTCTGAAAACATCCTGGTATTGGCACAAAAATAGACAGGTAGACCAATGGAATCAAATCGAAAATCCTGATATTAACCCACACACCTATTAACACCTGATTTTCAACAAAACAGCTAAAAGAATACAATGGGGGGTGGGGAGAAAGCATCTTCAACAAATGGTGCTGGCACAACTGGATGATGGTGTGTAGAAGACTGCTGATAGACCCATGTCTATTACCATGCACAAAACTCAAGTCCAAATGGATCAAAGACCTCAACATAAAACAAGCCACATTGAACCTCTTAGAAGAGAAAGTAGGAGGTACCCTTGAACAAATTGGTATAGAAGACTGCTTCCTGAACATAACTCCAGTAGCATAGACACTGAGATCAACAATTAATAAATGGGACCTCCTCAAACTTAAAAGCTTCTGTAAGGCAAAGGACACAGTGGATAAGACCAATCGGCAGCCCACAGATTGGGAAAAGATTTTTACCAACTCTACATCTGATCTCCAAAATATACAAAGAACTCAAGAAACTAGTCAACAAAACACCAAATAGCCCTATTAAAAAGTGGGATACAGAATTGAAGAAAGAATTCTCAATAGAGGAAATAAAAAAGGCTTGAAAGACACTTAAGAAAGTGCTCAACACCCTTAGCCCTCAGGGAAATGCAAATCAAAACAACTTTGAGATACCATCTTACTCCTGCCAGAATGGCTAAAATTAGAAACACCAATGACAACTTATGTGGAGACAGGGGAACACTCCTCCACTGCTGTTGAGAGTGCAAACTTGTACAGCCATTTTGGAGATCAGTATGGCGGTTTCTCAGGAAAATGGAAATTAGTTTACCACAGGACCCAGCAATTCCCCTCTTAGGTATATACCCAAATAATCCACATCCATGCAACAAAGACATGTGTTCAACTATGTTCATAGCAGCATTATTTGTAATAGCAAGAACTTGGAAACAACCTAGATGCCCCTCAACTGAAGAATGGATAAAGAAGATGTGGCACATCTACACAATGGAATACTACTCAGCAGAAAAAAATAACAGAATCTTGAAATTCACAGGCAAGGAACTTGAAGAAACCATCCTGAATGAGGTAACCCAGTCACAAAAAGAGGAACAGGGTATGTACTCACTCATATATGGATTTTAGACCTAGAGCAAAGGATCACCAGCCTATAATTCACACTGCCAGAAGAACTAGGATACAAGGTGTATTCTAAGAGAATCATATATAGTCCCTCACAAAAGGGGGAAGGAACAAGTCCCCCAGAGCACATGGGAAGTGGGGAGCAGTGAATGGAGAGAGAACTAGGAGAAAGAGAAGGGGAGGAGAGGAAATCACATGTGACTAGGAAGATTGAGTCAGGGTAGGAATAGAAGACAGAAAAGAGAGAGAAAGAGGTAGAAAGAGAGAGAAAGAGAGAGAGAGAGAGAACATAAAAGAGGGAGCCATTATTGGTTTGAAGGGAAAACTGAACCTAAAGAAAGGTCTAGAGACCTACAAGACTGACTCCAACTAACAATTTGAGCAATTGTGGAAAGGATACCATAAATGCCCTTCCCTGATAGTGATATCATCAACTATTAGGAGCTCTCATCTACTACCTGTTGGAAACAGAAGCAAACACCCATAACTGAACACTGCTACAACAGCCCCAGTGGAGACAGTGTAGCAATGGCTGAGAGAAATCTCAGTGGCTATCTGTCCAGAGGTTCGCACCACACATGGTTATGCCTCCTGGGGAAAAGTGGTTCAGGTCCCTGCAGGTGCTTGTGTGGCTGGCTGTTTGGAAAGGGTGCTAGATGTTTTTTGTGCTATGATAACAATATTGCCTTTTATTCATGGATATTTTAGCCTGTAGCTCCACTAGTAATTCAGAAATGCCTAGAGAACACTTAGACATAGTTTCAGGAACTGAAAGAGATACAGATCAGCAGTCAATAGATGGGTATTGCCCTCTGTGCCTTCAGATACAGATCCTAAGGCGCCAGTTGTGACTTCAGATGTCAGCCAGGGCCTGATAAATCAATTAGGGCTAAGGCTGTAAGAATTTGCCCGCAATGTGACCCTGCCTGTAATTAGCCCACCAGCAGCAAAACTGTTGTGGGATTCACTACGATACCCTAATTTGGGATCTTAGGGCCCTTAAATCAATACTATTAGAGATTTAATATCCAGAGACAAAGATTATTCTCTAAACTCAACAAATCAAATCTCTGATACGCTGACCATAAACAGGCCAAAATAAACAGAGGTTCCCGGCTACACACTTGCTTAGATGTATTTACGACCTCATGTTTCAAAGTAATTGTTGACACCTTTATAGTATGTCTGTAAATCTTTAAACTGTGGCTAAAGATCTGTTCCTTAAGCTTTCTGTATAAAAACCCGATACTTTGAAGTAAACTTTGCAGCAGTTCGCAGACCTCCTCAGGTGTGTTTGTGTATGTCTGTCAAGCCGAAGCCACTCCTGACCTGGTCATCTGAGTCTTGGTCTCCACACAGACCTGCAACCCACTGAGCAGTCTGTGGCAGAACACTGAGTCAAAGTAGAATCCAGATACACACACACACACACACACACACACACACACGAGAGAGAGAGAGAGAGAGAGAGAGAGAGAGAGAGAGAGAGAGAGAGAGAGAGAGAGAGAGAGAGAGATCAATTTAGAAGAACAAAATGAAACCTAAAACTTTCAATATTAATAATAAGGTTCAGCACAAAATTCAGGAATACTACAGCGGGGTGTGCAGTAGAGTATTTTCCCAGCATGTGCAAGTTCCTGAATTCCACATTCCACATCATGGACACTCAAATGTTATAGATACACAGATATATGGACACTATTGATATATAAGCACTGTAGATAATTTAGAGTTGGCCAAGGGAACCAAAGAGCACCTCCAAATAATGTTGGCTATTGCCACTGACTTTGGTTTCTCACCTCTGCCAGAACTTGAAGGGAAGACCCTATTGATGAAGATGTCATGTATTTCAAACACAAAATTTGGAGGAATTAGTTTAAATTTACCTGAAAGACTCCTCGATGAAGACTAGCTCTCATAATATCCGAATCTTTGCAAATGGCCAAGGGAAGAAAACATTCAATAATATTATCCAGTTGTAAATCTTGCAAGTCACAATAACCAGCATAGGGAGATGCTTCCAAGGGTGCAATAGTAACTTGGGGTGGGAAGCAACCAACAGTTGTCTAATTGGATTTAAGGCCTACTCAGTGGGAGAAAATTCATGCCTAGTTTTGTAAACCGAGCCAAATACCTGTGGGTGATAAGGTCATAGACCTTAGAGAAGAAACTTCTTCTGCCAATTTCCTAAACCAGTATAACTTAAAACTGTATTCTAAATACTTATCTTTAGTCCCAAACATTAGTAGTTCTTACCCTTCATCAAAGAAACTGTGGTGATATCTTGCTTGTACAAATAAAGCCTGTCTGAGGGTAAGAGAAAGGAGCTTGCCACTAGCTAACCATAGAGGTCTGGAGGTCTGTACAGACAGACAGGAAGTGAGGTAGCTGGGCAGAAACAGGATATAAGCAGGGAGATAGAGGAAATCGCTCTCTTATCTGCTGAGACATTAAGGAGGTAAGGTATGGCAGTGGCTTGCTCCTTCTCTCTGATCTCTCAGCATTTCCCTCTGTATCTGACTCTGGCTTTTGATTATCTAGACCAATTAAGAACTCCATTTATATTTTGGTACCCAACTTGGGCCATGAACCCACCACCCTGAGATTAAGGATATCATGTTCTACTGACTGAGCTACCTGGGCTATAGCAAAAAGACACGGGCTATGAGACTTAAACACTAGGATGTATTGTCTCACAGCTCTGAAGTTTAGCCACATCCATTAGTATTGGCATGGGTGGTTTCTTGTGAGGCTGTGAGGCCAGGCTCAATCCCAGGCCTCATTAGTTGACAGATGGCCATCTTCATGTCCACATGGTGTTTCCTTGTGTCTGCTTATATCTGTGTTCAGATTTCTTTTCTTGGTTATGACATCATTCATACTGGATAAAAGAAGCCCTCTTTCCTGTTGGCCAGTATAACACAACAGGGAATGGAGCCCATTTCTGTGTTTCTCAGTGACCCATCATAACAGCATCAGTGGTTTCCCCAGAGGCCCCTCAAAGGGTGATGATGGTGGTACAATTGGTTTTGAGTGTCAGAAACAAGAAACTTGCCAAAAATACATGAAACCAACTTGTTAAGATGGGAAAATAGGAGCCCTGGTTATAAATATTCCCTATCTCATTGCTTGAAACATAGGAAGTTGCCAGCGTTTGTTAATTCTTTCTTAACTTCCTATTGTCTGATCCTCCTGGCACTTTTAATGACTACAGTTTAAATTCTACAGGGAAAAGGAACTTTATATAAAAAAATGAATTTATTATTAGTGCACCCCTCCCCCACCCCATATTCAGGTGTGTGCCACTATGTGCTTGTGGGTGTGGTATCAGATGACACCTCTCAGGCTGGGTTATTCCTTTCCGCTTTGTTCAGGCAGGGTCTTTCTTTTTTTTTTTGTGCCAAGAAGTGTACTCTAGGCTAGCTGGCTGGTGAGCTTCCTGGCTACCCTCCTGACTCTATTTCCCATCTTGTAACAGGAGTGCTGGGATTACAGATGTGCAACCAGCCAGCTTTTATGTGGATTCTGGGGGTCTCCATCAGGCTTACTGGCTGAGCCATACCAGCCTTATTTGTTACATGGTACCCTCAAAGTACAGGGCACTATCCAAAACCAAAACCCCCACATGTTGGCTGCTGAATAATTAACAGTGGGGACTTGAATGCTACCTGGTGGTCAGAGTAGCTGTTAACAAATGCCTTTGAGCCTAGCTTCCCTTTCCTTGGTCTGCCTGGCTTCAGCCTGAGAACCTGGCAACATTGGTAATATGGCTGGCAATCTGGACATACTCCTGCCTTGGATAAATGAAATCTTTGTCTGATGAAGGAAGAAATGAGAACTTGGAAATCATCAGGCTCATGTAAACTAGACACACTATCCAAGGAAGACCGAAGCATTGAGGCTAAGACTGATTTCTAGAAAATTCTGCCTTCATGCTATTTATTGTTACTAATCCCAGGTTGACCCTGGAGTGGCACAGAACTAGCTTGCCAATGCATGGGTTTTTCTGGGACCCTGTTCCACCCAGATTGCCAGGAAATAAAAAAAAAAAATGAACTCTCTTGGAAACCAGAGGGAGCTGTGGCAGGGAGCTGGTGAGTAGCATGTCCCACTAAGGAGGAAGAAGACCAACTGTGCCTCCCACCAACTGGACCCCTCAAGATTCACCTCCTTGTTGGCACTGTCAGAAAGAGACACCAAATACTGACATATTAGTGTTAGGTGGGGGGAGCTGACAACTGGTAATGGCTTAAAATGCTATGGTAGTGTCTGGAACATTCTTCAGTATGGCGTATCTGCAAAGGTAAATAAATGATAAAACATTTCTGCTTTGAGGCTTGTGCATTGCCCTCTGGGAGTTTTTCCAAGGTACAGATTTTAGGTATCACACTCTTACATCAGTTTCACTACTCAGCTTGCTGGAAGATCTGGACCTGCCAAGTCAACAGTGGGCTAGATCCTTTTTTTCCCAGCCTACAGCCCCAGAGGGCAACACTTGTCTTATTTTAGGACATTACTCTTTGTCAGTACCCAGTTCCGATATGGACCTGGAACATGTAAAAAGTTGGTAAGATGTGAACAAAAAGACCGGATTCCAACAAAAGTCTGGATCTTAGTATCTGCAAAGCTTTCTCCTGCCCACAGCTCCCATGTCTTCCCCTCCACCTCCCAGTTTACAGCAGTCTCTTGTAGCTGGATGAGAAAAGGATGCAAAAACGAAACAGGCAGTCATTCTGACCATGGTGTATGCAACCTATTGGCCATGCCATGGTCTTCTTTGCCTTGCCCCTGAACACTCACCTCTCACACATTTACTCTCTCACTTGCTTACCGGAACTCACACAGGACTGTATCACTTGCTTTTCGTAGATGAGGAAACTAAGGATCTGATTGATGGCAGCATATTCTTCTTGGTAAAAGAACTGGAAGCAGGGTGCATAACCTTCAGCTCTGAAAGTGAGTGACTTCCCCAGAGGGCCCTGTCTGCTTCCTTTTAGGTAAGGAGACACTGCATGCCCTGCCCATATGGGACATTTTGGCTTCCTCTTTCCGTGATCAATCATCTTGATGTATTTTGACTCCCATATTTCTTAAACTTTGTCTCAGGTGGCTCACCTTTGCCTTACATTATTTTTACTTCCTTTTTCAGTGCTACAGATGGGAAGCAGAGCTTGGTACATGGTGTGTGTGTGTGTGTGTGTGTGTGTGTGTGTGTGTGTAGGTGTAGGTAGGTAGGTAGGTAGGTAGGTGCTCTAGCACTGACTATTTCTGAAAACTCTTAACATTTTTTTAAAAGGAAAGCAATGTTAATTCAACATGAAACCTTCTACCTCAACTCCAGCTTTAAAACGAGTTTAAGTTCCACAAACAAATGAAACTAAATACTTTGAAAACACAAGTGTTAGCATTAGTAAATCCTGTTGGGTCATAGTTTGCTGCCAAGTATTTGAGCCTAGTTTTGCTAAGAGGGAGCTCACATAATCACTAGTTATTTGTTGCTATGGTAACGCTGCATGAACAGGCAACTCTCAGGTATCAGGAAATTACACCAACATGTATTTTCCTTTCTTGGGCCCACAGGTCCTGGGCAGGGGGCAGCTCTGGGCTCACTTTTGCTTTGTCAAGGCTTTGCTTCTGATGACAGTGGCTCTCTAGTGTGTGCTTTCCCTACCATTGTGGCAGGCAGTCACAGAGAAGTGAGAACAAGTCAAGTATGCTGAAACAGGTTGGCATCCTGTCTACTCCCATTTCAGTGGATGAGACAAGTAATAGGGACTATGCTCAACTTCAGGGGAGCAGAATTCTGCAGTCTTCCCTTGGGGTGGAGGCAGCGTTGAGAGTTGCTGAATAACCATAGATTATCATGGATGATCAGGAAACCTAGAGATAGTAAAGTGGAGCTTTCTGATGGCCTGGAGGAAGATGATTTTGGTCCAGCCACAACTCCTGCCCTAGTACTGGGCTCATAGGTATTCCCTTTTTTTCCTTCTGGAACTCACTCTGTACACCAGGCTGGTATAGAACTCACAGAGATCTGCCTGCCTCTGCTTCCTGAATACTGGAATTAAAGGTGGGTGCCACCACTGTCAGGTAATCACAGCAATTTTAAACAGGCTTGTATGACAATGGATGGGTAGCTGGAGAGGGGACTGACTGTTGGGTAGAACACATGAGAGTTTGCCACATTGCTCAAGCCCCTCCTTCCTTCATAGGTCACAGCCCCAAATCTTTCATATTTATTGAAAGTGTAGACTTGCCTCTATCCTTTCATGTGTTGTGGCTCAGCCAACAAATATCAATCCATGTGCTCAGCTGAATATTGGTGGGACGAGGGAGACAAGTGCCTACATATCCTGCCACCATATGTAATGGTTCCTCTTCAGTTCTTGTGTGGCTCTTCTCGGCGGTGCTGTTCTCAGTGGTTCTGTTCTCGGAGATGCTGTTTGATTTAGGATCATTCCCTCCCCTCGTTCTGATACTGTGCTGCCCTTCTTTCTCCTTTGTGTTCATGGGGTTTCCTCCCTCTTTGTAACCCTTAAGCATATTACATCTATTTAAGAGCCTGTCCTCAGAAACCTGCTGATCTTCTCATTCCTGTGCTCTCTTCACCCATCTCAGCAACCTCTTGGAATGATAATTACCTATACCACATTCAAAGTCTTGATTTCTCTCTGAGCTCAGACCTAAGTTTCCGACTAATAATTCAGTGTTACTCGTTGATATTAGATATACTAGACATTAGTATTTAACAACTAGTACTTTAAACTGAATGAGCATGGCCACTGAGTGAAACAATATTCTCACCTCTAAATCTTTCCTTCTCAGTAAGTGCTGAAACCATAGACCCCAGTTTGTAAGGTTAAAATCCCAGAAATCTTCCTTTAGTGACCCTTCCAACCCTGTCTCTCTTACTTAGTCATTAATTCACCAAATCCCATGAAGAAGAGGTTTCTCTAAGCACTTACCAATTTCCCTTTACACATATTCCATTAGCACATTGTCCTCTCAGCTGTCAAGGTAATCATTTAAAAAATGTGTGGTTGACTCAGTATTTGCTCTGCATTAACTACTGTAATGGTATTACTCTTTAGAACAAGTCTAAGTTCTTTAACATGTGATACAATGACCTGCTCTGTCCTTGTACAAGTTGACCATAGTTCTTAGACCACATAGTCTCTGATGGGGTCTCTGGGGGAATCTATGAATTAGTTCTCTCAACCCACGGTTGGAGCAAGTCTGTGGGCAAAATACAGAGCTTGGGTACTGAATGCCCTATGAGTCTCTCATGTTGAAAACTTGAGGAAGGCACATTTGGCGGTAGGTGGGACCTATAGGTGGCCTAGTGGGCCATCTTTGGCCATTGGGGACATACTCGCAGTAGGGGTATGAGGTTCTCTCATCTCTCTCCTCTCTCCTTGGCACTCCCTCTGTCTACTCTAGCTTTCTGAGAGCTCGAATCTTTCCTTAGATGATGTCACTGTGTCAGTGAAGTAAGGGCTGTGTATCCCCTGAGACTGTTGTTGATGAATGGAGTAAGGCTCTCTTAAGCACAGAATTAGAAATCATTGCCTCAGAACATAGCTATGCTGGGGAAGGATTACAGTTTTATAATGTGACTTTAAATTATTTGACTCTGTGAAGACGTAGAATTTCTGTCCCTTTTTCTAGAATCTGGGACAATATCAGCGACTGGCTGCTTATGCGGCCTTTGAGAGTAGGTCTTAAAAGGTGATTTAATTGTGTGTGTGTGTGTGTGTGTGTCTGCACACGCACACACACACGCACACACTAATCAGTCCTGGAGATCTGTCTCTGTCTCTTCTAGTGGTAGGATTACTAAGATGTCAAGTTTTTATTTTATGACATGTCTGGGGATAAAACTAAGGCCCTTTTGCTTGCAATTTATCAATTGGGCAACAAATGATCCCACCATGATTTAATCTTAATTACCTATGTAGGCATGACCTCTTAGACTACCCAGCCATGAGGAAATTCTGGCCACATAAAAAGCCTTTTGTTCTTCCAGCCCACTCAGGTTTCATTGAGTGAAATTCCTTTAGATGACAGGTGACTGAACACAATATGGGATGACTTGAATACCAGACACTATTTTTCACAGTTCTGGAGTCTACTAAGTCCAAGATAAAGAGGCTACTGATCTGCTTTCTCACTGTGTCCTCAGAGAATTGGGAGACAATGATCTCTTTCCCTCTCCACTTCTCTTATAAAGCTGCTAATGCCACCATGGGGGATCCACCTCCATGATCTTCTCTTCTCTAGGATAAGAAACTGCAGTAGAAATACAGTCAATATATGAACTCAGAGGCAACATCATCCCATCCATCACATTCTTTCAACTCCCAAGTCCATCAGCCAGAGGTCCTAGATATATTGGAGCACTGACATTGAAAAATGAAAATCCATGGTTCCCATTCTTCTTTCAAATTTCTATCCCACAGAGTTTTTAAGCATAGTCAAGTGGTTGTTTTAAACTGCACTATTTGTGGCTAATTTGTTATTAGCCACATGATACATTGTATGCTTGTGCATGTTAGGGAGTGGTGGCTGAAGTGCCTGCTTTTGAAAAGGTGCTGTAGGGATATTTATTACAAGTAGAGAACAAAAAAAAAAAAAAAAAAAAGAATAGAGGATGAGGAGGTCACACTCCATCGTGCTGAAGAAGACAAGAGCTAGTGACTTCTTCACAGTCACTGTACAGAAGCCTCTGTTAAAGGTACAGGCTACTATGAGTATTTCGTCTAAGCCATTCACTGGAAGGATGGAGTGGAGTAAAGGGAATCAGAGTCTGTACTGAGGGATAGCATAGATTCCTCTTAAAGGCAAAGGGCTTCCACTATGCACAACGTCCAAGGCAGGGCTCATGGGTTGGAAGCATCAATGGAATGTAGTAAAAATCATACTTAAGGTAGGAGAGCCAGCACAGGAAGTAGCTAGTCTCGGGAGGTGGAGACAGGAGGATCCCTGGGGCTCACTGGCCAGTTAGTCTACCTGAACTAGTGATCTCTAGGCCAGTGAGGTGTTCTTTCTCAAAGGAGATGGTTGGTGTTCCTGAGGGTGACAATCAAGATTTTCCTTTGGCTTTCACATGCACTCATGTGCATGCACACTTTCATACACACATGTTCCTGATCACACATGAACATGTATCCATACACACAATGATTCTCACTATGGGATAATGATAGTTGGCCACGGGTTAAGAAGGTCTAGTCAGGATCAACAGAAAAGGAGTGTGGGACACAGATAACTATTATTTAGATTGGATAGTGTCACTCGACTAAAACCACCCAGTCCCTTCCACTATGAGAGAGCTTTGGCTGCACAGAGATTTTCTCTAGCCAGAGCTTTCATTACATGAAGCCCTGAGTATGCCAATTTATTAGCCACTATGTGTTTTCTGGGAATTGAACTCAGGTCTGCTGGAAGAGCAGACAGTGCTCTTAACCACTGAGCCATCTTTCCAGCAAGTATGACCATTTATGATTTAAGCCTTCAATCACAATTTAATATGAAGAATGAGCAGAGAGAAAATACATTAAGAAAAGACTTTAGAGCTGGGCAATTTGTGTCTAAATATGAAGCTAAACTTAGAGATTATCTAATGTCATCCTTTATTATTTTTGTTTATTTTTTATTATTTTGCTGTATTTATTTATTTATGTTTTTTTTGAGACAGGGTTTCTCTGTAGTTTTGGAGCATGTCCTGATTCTGTGGCCTTGAATTCACAGAGATACGCCTGACTCTGCCTCCCTAGTGCTGGGATTAAAGGTGTGCGCCACCACTGCCTGACTTGTTGTATTTATTTATGTGGAATATTTTTTATGCTATGTGAATATAAGTCACTGTGATTGGTTTAATAAAGAAGCTGACTGGTCAATAGCTAGACAGGATAAAGTTAGGTGGAAGGAATGCTGGTATGAAGAAGGGTGGGATTAGAGGAGCCACAAGCAGATGCAGAGAGAAGCAAGATGGGCAGGCCATACTGAGAAAAAGTACCAAGACATGTGGCAAAGCATAGATAAGAAATATGGGTTAATTTAAATGTAAGAGTCAGCTAGTAACAAGCCTGAACTATTGGCTGAGCATTTATAATTAATATCAAACCTCTGTGTGGTTACTTGGGAGCAACTTGCAGGACAGAGACTTCTGCCTACATATTTATTTATTTGATTTTGTGTGTGTGTGTGTGTGTGTGTGTGTGTGTGTGTGTGTGTGTGTGTTAAACAGAGACATTTTTTTTTTAACCAGGAGAATTATGCCTGATATAGACGGTAGAAGCCAAAGCAAATATGCTGATGGGTAAAGGGAAGATGCTTAAAGTACAGGCATTATACAGACAGAGACTGTCTCTGTTATTTCTCTATTGTGTGACTGGATGTTATCATTTAATCTTGCCAAGTGTTAGTTTCCTCCTCTATAAAACTTAAGCATCAAACAGTGATAGTGACTAGCTCCCGGCAAATGTTTGGTAAGTAGTGAGCTGTTATTGTCACTGAGTGTCCTTAAAAAGCATCATTGGCTTTTGACAACCTTTGCTTTCATTTTTTGATTGCCCAGTTCTTCTAAAAAGGCTCATTAACCTTTGGTCTCTAGGTTACAGGTGAAGCTCTACCCCCACAACATCTCTCTTGGACCCATAGATCTGCTAGTCAGGTAACCCTGGTAGCAGAGCCTGCAGTTTACATCATCTGTCAGTCCTGTGGGTTCCCTAGTCTATAAGCAGCCACAATCCCTCCTCTCTGTCTTGTCCAAAGAGGGACCTCAGAATTTTGATTTTGAAATGAATTTAATATTGATTCTTGGAAGTGTAGATACAAAAAGAAATGTAAGTCACAGGAAGTGGCATGTTTTGAGGTACAGAAATTGAGCCTGCAGATGCCAGAATGAAACAGGATGGCCTGATATATGTCTAGGTCATGTAAGTGATATTTCTCCACCTTTGGACATGATGTCCCCAAGGATTGAGGCAACTTGGGGAAGACTTTAGTGTTCTGCCCCCATGATCCTCCTTTCCTAATTTCTCTTTAGTTCTGTTCTCTTTTCTTTTTTCCCTCTCTTAATCCTACTTTCCCTTCTTCCTTCCCTCTTTCCTTCCTTCCTTTCTCCTTTCCTCCCTTCCTGCCCGCTATTATTTGTAATTGCTTTTCTTTGTTGTTGTAGCCTTTTTTCACATTATTTTTTTTTCTCCTGCAAATCTCTCGCCCCCTCTTTCTTCTTTTAATATTCAACAGGTAATTGTTCTGTGTTAATAACTAAGCAAAGACAGAAATCACAGGTAGCCTCTGCATGAGTAATCTTATGTCTCTTTAGGAAGACCAAGACATCACAGCAAGGGCCTTGGGAGTCTCACTATGCCTGGGCTTGTCCTGATGTTTTCCATTCCTTGGCTCGGAGCTTGGCTCGCTCAATTTTTCCTGTGACGGTCTTGGGCAGGTCCAAAACAAACTCCACCTGTTATGAAAAATCAGATCAACATGGGTCATTGATGACCACAGTGACATTGTTATTTATTTATTTATTTATTTATTTATTTATTTATTTATTTAAGAGGGGCTGCTGTGAGTACCAGTTCTTAAGGCTGTAGGGTCCAGGTAAATGAGAATGGAGGATGGATATTCTCTAAGTCAGCTCTGTTTGCAATAAGAAGCCTCAGAAGGTCTCTTGAAACCAAGGCAGGAAGAAGATGGCTTGAACAGAACAGGGATGTCTAGAGCAGGGGGGTCCAGATCACTGGCTTGTATACATAGTCATGAAGAGAAGAGAAGCACCAAAATGAACATGGCATGGTCTAGAGGCAGGCACCTGGACTTCCATTCCAAACTCTGTATGCCTCCATTCCTACTCTATCCAGATTTAGAAGGTTCCTTGACTTTTCTAAGATTCAGCTTACTATTAAGTACAACAAAGAATAACAACAATATCTCTAGGTTGTGGAGATAATATGAGATTGTGTATGGAGTGGACACTCATGAATATCAGCTGTGGCTATTCATCTGGACCAGAGAAGACATCTAAAGCAGACATTGAAAATCTGGGGATACTGTTTTGAATTTCATCTAAATTCTTTATATATATATATATATATATATATATATATATATATATATACATATATATATATGTGTGTGTGTGTGTGTGTGTGTGTGTGTGTGTGTGTGTGTGTGTATGTGTGTGTGTGTGTGTGTGTTTTGCCAAAGTACAAAATCTCACTGATGTCAGGATTCTCTCATTTGAAGTGAAGGACCCACTCTAATATTCTTGAGTATTAAGATACAGATGACAATTCATTGAGATGTTCACTTATTAAATGACTCAGCTGGCTATGGTATTAATCTAGGAATCAGTTGTCTTTAGGTTTAATGAAAGATAATAACTGCAATTCTGGTAAAGAAAAACTGTATTTTTGGCAGCTGATGTGTGTGAATGCTTCCATAAGAATTGTTGAGAAAGGAATTTGCTCAAAATACATTGGGATAGAATAGAGGCTGAAAATCTGTGACCTGTGGGCAAAATACATACAGATAGTCCCACTCATTCAGCTAGCCCCTCTTTATCAATGGTTTGGGTTCAGTGGGATTTAATTACTTGTGGTCAATTGCAACCTAAAACAGTAGATGGAAAATTCTAGAGATAAATAATTTGTAAGTTTAAGTGAATTTTTAATATTAGGTTGTTCTAATTGGTCTATTTTATTACTATTGCTATTAATTTCTTATTGCCTGTGGATTTTAAACTGAACTTGTCAGAGGTAATCATAGATGATGATTAATCTTGTCAGCCAGATTTGAACAACAAGAACCTAGGAAATTAGTTAAGTACCCCTCAAGGGGATGACTGGGGATGGGTTTCCAGAGATGATTTCCATGAAGGCTCTAACTTGATGAACACTTCAGTCCATTGTTGAGTTCTCAATGCAGAGGTGTTATTGGGAGGTGGTGGACAGTGGAAGGTGGGACCTAGAAGGATGGAGAAGATCCAAGGAAGGAATGGCCTTTGGGTTTTATATTGGCCTTGGCCCTTGTGTTTGATCTTTGCTTACTTTCTGCATGAAGGGCAGTCTCTTCCTCCACATGCACACAGCATCATGTGTTCTGCCTCAAGCTGGGTCTGGAGTCAACCAAGTTGAGAACTAAGGACTGAAATCACTGAAACCAACATTAATCCTTCCTTGTAGAGGTGTTCTTTCAGGCATTTTTTGTTACAGTTATGAGAAAACTGCATGGTTTTCTGCATGAAAAACCTCATAGTTTACAAAAAGTTTGTTACTAGTCCAGTTAGCTCTACCCATCTGCTCCCCAGCCCTTGTTGACCATACCCTGCCCCGAAGAACATTTCCCTGCAGCTGAACTTGGAGTTCCACTGTCTTACAACCTAAGACAAATTATTTTAAATAACTGAGCATTTGAACCTTTGGAAGCCCTGTTTGCCTCTGGCATGATGTAGTTATGATTTTTGGCTGTCTAACTCCCACCTGTGGCAAACGCCTGCTCTTGTTCTCTACCCTAAGTAGAGAACTCTTTTCCGGCTTTATAGTCATGGTGGTCTGTAATTTTCTCTTGTATACTATAACACTATTTGTTATTTCTTATCCACTGGGAATCTTGTATTAGAAGGGACAATGGTGTCAACTCAGAGTGCTTTAGAATTTGAAAGGCAAAATGGAATACTGCAATGAAAGCCAAGGGAACACATAAGGAGTGGAAGGAAGCCACAGGAATAGCTCAATTTGATACTAAGAAGAAAACTGCCCTGCTTACTGTGAAAGAGGAGCAGAGGATGTGGTTGGTAGGGAGAACACTACAGGGAAAAGAACCTACTACCTTAAGGAGTCTAGAGGAAAGACCAGGGCCAATACTTGAGTGCTATACTCATCATGTATATGGTGTGACAGGGCCCCTTTCTTGATCTTACAAAATGTCCAGTAGCAATTCAAAAATTTAAAAAAAAATAATTTTTTATTATATGTAAATGAGTGTTTTTTCCTGCATGTATGTCTGTGTGTCATGTGCATGCATTATCTGCAGAGGCCAGAAGAGAGTGGTGGATCCCCCTGGAACTGGAGTTACAGATCATTCTAAACAGCCATGCAGATTTTGGAAATCCAGTTAAGATTCCCTGGAAGAGTAGCTAGTACTCTAGACTGCTGAGGCATCTCTACAGCTCCATGTAATTTCTTTAAAAAACACTCATTAAATGTTTACTCTGTTCAAGTTACTCTTCTACATGTCTAATGCTTAACAAATCTTACTCCCCATCTCTGGAGAAGACATCTAGTTCTTTATTAACTCAAACAAGCTTCCAACAGATCAGAGTCCTGCATTAGTTCCCAGACAGCTTCAGCAGCTTACCATCCCCCTTCACCTCTCCACAACACAATCCTTATAATTGGCAGGATTCTCCTGACATTTTTGCTATCTTCTCTGCTTTCATAGCCTTAGCTATTGCCAGTGTGCTCCTCTTTCTGACCCCGGGAGGTAGCCATGACAGACTCCCCAGGGTGCCTCTGTCTGATCTCTCTCTCTTATCTGCAATAAAAACCTTCCAGGTTAATCATGGAACTGCCATGTCACATACAGCTATCTACAATAAAAACTTTTCAGGTTAATCATGAAACTGCCACGTCTCATACAGCACATGCACCCATCACACACAGAAGGGAAAATCAATATCCTCTGTCTCCATTTTACAGATGAAGACTCTAGGGGTCAGAGAAGCTATTGAGTAATTAGCAGGGGTGGATTTTGACCCACAGTGTGCTTCCTGAGACTGTTTTGCTGCCCCTTTCAGTTTGAGGATGAAAGTCTGGTGTGGGCTCTGATATTCAGTTGCATCCCTCTGCAGGAAGCGCTCCTACTAACCCCTTTCTTGTGCCTTCTCTAAGATTGCTGCCTTGCCAGCCTCTTCCCACAGAAATATGCATTCATGCCTGTTCTACATGGGGCTATAATGGCCCTTTCCTGCTCCTGACTCCAACTCAGCTATTTCCGAACTGTGTCATGAGCATCCCATGGGGTTGTCCAGGTTCCTGTTAAGACCGAAGTGCAGTGAGTGTACTTTCACCATGCCCTTCTTCTCCCCTTTCCATTCTTCCTTTTTCCAGAGGTCCATGCCACTCTCTTAAAACCCTTACATATGAGCGCCCCTCATTGCAACTGAAAGCTGAATAGTTCTGAATAGGTTTGCAAAGCCCCAACCACACAGAGTGAACTCCCATTAAAGCATTTAGCTTTTAATTCAGAGCAAGTCAAAGGCTGTGGCCATTTTTCATGTACTAAGATAGTTCTTGAGTTATTTGGGGGGAGTTTTTGGTCACCATAGGGTTCTTCTGTAAGCACAGGGGACACAGGCGGTAAAGGCCTCACCTTCCTGGGGTACTTGTAGGGCGCTGTCACCGACTTCACATGCTGCTGCAGCAACTTGGTGAGTTGGTCTGGGTCATGGGACATGAACTCAGGGGCAAGAACCACAAATGCCTTTACCACCTACAGCAAGGATGGAACCCAAGAGGAATCAGAATACTCATTAACCTCCTGGGATGAAGCAAAAATCAGTATCAAGAATCCCATCATGGCCACTACAACTGAATGCCTGCATTCATCCAAGTGCCAGGGCCAAATGAAAGGAACACTTGGGAAGTGGGTAAGAACATCCAGAATTCCAACTTGATCTCAGGTGACTTTTTTTTTGGATGAGAAGTGAGGATAAGAGATCCCAGGCTCACTTCATACTCCAGTGATCATAAAGACTGCCAAGGGGAAAATAGATGCAGAGAGGAAAGATAGGTAAACAAAGAATGGTTTGTTTAATCTCTTTCAACTTCAGTTTACTCATCTGTAGGATGGGATAATGTTTTCACATTTAATTCACAGGAGGTAAAATAAGACCATCTACAACTCAAAGCTCAGTGGAAGGTCCCCTTTGTGCTTCCCAGTGGCTGTCATTATTTTACATGCCACGTCGCCCATACCTGCCAGACATAAGACATCGCCATGCAGAAGTGCACTGAGACTCTGATCCACTTACCCACCTTAAGCCCTACACACACACACACACACACACACCAGGCTCTGTCCTGTAACACTGATGTTACAGAGTCCTCCTCTTTCATACCATGGTTCAAGGGCTGCATCTTCTAGACCAAATCCTCCCTCTTTCACTCTTGTCAAGGAACAGGTCCTTACAGACACTGATGTGCCAGGTTGCTCAGTCTTGTCCCCAGCACTTGGAAAATATGTAGCACATTTAATGCTCATGATAGTCCCTCATCTCATAAATGTGGAAATTGAGGAAAATAGCAGTTAAGCAGCTAGGTAAATAAAGGTCACACAACTGAGTGGCAGTATGGTCAATATTTGAACCCAAGCTGTCTAGCCTATGAATCTGTGTTCTTAAACTACCTTAAAACACAGTCCCTGTGTTTCACAACTGTACTGTTACCTCTCCTCTGGTTGGGTCTGGGCTGCTGATCACAGCTGTCTCAGCCACGGCAGGGTGTTCCATCAATGCATTCTCTACCTCTGATGGACCAATCCGGTACCTGCAAGAGGATGTATGTCCTTTAAAGAAGACTGGACACCCAATCTCGAGGACTAAGAATCAGGCAGAACAAAACCCCAGAATACCCTTTCTGGTCAAGAAACATTGCTCACCCACTGGAATTAATGATGTCATCTGTCCTCCCCATGAAATGGAAATACCCTTCTGGATCCTTGATTCCACGGTCTCCCAGAAGCCAAAAGTCTCCTCGAATATTGGCCTCTGTCTTCTTGGGATTGTCCTAGTGTGTACAGAAGCAGAGAACTACTGTGTCTGCAAAATTTAAGGCCCCAGCCCCAGGACTTCCATAAACAGTTACTTCAGTTTACCACTTCTCCATTTATTTCAGTCATTTGACTGACAGTCTTAACCTAGTACCCTGGATCTAATCTATAGATAATACTGACACAGTCACTAATCCATTTATATTCTAATGTGTTCCTGCACCCCCCCCCCCGTATATTCCATCTTTCCTTCCACAGACAGTTTAACCTCTGTTCACTGTATAATACCACTGAAAGTTATTGAGTCTAGATACTGGCCAGCAGGGTTCCAAAGCCTCACCCAATGTTCACACTTCTGCTATGGCTGAGCCCCTCTGTTTAACTCTTTAGCTGCCCCCACCCCCTGTCCCAACTCCCTTGCTAGTGTGTAAGGATACTTGGGAAAAGTGTGCAGGCAGTATTTGGAAAAGAGTACAATTTAACTGTGTCCTGGTTGCAGAGCCTCAGTTTCCCCTATAAGAGGGGAGGTGATAATTTGGAGCTGTCATAGTTTCTTTATTACATTTGTACATAGTGCAGCTCTAAGCGCTTAATAAATACCATTGCCTTTTCATTCCTAATATGATACAGCATAATACCCAACTCACCAATGAGGAAGTGAGACAGGGTGGTGGATAACTGGTTCCTGATCATCCAGCAAATACTGGAGTAGCATTTGAATTTAAGAAAGCTGGCTCTAAAAATTTACTTGGTGTCTAAGAGCATTAAATGTGTTTAAAATATACAAGGAATTTTAAGAGTTCTTGCCTTTGTAGTATATGCTTAATACACCTTCCTAGTACTGTATAGTGCTTTAGTATAGTTCTTCATGTTGTGGTAATCCCTGATCACGAAATTGTTTTTATTGCTACTCCATAACTGTAACTTTGCTACTGCTATAAATCATAGGATAAATAACTGTGTTTTCTGATAGTATTAGACAACTCCTGTGAAAGAGTCATTTGGCCCCAAATGGGGTCATGATCCACAGGTTGAGAACTGCTACAATAAATGATAGGAAGAGCATTATCAGTGGACTTGTTCACTTAATATCTTGGGCATGAGCCTTTGCCACATATCCAGAAGCTGTATGTTTGAGGTTGTGTCTTACCCCCTCCTAATAGTTGTAGATTTGACTGAGCTTATAATATCTGGCTTTACCATCACATTGCTACCTGGAAAGAGAGCTGGCCTTACTCAGATATTATCTGTGAGTGGCTTCCAGAGATCTGAACCCTGGATGCTATCAATACTGCTGTGGTTCTCTCCATGGAGTACCCAGCATGGCTCTAAAGCTCCACAATGCCATAGAGGCTGAGTCTGTGCTTTGTGGAGAGAGCAGGGAGAATGCTCAGAGGCAATAAGAATACTGGCACATTGTAGAAGGTTTTGTTGTTGCAAAGGCTTATGGAGAAAAAGTTTTTAGTGATTTCTTAGTGTTTGGCTAAGGATGGGAAAGAGTGAATGGCCTGGGCATCTCTCTTCATAAAGTGACAGTTCTTTTTTGTCCTAATGTAATATTATTGGTGGTTTACATAGCATTAGGTGTCATCATGGAGAAGTACCTTGTCTTGAACCCTGATAATTCTGTGAATCTCAGGGGGGTGGTGTCTTTATAACATTAGATGACCATCATCCTATTCGATTCATCTCATTCTTACAGGGAACAGAGGTAGAGCATAAGTCCTCACCACATATCCACAAAAGATGCCTACAGGCCTGAAGGGCTTCACCCTAATGGCTATGTCTCCTTCCTTTCCAGGGGGCAGGACATTTCCTTGCTCATCTATGACCTGGAGGAAGAGGAAGAGTGGTTGACCCACAGAAGAGAAGCTACACGAACAGTGGCGTGATGGTAGAGTTGGACTTATGGTGACCATCTTGCTCTCAACAGGACCTAGAAGTCAAAAGAAGCAGGAGAATTAAGCTTGGATTCCTGGTCCACCTGCCTAGGTGCTAGTAAAGCCTCTCAGTATACTGGATCAGAGGAACCTGGGAAGGTGCCTCTGGCTGTAGAGCTTTAGGAGAAACATGTGCCTCCCATTATTGTTGAGAGCTTCCTCACTTGTAGACTTAGAGACTATAAGTCAAATGTTGTTCTGCTACCTTGGCCACTGATCTTCATTTGTGAGGTACTATGCTTGGGATGCTGGCTTCTGTAAAATAGAAATGCTTATGGTGAATGAAACAATACTAAAAAACATTTCTGTTTAGTTACCACAGTGAATTAAATGACAGATTATCACACATGATTCTCCATTAGACATGTCACACTTCCAATAAACAGAAATCTACATGTAACCATAGACACATAAACTTAAATTCTAGTTTTTAGAATTCAGCCTAAATCAATAAAGACAGAAAACACTTTTGTTACAATATGGTCACTATACTGCTAATAAAAAATGAGTGTCATTATTGATAACATAGAGAGTGGTGAAGCTGCTCTGTCTTGTCAGTCATTGGGTTCTGTGCTGCAATGGGTGCCTATTGACCTGGAAGGAAGGGTACATGATTGTTAATCTATATACCCAAGTTAAAAAATATTATGTCAGGTCACTTCTATTTTTCTTTCTACATTTAATGGTGTAACTATTCAGCCAATTTGCTAGAAAAGCAAAGTGGTTCCTGTTTCTCTCCTTCCAATCCTTCTCTTTTCTCTCCCTCTCTCATTCCCCTTCTTTCTCTTCCTTTTCAAAAACTGAAAATAAAAATATTTCATTCATCCTTTCACTTGTGTGTGTGTGTGTGTGTTTGTGTGTGTGTGTGTTTGTGTGTGTGTGTGTGTGTGTGTGTGTGTGTGTGTGTGTGTGTGTGCAGTTTTTAGTTTGTTCTCTCCTTTCACCATGTGAGTCTCAGGAAATCAAACTATTACACCCTGAGCTATCACACTGGCCCTTCTCCTTTTAAAACATTATTTTAATATATCAATATTATTTTAAGGTTTAAACTTGTTATTTTTGAGAATTTCATACAGAAATGTTTTATTTACATCATTTCTACTCCCTCCCCAATTTCTGTCCTGTCCCTCTTCACTCCTCTCAAATTCATGGTTTTTTCTTCTTTAACCACTGATATATACATACATATATACATACATTCATGCATGATAAACACATACACTCCCACACACACACCCTGCTGAGTCAAGTCCATTTAGTGTTGCTCAAATATACTTGTGGATTATTTGGGATTGGATAACCTATTAGGAGGCTGTCCTTGGAGAAAACTGGTTCTTTCACTCTTGGTAGCCATGGAAGGCTTCTACTTTTCCATGTAGGTGTGTAGCCTTGAGAAATCTCCACTATTGGTGTTGGGTAAGGTCATTATGCAGGTTTTGTCTTGGTAACTATGTTGTTGAGATTTCATGGACACAGCTTCTGCTGTCATCTCTAGAGGATAGCTATCTCACAAAAGCCTGGTCCCCTGCCTTTTAGTTTTCCTGACCCTTCTTCCACGATGTCCCCTGAACTTTAGGTGTGGGGTTTCATTGAAGAACCAACTCATGTGGTTACCCCACTACGAGTTGCTCTCTGCATTTGGATAACTTGTGGTTCTCTGTAGCAGCCCTTGTCTACTGCAGAGTGTGTGGGATGTTAGGCTTATATGTGGGTACAAGAATATGTACCTAGAATGCATCCTGAAATTACATTAATTTAGGGAAATAGCAGTAGTGTGTTCTTCTCTGGGATCCATGCCCTTTCCAGCCATAGGACAAGGCATGGATTTTCTAGTGAGCAGGCTGCAAGTCAAATTTGTCATCTATTGGTTACATCTAAGATAAAACTGTCATTAGTGCACCACTGGGGATATCTTGCTAGGCCAGTACTTGTTACTAGGCTTTGCATCTGAGGAGAAATATTGATTGCTTTTCTCCCTGGTCAGCTTGCATAGCACCTTCCAATACCATGAGAGTAAGTCTCAGGATGGAGAGGTCAGTTCCAGCTCAATCTTTCCAAGTCTTGTGCCCACAATATGTGGTGACTTCACCAGTAGGGTCTTATCTTCAGATTCTGGAGGGCAACCAAGGACAATGGCAATAGCTTATATTGTTTTGGGAATCTCTTGGAGCATCAACCCTAGCCAACAACTCCAAGGGAGGATTCCCATGCCTGGCATTAGGGTTTGGGGTTTAGGCATTTGTGGCTCTTGAGGGAAGCATTAGCACCCATGTGATATAACTTCATTTAAACTGTATATGTACCTGGTCTCATTCCTAAATTTAATCTGGTTTCTTCAAACTTTTCTTCATTTAGACTGATTTTGGCTGTGGGTTTTTATTTAGAATTTTGTTCTCTCCAGTCTTGTTCACTACAAAACTTTTACCATAAAGTTGGGTTAGATTTTGTCAAAGGCTTTAAAAAATACAGTATGGATATAATCATGTGATTTTTATCTTTAAGTCAATTTATATGACTTATTATGTTTATTGATTTAGATAAGTTGAACCATGCTTGCATGTCAAAAAATGAAGACAACTTGATCACTGTGGATGATATTTCTTATGTTTGTCTATATTCAGTTTACAAATATTTTATTGAGAATTTTTGCATCTATGTCCATGGGCATATTGATTTATAATTTTATTTATTTTGTTGTAGTATATTTACCTGGATTTGGTGTTCTGGTTATTATGGCTTTACAGGTGTTTGGAGGTGTCCCTTCTCTTTGTATTTTTAAAAGTATTTTTAAAAAGTATTGATTGTAGTTCCTGTTTGGAAGACTGGTGGAATTCTGCTGTAAATCCATGTAGATCTGGGCTTTTATTTGTTTGTTTGTTTGTTTATTTATTTATCTATTTATTTTAGTGCAGAAGGCAAGCATCTGGGTCCTTCACCCAGCTGGACTAATATTAGTTCCACTCAATGAAAATGTAATACATAATACATGACCACAAATTAATGTTTTCCCTCCCTCCTTATTGCCCTTCCAAACCTGCACGTCATAATGGGGAATAGCTGTTCCCAGGGATCCTGGTTTGACTGTCATCGTCCTGGAAACTCTGCAGGTGAGTCCCTATGGAGAGACACAGATAGGATAGCAAGGCTCAGGAAGAGCAGCACGGTCATCGAGGGAAGGGTTCAGTGTGAAGGCCTCACTCCTGCCCTCTCCTCCATTCCCATCCTCTGTCTTTCTCCCTCTGCACCATTCTCCTCCAGATGGATGACATGGATGATAACCCTTACTGGGTGTGCACTCCATGTACTGTGGTCCTCACTTGTATTCACAAGCTCTTCTTCAGTGATTTGCAGCACTGCCTCCAGCCTGCTGGGGGGAAGGGGGACACGACTGGGGGGGAATTAACCAGAGAAAGAAGATAGGTGAGAGAGCAGAGAGAAACACTGAGGGTCACCAGAGAGGAGGACACTCAGAAAAGGGGCCAGTCAAGCTGGGGGACAGAATCGCAAAGGCTCTTCTAAGAAGTAGCCCAGAGCAGTGCAGACACAGGTTGTGCACATGCTGCCAATCAGCTCCAAGACTGGCAGGGGTGGCAGGGACTTCACTGACTTCTCCCTGTGCTTTGCTTCCGTCTAAGCAGCTGAGTGTTGTGCCTGACACATCTGAGAGTTGCAGTTTTTCTGCCAATGTGTGACTCTGTCACAGAGGAATTCCATGATCATCTTGTCTGAATGAGAAATTGCTGTGTTTTGCGGTGGTGGTGGTGTTTGGAGGCAAAGTCTCTGAAGTCAGAAGAGGAATCAATGGAGAGAACCAGGCCCCAGCAGATCTGTAGCCATAGCACAATCCCTGAGCACCCTGACTCTGAACCCAGGGCCAAAGAAATACACTTGCCCCTAGAATCAGAATCAGTTCGAGGAATATGCCCCAACATTAAAAGAGCCAAAAGGTTAAAAAGGACCAGTGAAAGAAACACAGTTTGGCCCTGAAATCGGAGCCATCTCTGCTCCTGATCAACTGAAACACAAAACCAACCAATCTCTGAGCAGAAAAACCTGGCCAATCCCTGAGCAGGGAAGTAGCTCCCTCCAGTCTGGCAGCCTTAGCCCAGAAGGTAGTTCCTTCTAGTCTGGAGGGGCAACCTCTCCCTGACCCCTGACATCATGGACTCTTCCCCCCAATGGGAGGGGCCAATCAGAAGCAGGTAGATCATCACCCCATAGGGAGCAGCCAATTCCAATCCCTCCCCATTTTGCCTGGCCACTATAAAAACCCACTCCCAACACTACTCAGGAATCCTTTCTCTTCTGCTTCTGCTGCTGCTGCTGCTGCTGTGAATGGACTGTTAGTTAACTCACAATAAAGACTTTTTGCTTTTGCATCAGAATCGGACTCATGGTGGTATTTTGAGGATCCGGACTTTGAGCATAATACAACACCTTTCTGATGGGACTGAGTAGTGACTCTTTTAAGACTCTGTCAGTCACACAAGAGTAAGTTTCAACAAAGCCAAGCTATGCCTTGTTTTAGTCTTTTTTGTCCCATGTCTGGTTCCCATCTACTTTTCAACATGAGTTGAAGCATACCTAAGGTATGAGCAGATGCCAACATCCAATCTTAGATTTTCCACGCTTCAAAACTATGAGCCAAAGTATCTATTTTTCTTCATATATCACCTAGACTCAGTTACTATGTTATAGCAACACAGAGCAGATTAAAGTCTCTAGCTCTTGACTCCTCTTTACCTTTTTTTGTTTTTCCTTAGCTCTTTTCATCACCTACCATGGCATCTATTTCTTGATTTTCTGCCTTCTCCTCCACTAGAATCCAATGCCCATAAAATTGGAAACATTGTCATTTTGATCCTATAGTGGATCCTCATTAAGTATTTCTCAACTAAAAGAGTGATACACTACTTCACAATAGCCCAATTAGCAAACAGAATTTGAAGTCTGGCTGGAGCACTCAGCCCATGGTCCCCTAGGGAGTACATACCGTTTCTGTCTGGCCGTAGAATTCTCGGATGTACAGTCCTGTCTTGGCTTTCCAGTTCTCCAGAGTCTCTGGGAGAAGGCTCTCTCCTCCAGTAAAGCAGCTATGCAGATGTGGGAACTTGTAACTAAAGAAGAGAGTTGATTTTCTCTTAGCTTCATTGGAACTGAAGTCTACCTAGGCTTGGGACCGAGTTCTGGGTGCTATAATGGTGGCTCTGTGTTTATATAGGCTAAGTGTGTCCAAATAAATAGGCATAGGGATGGGTTTAGAGACTCCTACCAATCTCCCAAATGTTCATCACCTGGAAAGATCCTGTTGTAGCAATATCCGGTAAATGAGGGGGGCACCCACCAGGCTGTTGATGGGATAGCTGGACAGCACCTGTTGGAAGAGAACCTTCTAAGACATTGCTCATTAGACCATATGCCAAACTCATCAAGGCACACATCATCTTGAGAGTTACAACTTCCAATTTGTAGTGATACAGACTGAAATCCTTGTTTGATGTGTTTTTTCTGACTTAACAAGCCTCATGATTCTCACACATGCTCAAGACACAACAGAGGAAATGAATGCAGACAGAAAGAGGTCCAGGATTCATTCAGAATACTTTTGTTGAAGGCTGGCTGGCTCTTCCCACTCAGTTTAAGATTCATCCTTGTAACCCCACCCCCACCTCACCAAAGAATGTATAAAGCCTCAGCTATCAAGGGGAATAGATTAATATAGGGTAAAAGGGCCAGTAAAAGGGCCAGGGAAAGAACTCCCTGACCCTCACTTTACCCCAAGACCACAGTCAAGGAGATAACACCCTGACTTGGCCCCAAGCCCAGGACCAGGGCCAAGAAAGAACACCCTGACCCTGACTTGACCCCAAGTCAAAGACCATGTATCAGGTGGTTTTGTGTGTCAACTTGACAAAAGCTAGAGTCATCAGTGGAAGTAGCTTCATCTGAGGAAATGTCTCATTGAGTACAGGTGTAAGGCATTTTCTCAATTAGTTATCAATGGAGATGTCCCAGACCATGGTAGGAAGAGCTATGGGATGCTCTTCCTGGAGTCTGTAAGAAACCAGGCTGAGCAAGTCAAGTCATGGGAAGCAAGACAGCAAGAAGCACCCCTTCATGGCCTCTGCATCAGTGCTGAAGTGTAAGACTAATAAACCTTTTCCTCTCCAACTTGCTTTTTGGTCATGGTGTTTCATCATAGAAACCCTAATTAAGACAAGGGACAAGAAAAAAAAAAAAAAAACAAGAACCAAACAAACCATCAATACCCGTGCCTGTCCCAAGATTAGGCCACAGAATCACACCAATCCCTTAGCATGAAATCCCACCAATTTTTGAGCAAGAAATCCCACAAATTCTTGAGTTTAAAGATCAGGCCACAGAGTCCCACCAATCTCTTGAGTTTGTCCCAAGATCAGACCACATAATTCCTCCACCCTGGAAATTTCCACACTCATGAAACTATACAAACTCTGTTTTCTACTCAGTTCTCTGCTGCTTCTTATCTGAGTGGAGACAGCCTGCTCTCCTGGGCTTTTCCCACCTGATCAATCTCTTGTGTGAGGTTTGTTGTGTTGTGTGACTTTGTGGTATTGCTTGGCTCCTGACTGCCAGGATACCTTCCCCTTCAGAGATTCAACATTTACATTGAGGAAGCTTTCCCCCTCAGAGCTGCAACACTTATACCAGATGCTACAGCAAATGAGTTTGCCTCAGTGCCTTGACCTTCTGGGACTAGTTTTGTTAAAGGTTATTTACATGAAAATATTTGTGAGAAACCATAATGATCAGAAGTGGCTAAAATCATGTCTCATAATTTCCAAAGCAGTGTCCAAGAAAGACCTGGAACAGAGTGCTAACTCAGCCTTGTGCATCCTCCTGAAGTTCCCACAATGACCTCATGTAGCATGTACTGTGATCCTGTTTATGAACCTGAGCCCCGCAGGGTTAAGTGACTCACAAACAACTGGAGGAGTCAATGTGAACCACAGGGTATGCAATGCTATTTCCCTCACCCTATTTTTTTTTGTGCAGAACTCTATAGTAATCTAAGCAAACGTCTAGAAAAAGAAGAATGTGAGTATCACACAATAGTTTCCTGTACGTGTAAACAATGTAGTATATTGCTGCAATCAAAATGAAAGCACACTTATTGCTTGTTACTATGCATAAGAAGCAGCGACAGCATGCAGTTTAATGACTTTAATTGCTTAATGACTACCTCAGACTCTACAGGGAAAGCAATGTTATTATTCTTTAGAATTCCTCCCAGGTAAATTCACCAAACTGGACATAAACCAAACACCCACTTGTAATATGATGGGAAAGAAATGGTGACACATTCTTAGAATGGAACACTATAGAACAATTAAAAAGAACAAACTTCAGACACATGCAAAAATTTGGATTAGCTTCACAGAGAAAATTTGCTGGGTGAAATAAGTCAAACACAAAGGATGATCCATCCTACACCCAAATTTACAAAAAATAAGAGAAGAGGTAAAATTTAAATTGATAGAATCAAAAGAATTATTAACTTAAGAGGTGAGGGCATGGCCAGGGGAGATATGGGCACCTTCTGCGGCTATGGAAAGATTTGAGGCTTCCATCTGGTGATGGTTACATGAGTGTCTGATGTATGAACCATACATTCCATATGCTGGATGGATCCATAGGCTGGGTCTCTAACCCTCATGTGATTAGATTTGGAGATAATGATACCAAGTACTGGTAAAATGTGTGCCAATTGCACATTAGTTAGTGTCATAAGAAAAAGACACGATTCTATCTCTCCTCCTTCCCTCACCCCTCCCTCCTTCCCTCTTCACCTCCTCACTTCTCCCTTCACTAAGACTATAGCAAGAAGGTGAACTCCCACAAGCCAGTATGAGGTTCCTCACTAAGCAGACAGACAACCCCTCCAGCACTTTGGTATTCTTGAGTCCATCATTCAGAAGCATGGGAAACATCTGCTGTTTGAATCTTCCTGTCTTGTATTTCTGGGGAGTAGCCTAAGTTGACTGAGGCAGGGTCTCACCCAAGTGAATTGTTTTCAAAATGTATATTAGAATAGTGGCATTCCGTACGTTTTAACCATCACCTCGGATTACACTGCAAATGAAGGAGGAAATATCTCACACACACACACACACACACACACACACACACACACACATGCACGCACGCATAAACACATGCATACACACACACATGCATATATGAAAGCATACACACATGTGTATGAGGGAGAGGTTATCACCTCTCATTCCTTAATCTGAGAACTGACAGAAAAAGAAGTGTCTCTTAGTTGAGAGAACAACCACCTAGTGTAGTGAGATATCCACCTCACCTACACCTGTTGCGCTGACCACACCCATTGGGGCATGGGGACAGGTTCGGGCATGACCAAGGGGGACTAGGTCTGGGGTTCTGTATCCTAGATCTGTCTCTTGCGTCCTGGTTGGAGACAGAGAGCATCCAGAAGCATCCTTGGAATGGGAACCTGTGGGCAGTTATCTGTTTCTGGTGTAAGTGATTTCTCCCCGAATAAACATCCATCAGCCTATCATTTCCCAGATTCTTATTTATCCCCGAGATAACCTAGTCCCATCTCTTGAACACACCACATGCCATTCATCAATGCCTGTGTCCACCTCTTTCCCTAGACCATGAGCTTTGTTAGATGGATGCAAACTTCCATCTTGCTTCCTGCTGTCTACTGCTCATCCATGTGGCTGGAATTTAGCAAAAATTTTATGAATTGAAACCAACTGTCATGATCTGGAATGTGTATACCTGGAGCTTATTCTGACCAACCAGTAGGGGTGGGCCTCTCTTACCTTTAGAACAGTTTGTGGTTCAAACTTTGGCAAAAGATAGACAAATACGCATGCTCCCAATGTCCAAGGTTCCAGAAACGAGGCTAAAATGTTCAGTATCCAACCTGTGTCTGAGATGGTCCATACTGTGTCAGAGACATTCAGACCTGTCCAGGTACTGAGAACACAGAACATAGGTACACAGAGCTGAGTGCACAGTGATGGTGTGATGCTTGAGGGGCAGTGTGGGGGAAGGGTGAGATGTGGGCATGAAGCCTGTGTGAAGAGGTGGCAGTGCTTTTAGAAAGTATGACCCAGAAAACAAAATTTAGTGGATAACTGAGTTGTGCTCTCACCTGATTCCCAATACCAGTACAGTGGCTGACAAGTGAAATTACCCAGGAAAAGCTTACTAACAAAAGGCATCACAGTAAACAATTGTGTGTGTGTGTGTGTGTGTGTGTGTGTGTGTGTGTGTGTGTGTGTGTGTTGAGGCCAGAGGTGAACATCAAGTGGTATCCTCAGGTCCTGTCTATTTCAATTTTTGAGACAGATCTCTCACTGCCTGCCTTGGGGTTTTCCAATTAGGCTAAGCTTGCCAGCCTGCGAGTCTTAGGAGTTCACCAATCGCCACCTTCAGAATTTAGCATTACAAATTCAATCACCAAACTCTATATTTTTAATGTGAATTCTGTAGTTCACATTCAAGTCCTCTTGCTTGTGTGACAAGGACTTTATGAGACTGTACTCCTTACTCCTAATTAAGCCCAACTCAGTTTTCTGATACTTTAAAATACTTTTAAAAAGTATTTTTACAATTAAAATATTTTCCATTTTAATAATAAAATTTTTAATAATATAAATTGTGGGAAGGATCTATGAGAAAAGAGCATGAAGATCTTCAGTTATTAGTTCATGAATACCTTGGCACCATACCTTCTGATTCCACAGGCCGTATTGACCTGATAATGAAATTAGTGCTGTCTTGAGGCCTATGCTCTGGAAAAATCTAAAAATCCTGTTCACCTTATTCCTATACTGATACTTTTCACATGAACAAATTTGCAAAGTAATTTGTTGTTGACAAAAAGATGACTCCTGGAATCTGGGTGTCATCAAAGCAAATTTCCAGGATTCCCAAAAAGCAAGGTAGAGAGCATCTGGGAAGGGGACATCTGTGCCCCATTGCTATTCTTCATCCTACTAGTGTGGCTTGAAACAAGAAAGGTGTCTTGAGACCATATATTGCCTAAAACAGAGATGTTACTCGGAAGAGCTCCCAGTATGTGAAGCCTTGCCCCCTTTGCCTCCTCCTCAAGGTGTCTTTCTAGAAGTCTACAAGTTGAATTAGACCTGACTTCAGATCAGTCATTATGAATCTATAGAGGGAAAAAGCTCAGCTTACCCAGCATCCATTTTGGCCTTGAGGCCCAGGCTGGAATGGGAATGTTCTGCCATCTTGGGAGGGCCACTGGTCCCACTAGTGAAGTAGATGGCAGCTGGTTCATGGCTTCCAGTCTCCACACAGTGATGAGTGGTGGATACATCCCTATGAGGACCAGAAAGTCAATGTCTCATATCTACCCTAGAAAATGATGGTCTGAGATTCATTTTTCCTCACTAGCCCTCAAACTGACAAGGGCAAGTCAGATGACCTGTCTCTGAAGGGAAGAGTGGTAAAATTTATGCATTCCTGAATGAGTCGGGATTAGCATTTTGCTAACTATGAAAGTTTGTACACATTACTTAACTTCTGTGAGTCTCACTTTCCATATCTATGAGATGGGGACAAGATAACCTATCTCAGAGAGTTCAGTGAGAAAGCTAACTCCACAACAAAGAAAGATATACTTAGCCAGGACTGAATGTTAATTCAGGTGTGGTTGGTCCCAGCATGATAGCAGGAGCACAGAAGGAGAGCAGTTAGTTTTCCAAGTGATCAAAAACATTATTATTTTTGTTTTATGTGTATGAGTGTTTTGCCTGCATTTTATGCTTATGTACAACATGCATGTGTTTCCTGTGGAGGTTAGACAATGGCATTGGATCCCCTGGAACTGAAGATATTGACAGTTATAAGTTGCCATGTAGATGCTGGGAATCAAACCCAGGTCTTCCGGAAGAGCAGCTGTTCTCTCCACCACCCCACATGGTTTCTTGACACACACATTTTTATTCTCTGGGATAACCCACACAAGTCTCCCAGTACCTTGAATTTGAATCTCTCAAAGCTGGTATTTTTTTATTTTTATAAAAATGATTTTAAAGATTATGACAATAGAAAGGAAAAAAAACCTTATATTCTTCCCAGATGTTTCCTAAGGCACATGTTTCTAATGGAAGAATTTTAGACCTATGGCAAGAATCCCACTTATCCAGCCAGTCTTGCTATGGAATTCTGGAAGGACCACTGTTCTTGAAAGCATATCCTAAGAATATAGAATATGGGAAGAAAAGCCTAGAAATCAGTGCACTAGGCATCTCTTAGATGTTGCCTAACATTTCATCTATGGCTGTGGTGAATAATTCTGGATGACTTTCAGCCCCATTCAGATCAACAGCATGTTGCCGTTCTAGAGTGTGCAAGTGATTCACCTTAATATCATGGTGTGTGTGTGTGTGTGTGTGTGTGTGTGTGTGTGTGTGTGTTATGTATGCACTTATATGTGACTATGTAGTCTGTCTGCCTATGTGTGTGTCTATGTAGTGTGTGTGCATGCATGTATATATTATGTATATGTGCCTGTGTAGTACTGTGTGGTATGTATGTGTTGTATTCATATGAGTATGTGCTAAGCACACACCTGTATGTGAACATTCACAGGCCAAAGCAGGGTCTCCCTTATTATTTTCCATGATATTTACTGGAGACAGGGACTCTCAATGAACCAGAATCTTAGCTTTGGAGCAAGGCTGGCCAGTGAACTCTTGGGATCTGTTTGTCTTTTATCTCCTAATTCTAGAGTTATAGGCATGTGTAGCCATGCTGGCATTGTACACAGGTTCTGGGGATTTGAACTCAGGTCCCCATACTTGTACAACAGGTGCTCTTACCCACTGAGCCATATTCTCAGCACCTCAGTCACCTAAGCTTTTTTTTTAAATGCTACCGTGGCATGGGAATCTGGGCCTACAAATGTAAAAGCCCAGAAATGTATGGTAGATAATACCCCTTACAACCATCAACAAATGAAGAAAGTATTTGTCGGTCCTTTCTTAGAAAATCCTGGGGGCATTCTATATGCTTCTCAGAAGGTTTCTGCATACCTGTTCCCACCCACCTTTTTAATAAACACTTGCATTTGCTTTTCTTTCTTCACTGTCTCCTTCTCTTGATTTCATCTTCTGGTGAAAACTGGCTAAGACAGGAGATACTCACTTTAGCAATGTCTTGAAATTTAGCCATCCTTCTCGCCTGTTTTCGGACACCAGCAACTTGATTTTCAGAAAAGAGCAGTCAGGGGCCACGGTGTCCACTTCCTGAGCCACTTCATCCCCAGCCACAATGGCCCTGGCCTTGGATGACTGCAGCCTGTAGAGTATGTCTGTAGATTTCATCTGGATGGTTCCAGGCATGAAAACAAGGCCTGGAGAAGACAAATGGTTTAAAGAGAGCTAGGATTATCTTCTTCTCCAGAGAAAAGGACTGTGAACAGCCATGGGGGCCAACAGGGAAAGGCAGGTGGGATGTGAAGACCAATAAGTAGGAAGTAAGGACAGCACATTCTACAGGGGTTCTTTAAGGAGAGGAAGCTGCACTTGTCTGCCTTTTGTTTCCAGAGTGTGCAGCCTGTGTGGACAGTTACTAACCAGTTCGTATGCATCCCAGGGTCACCAGCCACCACTCTGGGACTTGGCCAAGTAGCACTGCCACACGATCCCCACGCTGCAGGCCACATGCTCCCGAGAGGACGTTAGCTGCCTGTTGGCTGATTTTACTCAGTTCTCTGAAATTCCACTTTACTTCTTCCCCACTGCCATTCATCCACCATAGGGCTGGGCGTGGCGGTCTCTTGCCAGCCTTAGAGATAGATAGATAGATAGATAGAGAGAGAGAGAGAGAGAGAGAGAGAGAGAGAGAGAGAGAGAGAGAGAGATAGCCTGGTGATCAGAAGACCCACAGAGACACAGCAAATAAAAACGAATTGCATGTCTAAGGGTAGGCTTGTTAATCCGAGGATATCCACACACTACTAAAAAGTGTTGAAAATCCCCAAAACTTTGTTTTAAAAGAGGGTTCAGTTTATCAATACTATAGTAAAACAGAGACTTTTAATATGCATGCTTTAAAAAAAAAACAGTTAAAACACATTCTATATTACCATGGTAGGTAATTTTGATTGCTAGCTGGAATGACTTGAGTATGCTTAAGAGATGAGCAAAGTGCACCTCCGAGGTGTGTGGGTCTCCAGAGATGACTGGATGGTGTGGGCTTTGACACAATTGGTGGATTAATAGCTTGATGGATTCATAATATGGCATTGGGAGGCAAAGTGAAAAGGGAGAAGTGGATTCTGGGCAGAGGAAGTGAGTTGGAAGATGTCCTTGGGGTTGGATCTTTCCTAGAACCTTTTCACTGCCACAAGTTTCATTATTTCCTCCTTGAATATTATTTGTTTCCATTTGCTGGTAAGACTTTTCCTCAGTATTCCAAGGAGGAATAAATAAGAAATAAATCAAGAAGCTAGCTGAGAAGACCACTGAATCAGTAAAGTGCTGGCCATGGAAACTTTAGGACCTGAGTTCCACCATATGTTAGCCAAAAGCCAGTCATGGTGACACATGCTTGTAATTCATGCACTGGGGAGGTGGAGTCAGGAAGATCCCTCAGGCAGATCCAGTCAATCTAATGTACTTGCTGCGCTCCTGGTCAGTGAACGTCCCTGTCTCAAAAACCAAAGTGATGGAGCTGAAGAAGGGCATCTGAGGTTGACCTCTGGCCTCCATTTGCACTAGCACATATAAACACATGTGTAAATGATTACAAATGTACATGCAGATGCATACAGACAGGCATATAAAAGATAGCTTTTATTGTTGTTAATTACCACCCTTGTCACACAGTTCCTTCCCCTGGATTGAAACATTCTCTTGTGGATGGACAGGCAAGGCTCGGGGGCTCAGGAAACTAACAAAACAATAATAAAGTCCAAGCCTACAAGGAGCACAAGGCATGTGAATCTTCTAAAAGCCAGTCCAGGTTGTTATAGAAGCAGTAAATAGTTGCTGGTGCTCAGTTGCTTGCAAGTTGCTCAAGGAGCATCAGTGATACATGCTGAGGGCTTGTCAGTGACACACATATCTTTGACTTGCTTCTGCTCCTGTAACTCTGTGTCCACACCCCATAAATAACCCTTACAGGATTATTGTTTCCCAGTCTTGACTTACATCATATCAGTGCTTTGGTCTATCATTACACTCTTTGTCTGGAATAAACAGCAATAGTTTCCCAGGTAGCATCACACAACCACCTTTACACCTTGCTCCATCTTCAGCATAAAGAATAATGCAATCTCCATACTGGGGTTGTGTCATAATTCCAGGACCTCAGAACAGCATTGTCACAACTCACCATTGTCATAGCTCAGATTGTCACAGAACATCATTGTCACAGCTCCCTTTGGATAGTCCTGTTTGATGCCCCTGCTGGTTAAGTCTAGCCTTTCTCCTGCCTTAGCCCCAATGATCCAGTCCATCCTTCATCCTTCAGGTGAAGGCAGTAGTGGGCTGGTAGCAAAAGAAACTCAAAGATGAACAAGGAAGCCCTTTTATACTCTGCTGAGTAGACATCTTACCTGTACACTTCAGTCACAGAGACATGTGGCCTAGCTTTCTGAGAAGACTGGCTCCATCTTGAGTAGTTGTTGATTGTCTCCTATGATCTGTGTTAATCAGACTGGCCATCACCCTGATAAACACCTTAATATTTCTCTTAGCTCCTGGGTTTAGAGGCTTTGATCAGTATTCCTTGAATCCATTTATTGTAAGCATGTGGTGAGGTAGAGCACCATGATAGTATGAGTGAGTGACAGAGACTACTCACTTTGTAGCAGATAGGAAACTAAGAGAGAAGCAGAGATCACAGACTAGGTATAGCCCTTGAGTTACATTCCCAATGACCTATTTCTTCTACTCCCACCATTTGAAGCCTCTATCACCTCCCAAACCATTGTCACCAGCTGAGGATCATGAATTTAAATTGAGCCTATTGGGGTACTACATGCTAAGTCCTGTAACAAGTTCACCCATCCCACTATGACCCAGCTCATTGCTCTTTATTCCATGCTGGGAAGTCACGATAGAGAGCAGATTTGGGGTTACTAGTTTCTTCACCATGTCCCATGTGACTCTGACTTTCTTTATAAAAAATATTTAAAAGTGGTATCATGTATTAATTATGCACAATTATATGTTTTGTTACAACATTTTTGTACATGTGCACAATGCACTTCAATCATATTCACCTTCCTGTCATCCTTGTATGTCCCCCTCCCACCCTCTCCCACTTCTCTTGATATCCTTCTTCCTCCCAATTGGTTCCTCTTCTACTTTTATGGTGTGTGTGTGTGTGTGTGTGTGTGTGTGTGTGTGTGTGTGTGTGTCCCAGTAAGTTTTATTAGTGTTACTTCTAAGAGCATGGGAGAAGGTTTGTTTATAGAAGTGTCAGTACATTACCAGTAGCTACACTATTGAACAAAACATCTCCCAGTACCTCATTAACCTTTAACTGCATATACATCTTCTGGGAGAGACGGGGCCCAATGAGCTCCTCCACACGCCATGAAATCTAGTTCAGGTAATTATGCATTGCTTTAAGTTCAAGAGTGCAAAGGCCATCTCATGCCCAGAAATTACACTCCACACCCCTACCTTTTACGTTCTTTCTGTCCCTTCTTCCATAATACTTTCTGAACTTCTGAGGGGGTTATAGAAATGTCCTATATATGGAACATTCAACAATATCCAGTTCTCAGCATACTGACCAGCTGTGAGTCTCTGGTTACAGCTAATCACAGTTGTCACTGACAACTGCATATGCTGCTTCTCCGACAGAACCTCAGAGCTCTCTGCCTTTCTTTCTCCCAAGTCATTCTGTGCTGACCGAAGGAAGATGATCACCCTGCCCCCAGCTCCTTATGGTGTCTGAGACATAATTTGCATCCCATAATACAGAATGAACTGATAAATGAATGAAGTCAACCAAACTGTGCCATTCTCTCTCCCATTACCTTTTCCATATTGGCCCAGTGATCTATTACATCATTAGCGAAGTTGAACTTGGCAGGTATTTCCTGGTGGCCCCACTGTATGGACAATAGTTTCTTGATATTAATATGGAATGTACGGTTGGACATCTCAGTACCCCAGAGGGTACAGTATCTTGGAATTTTCCCCAGCCAACGCATGGTCAGTGCTGTGAATGAAGGAAGAGATGTAGGTGAGCTCTTCCCTATTATATTGTGATACTCAGCACCTGTTAGTGAAGAGAGTTGTTTCCACCCTCCAGGACTGATTGGTTGTGTTTGTGAGTGTATTGAATCGACACTGAGTGCCTGGTTCAGTCTCCTTCTGTGTGCCATTCTCCTAAAACAGCCCCTTCAATTCCTGCAGCTGTTATGGGGATATCCAATGACTCATACTTTAGCTTAAAAGTATGAGGGAACTGGTTTGTGTTTTCCATTAATCTGTTTTCTTCCTGTAAAAGGATTATATTACCCCACTCATTGCCATGTGACTTCTTGGTTCAATGTAGAGGAAGAGTCCATATTCCCCTCTTGTTTACTTTGGCTCGCTAGTGAGATATGTTCTGGTTAATAGGATGAGTATGGGTTGGTCATATTTTTATTTCCACCCTCACTGTGTGTGTGTGTGTGTGTGTGTGTGTGTGTGTGAATGTGTGCATTGTATGCATGTGTGTACACAGGTGTGCACATGAACATGCCTGTGAGTGTGTGCAGAGGCATGAGGAAGACACTGAGCAACCTTCTCCATATCTTATTCCCCTGTGACAGGGTATCTACTTGGATCTAGAACCTGCCATTTCTTAGGTAGGCTTGCCAGTGGCCAGAGAGCCCCAATGATCCTTGTGTCTCTGCTCCCCTAGCTCTGGGCTCCCACAGACATAAACACAGCTTTTTACATGCATGCTGAGCTTCTGTACTCAGGGTCTCATGCTATTGCAGTAAGTGCTTTTACCCATTGTGCTATCTCCCTAGTGCCATTTCTAGGTTTTTCTAGGAGAACTTCATATCTCATATGGGCACTAATATTCTTCTGTGGGCCTAAGAAGATGACACAAGGAACTCAGCTAAACCCAATCTGGCCACTTCCAACCTTCAGTTATTTTTCAAATAAGCTTTGTAGGTATATCCTATGTTTAGAAGGAAAAATATATATTTGAAAGGTATGAAATGCCTAGGATGCTTGCCAGCACACCTATTGTTGACTAATACATATTTGAAAAACTATGCATGTACAGGGCAACATCTAGCATAAACAGCAAGTTACAAAATTATAGCTGTTGTGATTATTATTTTCAGCCTTATTAGCTCCAGGGAAAGATGTTCCAAGGCTATATACACTGGTGTTTTATTTTGTCATGTGCTCTTGGATGAGACTGCAGAATTTTAAGCCTAATGACCTTTGATTTAGAGAATCCAGCCAGCAATCTGTCCCCTTGGCTGGATTCCCAGCTTCTTTGGTCTAGGCAAACGCCATTAGGATTCTTGTCTGTGGCACTTACATGTTCTCTCCTGATTTCTCAAAGAAGAGGTGAGAATTTCATTCCCAGGCCTGGCCAGCAATACCCAGTGCTTTCCTGGTTGATGGTGCTTCCCTTTGGGTGGCCAACTTCTCCTTATCTTCTGACCTCACCTCTTCAGAAAAGCATGTACTCCTTCACCCCCAGCTATCTCTCAGCTTCTGTCTATACTGCTGCCCAGCTCTCCAGTCCTTCACTTTTGGTTGGATGAAGCTCCCCCATTAAGACCCTTTGACATTCCCTTTGTGGCTCCTAGGAGCTTTAAGATGTCTTCCATTGTGAGTTTTCATCTCCTTGCTAGCTGTTACTCATCATTCTGGTCAGTGTCATCATGATGCATGCCCCCACTTCCATCTCTTCCATGAACACTCACCTGCCAAGCCTCTTCTGGAACTCTCTCTGGAGGTAGCTTGGTCTACTTCCCTCTTGGGAAGTAATTCCAGAGCTCCTGCACTCCTGGAGGAGAGAATAGCACTGAAGCAGATGGTTTCCAGATCAAATCCAAGTAGCCTCTGAGGATTCAGCTAATCATTAATGGTGCATAACTCCGGGGCAATGCTACTCCTCCTAGTCAAGTTTATGTGCAGCAGTCTTTGAGTCTGTAGAGAGGGATCACCTGGACCTGCTGGTTAATTCAAAGGATCAAAATGATTGGCAGCAAGCCTTTTCTCCCACCAGAGAAGAGAATGGAGTTTCAGAGGCTCTATACACTGTCTCACTGCCTTTAATTTTATCATTTGTTTGGCTTCCACCAAGGGTCTCTTTTCCTGTTCTGTCTGTGATACTTGATCATTTAGTGTCACAGCTTGGATCTAGGGCTTTTGCTGATGACCTCATAAGGTTGTCTCTTGGCTGGATCTCTTTGCTGGGTATTCATCTGTTTGATGTCTCTACTTGGATATCTAACATGTTTTAAAGAGTAGATTCAGAAGTGACAGGTATTATATCTCTAAACCATCCACTGAATCTGTGACCTTTACCAGAAAATGGTCACCCTTTTTTTCTCACTCTCTCTGTATGAAATCTCAGGCTTCCAACCCTTTATACCTTGATCTGATATATCTGTTAGTACTATATTCCAGCTGTGACTGCCATCTGTCTCACTCTCTTCCGTGTTCCAAACTACCATTTTCTATCTGTTTTAGGGTTACCTTCACTGTGATAAAACATCATGACCAAATGCAAGTTGGGGAGGAAAGAGTTTATTTGACTTATACTTCCCATTGTAATCCATCATTGAAGAAAGCAGGACAGGAATTTGCTGTAGAATAATCTTTCAGTACAGTGTAAAGATTTGTAACTTGAATTAATTTAATAAAACACTGATTGGACAGTAGCCAGTCAGGAAGTAAAGGTGGGGATGACCAAACTGGGGATGATGGGAGGAGAAGGTCAAGGTCAGGAGTTGCAAGCTAGATGTGGAGAGAGAAAGAAATAAATGTGCCATGCTAAAAAAGATAACTGCCATGTGGCAGAGCATAAATAAAGAATATGGGTTACATAAAATATAAGAGCTAGCTAGTAATAAGCCTGAGGTATTGGCTGAGTGTTTATAACTTATATTAAGCCTCTGTGTGGTAGTTTGGGAAGCAGCTGCCATGTGTTTGGGAACAGGAGGTTGGAACAAGAAGCTTCCACTTATAAGAACTCAAACATGGTGGGAATGTGAAGGCAGGAGCTGATGTAGATGTCATGGAGGGGTGCTGCCTACCGTTTTACTTCTCATGGCTTTCTCAGCCTGCTTTATTATAGACCCCATCAGCCCAGGGGCTGGACAATGGACTGGGCCCTTCCTGATCAATCACTAATTAGGGAAATACCTTACAGCTGGATCTTATGGAAGCATTTTCTCAGTTGAGGTTCCTTCCTTTCAGTGAACTCTAACTTGTGTCAAGTTGACTTAAACTGTCCAGCACACTGTGCATTTTTGTGCTTTTCCCCTTTGTTCTTGCCTTTGCCCTTGACCTTTGACATTTTCAAAAGGAGCCTGACTTAACTCAGTCAGACCTTGGAGTCTTCTGAGTAAAATGTCAGGTCATTACCTCCAAGACTTCTCATGACTCTTCTCCTGCTTCCCCAGTCCAGTCAGTGAGCCTCATTGTTACCCTGTCTTCATGCCAGACACACTCCCTAACACTCAGGTGACCAGTTCACCTGCTAGCATCACACCCTTTCTAAAAGTTGTCTGTCCTGGTTAGGTTTTTGTCAACTTGACAGAAGCTAGATTAGTCTAGGAAGAGGGAACCTTCGTTGAAAAAAACAAAAATACATTCATCAGACTGTCACATAAGCAAGACTGTACAGCATTTTCTTGGTTAATGATTGATTTTGGGGGGTCCAACCCACTCTAAGTGGTACTACCACAAGGTGGGGGTCCTGGGTTGTATATATTATTTATAACACATTACATATACAAACATGTACTATGTGTAAATATATAAATAAATATATACCATATAAACACACATACACGAAATTGCCTGATCAGGCCATGGGACTGAGCCAGTGAGCAGTGGTTTTTTGTGGCCTCTGCTTCAGTTTCTGCCTCCAGGTTCTTTCTGTGAGTTCCCGCCCTGACTTCCCTACATGATGGGCTGTAAGATGTTAGAGGAAATAAACCTTCTCCTCCCCCAGTTTGTTTTGGTCATGACATTTATTACAGCCATAGAAAGCACATTAGAACATCATGTTCTTGTTTTTCAGCCAAAGCACTTTCTTAAATATTTACTTTGTGGTTCTTATTTATGTGAGTGTGGTGTGTCTGTGTGCAGGTTCCCATGAAACCCAGAAGGAAGGGTCAGATCCCTGGAGCTAGAGTTACAGGTAGATGTGAGGAGCCTGATATGGATTCTAAGAACTGAACTCAGGTCCTCTGGAAGAGAGCAGTACATGCTCTTAACTACTGAGCAATTTCTCCAGCCCCTAAGGACATCATCTTCATGAGTCCTTCTTGGCTACTTGATCTAACATCACAGACTCCATCTTCTCTGCTGTATTTCTTCTCTCTGGCCATATAAATCTTACCATGCATGCTTTCTTATTCTTATTGTTTCCCTTTTATGTTTTTACACACGTGCTCTTGAGGGAGCATGTTTCATAATTCTTGTTTCCCAAAGCCCTAAAGCAGCTCCAGGTACTAGGATTTGGTAAAAGTACGTTGAATGAATTGTCCTTAATTTTCAAAATAACCTTGTGAGACAAGGGATTACTTCCCCAAAGTCCCATGCATATATGTATGTATACACACACACCTTACATCCTTACATCCTTTTTGACAGTTTATACACACATACACCATGTTGTGATCAGCCTCAACCCTTGCCCTCCCAATGCCTCCTGTACTTGACTGCCTTCTTTCCTATAAGTTCACTTCTTTTGCATCTTTTTTTGGGGGAGGTCAGGGGGTAGGGCTTGGTTTTGACCTTCTCAGTTTAATTATGGTTTCTTGTATGAGCATGGATAGGGCAGGAGCAACTCACCAGCATGTACACTGCTGAAGAAAATGACATTCAGCTGGGGTTGGTGCCAGGCAGCCCTAAGCCTGGGTTACGAGGCCACACTGCCTTAGATGCAGAGGAAAGTAAGATTTCAATAGGGGTTCAGAAAGATCAAATGGGGAGGGGGGCATATACAAAGAACTCAGAGAGATGGTCATGTAAATTTTAGCTCTGTCTCTTCATATGCCTTGGGAGATGAAGGTTGATGTCTTCAAATGCCACCTTCTTGTTTATCCAGAGGAGATAAAAGGAACCCCTGTTTATACCCCCTCCTTTCCTCTACAGAGCCTTCTGCAATTTTCAGTTGTCTGGAGTTCATTAAGTTTCCAGTGACCATGAGAAGTTCGGAGTAACCAAAAGCGCCTGGGCATGCTTTCTAGCCTTTGAGAACCACTGATCATTCAAGCCTGTTTATCCATCTGTTGGACAGGTTAACAGTGACATCTCCATGTTTTATGATGGTGCAGTTGGAGATTCTCACCAAGCATGGTAAAGAACATAGCTTACAGCTCCGTCACTGCTGTTTGACTCATTCATAAGGTTAGAAACACAAGTGTGGGGCCAGGGAGATGACTCAGCAGGTATAAGTACTCCTGAGGTGTGATGGCATGCATGTGTAATCCCAGCACCCCTAAGACAATGTGAGGCAGAGACCAGAGAATTATCTGGAAGCTTGCAGGACCAGCCAGCCTGGAGTATGCTGCATAGCAGCAGAAACAAGAGAAACCCTGCTCAAAATGTTCAAGAACCAATGCCCACACACTGTCCTCTGACCCCCCCCCAATACCCATCCTGGAGCATGTGAGTGCCAGCCAGCCCTGAAGGTGTCTATCTTCCTTCTTCTAGCCTTCCATAACACACATTCTGGATTGCCTCAGAATCATGCAGCCACAAGCTTTGCTGTGCTCTTTTGGAAAGTCCCCTATATTGACTTTAAGTCCCTTTTGCCATTGCTTCTTAGGGCCACTCACCATCTGCCCACAGAGAACCTTCAGAACATTAGGAATGTGGAGTCAGCTTGGCTGTCCTCTGTCTTCTTCCTACAGAGCTGTTAGCCCTTATCTGGGTTGGGGGCACTTAAGCCTGGCTACTGTTCTCCATACAACTCTGTGTTGGGACTTTAACAAATAGTAGGCTTTGCTTAGACTTACTTCCTGGCCAAGTGCTTAGAGGTCCTCTGAGGTTTGCTATGCCCATTGGGAGTCTGCAGTGTCAGGCTTCTCTTCCTCTTGTCTTTTCTCCTTTGGAGGTGCAGTTGCCCCATCTTAGGTGCTTGCCAGAGACACCAAAACTATTCACCTCTGTTGGACCATGCCTGTTCCTGAACAAGGGACAGGTGTAGATTTCACCCATCTTCCCTGATCATTGACGCTTTCAAAGCCTTATATGCCTTACTCCTCAGTCTGCTTTTGTCTCTTCTTGTTTTTTAAATCATATATTTATTCTTTCAAATTGGTGTGTGTGTGTGTGTGTGTGTGTGTGTGTGTGTGTGTGTGTATGTGTGTGCGTGTGTGTGTGTGCGTGTGTGTATAACATGTGATATGCACTTTGACCATATTGCCCATTATCCTCTCCCCACAAAACGTTCTTCCAATATATCCCCTCCTACTTTTATGTCTATTTTGAATTTAATTAGGGCTTCTTACACAAGTGTTGGCAGGGAGTTATTTCCTTGAGCAAAAATCACTTAATAGTGGCTATACCACTGAGGAATATGACTCTGCCTACCTCAGCAATCCTTGACTGCCTACAGTTCCTCAGGAAGCGAGCCTTTGTGAACATCTCCCCTGTCCACAAGGGAGTGTATATTTGTCCAGTCTCATGAGGGTAACTACACTGAGTTCACAGTGTGTCTGGAAGACAGTTGTTTTGTAGCAAACCTGCTCCACTCTCTAGCTTACCTTTTTTTTTTTTACCCCATTTTCAATGTTCCCAGAGCCATGGAAGTAGTAAATACATAGGTATAAAAGTAAATATTTACAGTACAACTTGACGCTATGTCCATTTAGCAAAACAACTGTAGTAGGTTGGTTTCCACCTAGGACTATGACCTCTCGAGCCATATGATTTTGACCAGGCAAGAATTCCTTCCTGTGGAATGAGCCTCAAATCCATACAAAAAGTGTTTGGTTATTCTTGTAACAGTTATGCCACTATTTACCAGTAGATATGCTATGCCTGGAAGATTAATACTGTATGAAGATGACTTTTCTCTCCTGTAGACTGACTAGAACCTCTTGGCACTGGGAAAACTGGCCAGCAAGGAGGAAGCTTCCAGTTCAGATCTAGCTTGAGTTCTAAATGACTTGCAAAGAAAACCTGTGACATCTTCAGCATTAAGGCTATAGTATCTATTCTGGTGGGTAACTAGAACAATGGTAACAGTCTGTATTGTCTGGGGGCCTCTAAGGCCTCCCTGACCAACAACTCATCGGGTGGCAGCACACACCTGGTCCTGGGATTTTCATTTAAAAACTATGATTTCCAGGACCACCCATGTCAGGTGGGTTTGTGCTTTCTTTTGCGTCAGCTCATACCTCCTTACTTCTAAACAAACCACTTCCAGTTAGATTCCTAACTGTCAACCTTTTTACACACAACTTTATAGTAGAAAATAGCCATGAAGCTCTGACTATCTAAAGTTAGATTGTCTAGGCTTGAATCCAAATCTCCTGTCCCTGAGCTGTATGCATATGGTTTTAGTCACTCTAAACTTCAGCATTCTTGTCTAGAAAGAGGGGTAACTCTAGAGCACCTCTAAAATGAGGATATTGACCTCAGTGGCCTATAGCAAACACCCAGTCACAAATATGTTGAAAATAACAGTTATGTAGTGAATTTCAAGACTGCTAAGCATGCACTCAAGGATGGAAGATTTGTTTAGTATTTATGATTCCTGGCATAACAAAAATAAGCATGCAGACAAGCCAAAACAGACAAACTTAGTTGCTCCTGGAAAGGTGATATACTTAAATTTTGTTAAAGTATTTCATATTTTAAATGTAATTATTCAATGTCAAGCTATTTACTTATTTAAATAATAAATAAACAACAAAAGTGCATTAATCATTGTAAACATCTGATAAATTAAAGCCAGAACACTTTGGAATAAGAGATTTGGAAGGGATATCTTGAATCAAATCCAAACGCCTGTATGGACGCAGGGTCTGGGGATCATGTATGGTGACCCTTATGCATGAGGAAGATTGGAGAGGGCACAGTTCAGAGAATATCAGTCAAAGTCACACACATTCAAAAAAACATACACAAATTATTTGTTCTAGAAAATGGGACCAAAAGGCCTGTAGAGATGTTTGCCGTGATGCTTCCAGGTAGATAAATTATGGAACCCTGTCCTTACAGGGCTATCTGTCCCTGTCAATTACTCAGAAAATATTTATGAAGAAGACACAGATGTGACCAAAACACATCCCTTCTAGTTTGGAGGAAGAACAGATGATAATGTGTAAAATTATTCAGCTAATTTTAATACCATTAAACACCAGTCAGAAGTCAGGTTACATTACATTTCCTTTGAGAACCAAGCAGTAAATCTTAACATGAAATAGGCATCCAAGTATTGCCATCATCATGAAAGGACTGCATGACCATCACATTCACTTCTGGTATCCTGCCTCTTCATGCCCCTCCTTACTCTCTCTAATCAGTAGTACTTCTTCCTTCCTGCTCCTTGAAAGCACACCCTGCACAGCCTTTGCACAAATGGCTCTCTCTTATTATCGCGTTTCTCCGCATTTCTACTTGAACATCTTCCTTTAATCTTTCAAATCTTTGGCTGATTCCTTCTGTCACCATCGCATTATCTCAGTAAAGCTTACCGTAACCACCTACCTACTTAAAGTAATAAGCCTCCAGATGGTGGGTCTCCTTCCCTCTCTATTACCAGACTCTTTTACTTTATAGAAATGAATTTTAAAGTGTTTTTGCTTCTGTCTTTTTCTCCTAGGACTTTAGCTTTGTTAAGACAGAGATGTTTGCCTGTCTTCTTTATTGAGTTAGCCAAAGAACTTAGGGTAGAATCTATCTCAGAGAATTCAGTGAATACCTGGCTATATAAATGAGCACTGTGGGGAAAATAAAAAACATTTTGATATTATAATGAATGTGACTGTCTGAAGTGTATGGCTGAATAAATGACTGCTTCTTCATGTGCATGAATGTGACTGTGTATGTCTGTGTGCACACCTGGTATGAATGTCTGAATGTCTGAATGTCTGGTTCTATGTATGAGTACACACATCTGTGTATGTGTAATTGCTCATGTAAATTTGTGTATGTGAGTGAGAGAGAAACAAAGACAGAGACAGAGAGAGGCAAAGATAACAGAGATCTTTATTTACAACTTGAATGGAGTTAGAATTGGTTAATTGGTTAGGAAACACACCTCTGGGAAAGTCTATCAATTTCAGAGAGGTTTACTAATGAGAGATTTACTCTTCAAAATGAATAATAACATAATGTGATCCAGGATATCAATAAAAGATGTGGCTTGAAAACCAGCATTCATCCATCTCTGTCCCTGCTCCCTGACTGTACACAATGTGACCAGCTGTCACATGTTCCTGCCAGGTGCTTTCTCCACCATGAAGAACTGTACTCCTCAAACCATTAGCAAAGCCAAATCATTCCTTCTTCAGTTGATTTTTCTCTTGTTTCATTTTCTCTTTTTCTTTCTCAAGTTGCTTTGCTCTAGGATTGAGTTAAACTATGGATATGGGCATGTCAAGCTTGCAAGATGATGTTAGACATGTAGTCTCACATTCATTGTGATTTTGATGTGCATTAAAAGAAAAATGACAGCATTTCACACTTGAATTTTCAAGAGTGTTATATCAACTAATGGGAAGTTATATTTTAAAGTGAGTTGATGAATTGCACAGTTAGACTTATAATCCTAACCATGTAGAGGAAATCAGGAAAATCTGGGCAAAACCTAGGTAGATGGTTCTAGGCATAGAGTAAGTTCTCAGGGAGTGATGGGCTGGTGGGGAAGAGTGGCCACATGAGTGGTGGAGTCTGGCTCCGAAAGGCAACATGGTGGCTGGGAATTTTGTCCTTTTCCTTTGGGAGCTGAGTTGAACTGAGGCCACTTGAGTGGAAACTGGCTGGGAAAGATCCATAAACCTAAACATCAGGAAAACAAAAAATCTAATAAAAATGAGACATGAAACCAAAGGTCTCAAAAGATGAAATACAATGACCGAGAAATATTTTAAGAAGTGTTTAACATCAATAGCCACCAGAAAAATGCAAATTAAAACTACTTTGAGATTTCATCTTACCTAAGTCAGAAGGACTAACATTTAAAAAAGAATGACGACAAATGCTGGCATGTATTGGGGGGGGGGAAGGGAAAAATTTATTAACTGCTGATGGGAGTGCACATTGGTACAACCACTACTGACATCAATGTGGGTGTTCCTCAAAAAGCTAGAAATAGATTTACCCCATCACCCAGCCATACCAGTAGAAACAGAAATATATGTATGTATGTATGTATGTATGTGTGTATGTATGTATGTATATGTATATGTATATATGAAACTTATAGGCTGTGGTTCATTCATCTAATCCAACAATGGCTGCCTATGAATTGAAGGTTCAAGGATCCAGTACTCATTTAGTTCATGAAGTTGGATGTCTCAGCTGGTCTTCAGTATACCCTGGAACCCTGCAAATGCCAGCGGAAGAATGTATTTGCTAGCGAGGGTGAAAGCAAGGAGGGAAAGAGAGAGAGCTTCCTTCTTCCATGTCCTTATATAGATTGCCAGAAGGTGTGGTCCTGATGACAGGTGAATCTTTCCACCTCAAAGATCTGGTTTAGAGGATGGTCTTTCCACTTTAATTGATTAAGAAAAAAATCCCTCACAGGTGATCCCAGTCATTTGAGTTTTTGTTATTTATAGATGTAGTCAAGTTGACAAATAAGAATAGCCATCACAAGTCCACCCTTGTTAACTTTACTCACAATCATGTCTCCTTATGTCCTACTGTCTTTGTTAGGATTACTATTGCTATAATGAAACACTATGATCAAAACAATTTGACAAGGTTTTTTTTTTTGGCTTACATTTCCATGCCACTGTTTATCATCAAAGAAAGTCAGGACAGGGCCCCAAAAGAGGCAGGAACTTGGAGGCAGGAGCTGAAGTAGAGGTCTTGGAGGGGTGCTGCTTACTGGCTTGTTCAATGTGGCTTGTTCAGTCTGTTTTCTTATAAAACTCTTGAGCACCACCTAAGGGTAGCACCACCCACAAGTGGCTGGGGCTCCCTCTATCAATCACTAATTAAGACAATGCCCTACAGCCCTAACTTATGGAGGCATGTTCTCAATCAAGGTTCCCTCCTTTCAGATAACTTTAGCTTGCATCAAGTTGATATAGACCTAGTCAGCACATACGCTTAATTTCCAAATGAAAACAATAATTAGTTTATAATTGTATCCAAAATGATATAAGTATCCCATGCACAATCACAAATGCATTAATATATTTAACCAGGTCATAAGTATTCCTTTGTACAACCACAGCTACATTATAAATTTAGAATATATATCAATATCTCTTGAGGGACATTCTGTTAGTGTCTCAAATATGATAACCAACTGATATTCCCACAGTTGATGTTATATCATATGACAAAGAAATTGAGGAAAGAAAACACAAATACCTGTACAAGCACATTTTTTAACAAAATACAATAGAAACACTGATATCACCTGTAAATCTCTCTTCTGCAATTGGTCACATGGCTATCTGGTATTTATAACTAGCCATTCTCTATTTACTTCTCCCTCAGCAAGTACCTCAGCATGTCTTGGCTTTTTTTTCTGGACCCCTACCCTCACTCCTGAAGGGTCTGTGTCTGGATTTTGTCATCCTGCCTGGATTTTGCTGTTATAGTTCTTCATTGACTTTAATAGCAAGTCATGGTAGCACCAAGGGACACCCTAAAGAATGTCCAGCATTCAAGACATAATACTTCTTACCTCTGTTGAAGATAGGCAATCCAATTTCTCCCTTATAATCTGGATCAATCACTTCTCTAGCACTCTTATTCTTTTCTTAATGTGTTGACTTAAAGGCATTAAAAGCCCAAAGTGACCAGAAGGAAGTCTCAGCTTCTAGCTCAGTGGAATGTTTGTTGTATCTCCTGGCAGGAGGGTTCCCCTCTCTGGAACCAAAACTTCTAGGCCAGCAGAACTGAAGGTCATGGGAACAAGAAGCAAAAAAATTTCTAATGGGCCACTAGGAGTGATAGTGAGTACAACTTTTTCCTTTCTTACCCCATAATCTCTGGACCTATAGATCCTGATTATGGGGAAAACTGTACCATATATCAGATGTTAATTCAAAGCATGTACCTCCTCCTGGAGAACTCTAGCTCCACCTTCCAGGCTGCCCCACCTGGGGTGGTACCTGTGTCTTCAAAAGGCCATTCTAGTTTTCTGCCAGTCAAGTTGCTTCAGAATGGTGGGGAACATGGTAAGACTAGTAGATTCTATAGTCATGGACCACTGTCACACTTCTCTGTCAAAAGAGTTCCTTGGTCAGAAGCAGTACTGTGCAGAATACCATGATGGTTGATAAGGCATTCTATAAGTCCATGGGTGGTAGTTTTGGCAGAAACACTATGTGCAAGAGAGGAAAATTCATAACTAGAATGCATAGTTACTCCCATAAATGTCAGAACATGGTCAAAAGAATGATCCATGGTGAACAATGCCTTAGGGAACTGTGAGAGAGGCTCCAGGAAAAAAAAATAGAGGGCCTTAAATGCGTTTTGTTCCCTGGGTTGCCCTTGGATTCAATTTTGGGTTACAATCAATTTGTAAGGCATGTTTGTTCTTGTCAGATGTCAAAACAGAGCTATAGAATCCAATCTGGTCAGTGTAACCTGAACCTGTATATGACCTTCTGCCTTTTGTTTGTACCTTCCCAGATATAATCTATAGTACATGCCAAGAAACTGTGTTTAAATTGGTCTGTCCTGATAAAGTTCTGGGAAAGGGCTGTTCTGTTAATATTTAGTATGTGCTTACTGACCTTTATTTACACTTTTTCTGATCATGTTTTTCTGAACTCAAACTACCTTCCTTGGATCTTTGGTATATTTGTTACATTATTGTATAAAAGTGTACTGAAACTGAAGTAAGGTCATCTATAGCATTAGGCTGTAGTCTGCTCCATTCTTTCAGGTCCTCACATTGCAGGTCCAGCAGATAAGATCTGCACAGGTCTGTGAAAGTTGACAGTAAGGACAAAGTGTTGTCCTTTCCATGAAAGAAGTGGTCCAATGTAGTAAACCTACCACCAGGTCACTTGTTGGTTACCCTGGGGAATGGTGCCATATCTGGGACTCACTTTTGGTCTCTGCTGTTGGCAAATCTGGCGCTCAGTAGCAGTTTTAGCCAGATCAGCTTGGGTAAGCGGTAGTCCATATTATTGAGCTCATGCATAACCCCATCTAGCTACCAAAGCCACTTTGTTCATGGGTCCATTGGGTAATGACAGAAATAACTGGGGAAAGAGGCTGACTTTCACAAAATGGTGGTTTTATCTAGTTGATGATCCTATATGAAAGTGTATTTCTGTGATTGGTGCACTAAAAAAGATGAAAGGCCAATAGCTAGGTAGGAAAGTATAGGTGGGACTTTTGGGCAGAGAGAAAACTCTGGGAAGAAGAAAGGCAGAGTCTCTAGCAGATGTGGAGGAAGTAGGATGGGCAGTACGGAGATGAGATAAAACAAAAACAAACAAACGACAACAACACAAGACCCCATGAAAGAAAATAGATTTAAAAATATGGGTTAATTTAAGTTATAAGAATTAGTAAGGAACAAGCCTAAGCTAAGGTCAAGCTTTCATAATTAGTAATAAGTCTCTGTGTCATTATTTGTAAGCTGGCAACCCAAAGAAAAATCTAATTACAAATGGTGGCCACAATCCAGCACTTAAATCCTCATAGGGCCTGAAAAAAAGACTCTTGGTAGGCTAGGCATATAGATGCATGGCTTTTTCTTTTTCTGAGTATCACAAAAGTTTATTTAACAAAAAGTTTCTTATGAAAATGTACATAACTCAATTGTACACCCCAGTCAAACAGTCCTTTGTGAAGTCCTTTGCTGAACAGCTATTGTTTGAACTCTTTCTAAGGATACTACATGATGATGCTATTTCCTCATATGACCACCATGCCAGTGTTATTCTGTTGCCCATGGTTGTCATCTCCACACACTCATCAATCACAAGATTCATAAAGGAATCAAAGCCCAGTAGTATTCCTTGTACATGTATGCCACCATTTAACTTCAGTGATAACTTCTCCATAAATGTCTTCAGTTTGGGAGGATGGACCTTGCTCATGGCAACTTTTCAGCAGACTCGGCACACTATGGACAAGGCATGACTTTGTTTTATTTAATTTTTTTTTTATTTTACATACCAACCCCAGTTCCCTCTCTCTCCTCTTCTTCCACTCCCACCTCCCCCTTTCCCACTCCCAACCACTCCTCATAGGGTGTCAACAAAGTCTGGCATACCAAGTTGGGGCAGGACCAAAGCCCTCCTGCCTGTATCAAGGCTGAGCAAGGTATCCCAACATAAGAAATGGGCTCCAAAAAGCCAGTTCATGCATCCCAGATGAGTTCTACTCCCATTGCCAGGGGCTTCTCCAACAGATCAAGTTACATAATTGTCATTCATATTCAGAGGGCTTAGTCCAGTCCTATGCAGGTTACCCAACTATCAGTTCATAGTTCATGAATTCCCACTAGTTTGGGTTAGCTGTCTCTTAGGTTTTCCCAATCATGATCTTGAATCCCCACCCGCAACTTTGCTCATATAATCCATCCTCCCTCTCTTCAACTGAACTTCAGGAGCTCCACCTAGTACTTTGCTGTGTATTACTGCATCTGCTTCTATCAGGTACTGGATGTTGATGACAATTACAGGGGAAAGCCAGTTCAGACATCCTCTCTGCTATTGCTAGGAATCTTAGCTGGGGTCATCCTTGTGGATTTCTGGGAATTTCCCTAGCACCAAGTTTTTCTCTAACCCCACAATAGCTCTCTCTGTCAAGATATCTCTGTCATTGTTCCCTGTCTTTGTCCCTCTCTCAATTTGGCCTTCTTGATCCCTCATGTTCCAATCCCTCATCCCATACCTACTAGCCCCTCCCAGTTTATCAGGCAATACCAACTATGTCCCCTTCCTGGGGCCTTCGATGTGTATCCCTCTTAAGATCCTCCTTTTAACATAGCTTTTCTTGGATTGTAGATTGTAGCCTGGCTATACTTTTTTTTTCTTTTTTGTCTAATATACACTTATGAGTTAGAACATATTGTCTTTGTCTTTCTGGGTCTAGGATATTTTTTTTCTAATTCCATCCATTTGCCTGCAAATTTCAAGATGCTATATTTTTTAATCACTGAGTAATACTTTATTGTGTTAATGTACCTGATTCTCTTTATTCATTCTTCAGTTGAGGGAAATCTAGGTTGTTTCCAGGTTTTGGTTATGACAAATAATGCTACTATAAGCATAGTTGAGCAAATGTCTTTTTTGTGTGATTGTGCATCTTTTGGGTATATGCCCAAGAATGATATTGCTGACTCTTGAGGTAGATTAATTCCCATTTTCTGAGAAACCACCATCCTGATTTCCAACATGAGCATACAAGTTTATACTCCTATTAGCAATAGAGGAGCATTCCCCTTACTCTATATCCTTTCCAGCATAAGCTGTCATCACTGTTTTTTATCTTAGCCATTCTGATAGGTATAAGATGGTATCTCAGAGTCATTTTGACTTGCATTTCCCTGATGACTAAGGATGTTGAGCAATTTCTTAAATCTCTTTCATCCATTTGAGTTTCTTCTGTTGAGAATTCTATTTAGATCTATACCCTGTTTTTTGATTGGATTGTTTGGTATTTTGATATCTAGTTTCTTGAGTTCTTTATATATTTTGGAGATCAGCCCTCTGTCAAATGTGGGGTTGGTGAAGAAATTTTTTCATTCTGTAGGCTGCCATTTTGTCTTATTGACCATGTCCTTGAGGCATGGCCTTTTACAGAGGCTCTGCTGTACAGCTGAGCACTTGAGATATTGGCACTGGGTACTAACTCCTGATGTGGGCAGACATAACAAATTAACAGTGCTGGGGTGGGTAAATGTGTCTCTGAGACTGTGGCAGTACCTGTGGCATGAGACTAGGCTCTCATGGAACCAAGTAGGGGCAGAGCAAGCCACCAGTGCCACTCCATTCCATGATGGTAGGCCAGAGTTTAAAATTTGTTTCTGGAGTAAGAATACTGAAAGTGCATGTCTGCAGACATTCAAAAGTCAGGTCCAGACACAGAAAACCTCTAAAAAGGTACAATATGATTAAAAGGGTGTTTAGATGATAAAGAAAAGAAAATGGGTAAAGGCAGGCATAGAAAAGATAGTTTAAAAATAATAGTCTTTAAAGCAAGTACAGTAATATAAAAAAGGACATGTAAGGATGAAAAATATAATAACACACGAAGTTTGGATCTTAGATGCTTTGTTAATTTTGAATTTTTTAAATGCTAATGAAAAGCGAAAGGTAGCTGCTAGGAGACAACAGATTAGGAAAGGGTTGGCTAAATTAAAGCACCCTATATATATTTAAGGCTGTCTTTACTTAAAATGGAAGTCAGAAAATATGTTGTGTTGGGGAAGAAGTCATGCTTTTGTTTCCACAGGAAACAAAAGGCTATGGATTTTTTCAAAGTCAATGAAGATTAGATTAGGGCAAAAAACCTCCTGAAACTCTTGGGTACAGACATGAATGAAAGAAAGAAAGAAAAAAAAAACAAGAAAAACTGTAATACAGGTGTAGTGTGTATGTTTTGCACCAGCCTGCCTGGTCCTGCCTCAATGCCAGCCCCCAATAACACACAGAGACTCTGTATTTGATACAAGCTGTTGGCCACTTATTATCAATGTTTATCGGCTAGCTCTGTCTTAATGATTAACCCATTTCTACTATTCTAAGTATTTCTATGTGGCTCATCTTACCTGAGAGCGGTGGACCCGCATCTGCTCTCTCCAGGCTCTACATGCTGACTCTCCTAACTACTTCTTCTTTTCTCCTTGTCTCCTAGCCCTGCCTATCTTGCTTTTCCATTGGCCACAGTGCTTTATTCATTAACCAGTATGAGAAACATATTTACAGAATAACATCTTCCATCATCTCCTCTTTTCTGTCTAAAATAAAAAGAAGGATTTTAACCTTAACATAGCAAAATATATCATACAACAGTTATCAAAAAAGAATCACAGTTAACAATATTTAGTCCATTAACATTTTGTAAGATTTAAACAAAATATTATCTATCCTATCTTTGTGAGTCTAAAGTCCTATATGTAACTTTTCTTTAATCCTAAGTAAGGAAAACTATAACTATAACTATAACTATCTGTCTTCAACTCCTTCAAAGACCACAGAAGGATAATATATAAACTCTAGAATGACAGAGACAGCTCGTTGCCTGGTTAGTCACCTGAAGTTCTTCTGTAATGTTCCATCTTCAGCCCATAGGCCATAGTGTGTCTGACAGACTCTTTCATAAAGCAGGAACTCTGTAGTACTGTCCATCTTGTATCAGCAGTCATTTTCCTGTGGGTCCTATATGTCCAATTTATATAGCATAAAGTCAAACAGTCCAGACAACAGCAGCATCTTGCCCAAATGGCTAGTCTTGCCATATTGAAAGCAAACTTTATCATGTGTTTCTTCTATGTCCACCTTTCTTTTTGATGCAGGTGGTATTGCCAGGAGCAGCTATGTCTCGCTGTCAAGAAAATCCCTAAACCATTTTAAATGCCATATTCTGTAGGTCTTTGAAAGGTTTGAAGAATGCCTATTCATCTCAAATACATTTCTGCATATCTAGAAATTTTAACTAACTTAACTCCAAGTTTTGACTATCATAGGTAACTCTCTATAATCTGTACTAAATTATACATTACATTTTCCAATGAGATATATAAACACAATACCTAAACAAGAGGAGACATATACATATCATAAGATTGACCTTAAATTGTATCAATAAATGAAAATCCATTTCAAAACAAAGTATTCATATCTATACCATAATTCCCTTTTTTACCTTTAAAAAGATTACTTGTGGTCATAGCCCACTTAAATGAAAACAAACATTTATAAACAATATTTGGGAATTTGGGTGTCGTTCTTTCCAAACTGCTTCCTGTTGGTAGGGGGCGCTGTCATGGGGGATCCTAAGAAGATGCAGAAATCTTGGCTGTAGACATTGCTTCAGGGGGTCTTGCTTGATCAAACCACATTAATCTGGAAGGAATCCACAGCTTTTCATTTTCTGTGGAAACAAAAAAATAGAAATCCTTTTCCCCAGTAACTTGTCCTTAGACTTAAATTTTGGAGTCAAAGCTTTTTTAAAATATATAAATTGAATTAAGCCAGCAGCATTTCTTTTATGAGTAGTTGATATTTTTTCACAGTCAAACAATTTAAAGATAACAGAACAGCGTACAATATCCAAAGTTTTTCTGTGCTTTTCATCTTTATGTGGCTTTTTTATTACTCTATTTCTTCTACTTCTATTTTTATGTATTTTGAGACAGGGTTTCTCTGTAACTTTTATCTGTCCTGGAATTTACTCTGTATACCAGGTTTCCTTTGAAATCACAGAGATCTGTTTGCCTCTGCCTCCCAAGTTCTGGGATTAAAGGCATGTGCCACCACACCCAGCCACATCTTGTCTTTTTAAAACCATTTTATTTCTTTTCTCTTTGTCTCCCAAGCCTACATATATTTTAAAACACACTGTAAACCATCATTGCAGCTCTCGTACACACCAATGAATTGTTAGCAGAGCTCTTTAAAAGCAATGCGTTTTTTTTTTTTGCCGCTTATGCAAATTTTTGAAAACTCCATTAAAGGAGCCATGCAAATCTGTCTACAGCAAAACAAATCCAACTGAGAAAATGCTGCTACCCAGAAGTCTTGCTAGTCTCTGTTACTTTGTTTCTATTTTTTTTTTTTTAAGTTTTAAGTGAAAGTTCTTGTTAGCCATGTTGGGCACCAACTGTAGTGTGCATGTTTTGCAACAGCCCACCTGGTTCCGCCACAACACCAGCCCCCAATAACACACAGAGACTCTGTATTTGATACAATCTGTTGGCCACTTACTATCATTGTTTATCAGCTAGCTCTGTCTTAATGATTAACCCATGTCTACTATTCTAAGTATTTCCATGTGGCTCATCTTACCTGAGAGTGGTGGACCCACATCTGCTCTCTCCAGGCTCGACATGCTGACTCTCCTAACTACTTCCTCTTTTCTCCTTGTCTCCTAGCCCTACCTATCTTGCTTTCCTTTAATCGGTATGAGAAACATATTTACAGAATAACATCTCCCATCAGACAGGTGACATAAAAACTGATCCCTCATCCCTCAACATGGGATCAGTTCTGAGACTAGATGAATCATGATAAACATTGTTAGCTACAGAGTCCTCATGACTTATTATTACATACCAGCCTTTCATATAGCATGGATAGAGATTTGCTTATTCAGTTCAAACAAACTTATAAAGTTAACAGATCCCTTTTACCTTCTCAAACAAAAAACAAACAAACAAAAGGAAGCATCTTTAGTTGACTTGTGTACACTGAACATTCCACACTTGTGTTGATGCAAATATATATTCTACCTCTAAAAGTCTGAGTGTTCTCAGGAAAAAAGGACTAGATACAAAATAAAGACAAGTGACTCAGGTGATTCAGCCTCTCAGAATGCCTTTGTTGCAGTTTTCTCAAAATTCTACATCCAGGACGAGTTCAAAGCTGCTACTTGAGGTGGTTCAGCCTCACAGACTATACCAGCTAGGACTTCAAATATTTTACATTACACAGAAACTAGACAACAAATGATAAAGCTGTCTTTCCCAGGACTTGAACATTATATCAATTTTCCCAGGGTCTCCTAAAGATGGCGTTAACCCCAGGCAACAGGAAACAGTCTAGAGAACACATGTCCATATTCCCAAGAGGTGGGATGGTGGTTTTGGTCATTCAGTGGATTATAAATATTTGTCATCATTTATTGAGGGATATTAGAATGATAGACTAAAAGGGTTGATTATTGAATCTAATTTTAGGCTAAAAAGAAACTACTAGTATCAAATATTTTACATTAGTATGGATTTTTGTCTATTGATACAAATTTAAGGCTATTTTTGTTACAGTGTACATATGTTTCTACTCTTTTTTTAAGGTGTTGTACCTGTGGAGCTCATTTAGCAATGTAATGTAAGTTCCTAGTCCTTGGAAGATATTATTACAAACTTTTGGGATATTTAAGAAATACAGGTTAGTAGTTAGTCACATAACAATCAAATTTGTGACCATGTTATGTATATTTTCAGGGTCAAACAGAGATATATTTTTTGATAGGTAGGTGGTCTTTGAACACTTTTGAGATCTACAGAATATAGCATTTAAGATGTTTCAATAACATAAGGCATTTAATGCTTGCTCCTAGCAGTAACAAACTACTTCAAAAAAGATGATGGGCATCAAAATATCTCCATATGAAGTTTGCTATCTTTGTGATGAAAATTAGCCACTGAGCAAGAAGCAGCAGTTGTTTCAACTGCTGACAGTATGTTGTTCAAATTGGTCAAGCAGGACACAAAAACAGGTGACTACTGAACTAAGACAAGGTATGACAGTCCATCAAAATTCTTGCTTCACAGAAAAGTCTGTCAGATGTTTAAGGCCTGTAGGCTGTAATGCCCCAATGTTGTAGCAGAACCTCGGATGACTGTCCAGGCATCCAGATGTTTGTCATTTCTATAGTTTTGGAAATTGCTTGATCTTCACTTCCTGTTTACTCCAGAAGTGAAGATCCTTGATCTTAATCATTTCAAGATCTTGGATCTTTGATGAGGATGAAGACTAGATAGCTACAGTTACAGTTTTCCTCATTACTAAATTCAGAAAAGAAACTCACAAGATATATGTGAAATCTAAAGGGTTGAGAGACATAAAAGCTTATGCTGTTTTATCTAAGAGTGAGGTCAAGAAAATAGTTTGGATTGGTAATGCAAGTTAGGATAAAAAGTGAATTAAGCACAGAACTTTTGATTCACTAAGATAGTGAAATTTTCCAAATGCTAATTGACTGAACATGGCAAATGAAATTTTTACCTGATAATGTGTTGTTGTAGATAGTTTTACTATGTTAGTATTAAAACCTTTCCTTTTTTGTTTAAACAAAAGTGGGAAATAGTATGGGATATTTGTACACTGTATGAAGATGTGTTACTGTGATTGGTGTAATAAAAAGCTTAAGAGCCAATAACTAGGCATGGGGTATAGGCATGACTTTCTGGAAAAGAGAAAACTCTGGGAAAGAGAAAAGTAGAGTCACCAGCCAGACACAGGGGAAACAGGATAGGCAGTATCAAAATGAGGTAACAAAGCTCATGGATAAACATAGATTAAAAATAATGGTTAATTATTTTTTAAGTTATAAAAATTATTTTTTAAGTTATAAAAAACTACTCATGAAGTGTAAGCTAAGGCCAAGCTTTCATAAGCAATAAGTCTCTGTGTCATTATTTGTAAGCCTGCAGCCCTAAGATATATCTAACTATACCTACCTATTTGATTCTTGAATTCTTCCTCCTTTTCATGAGCATTTACATTAGATATAATATTTTCATATACTTTACACACTTGGAGAGACCCAGATGTCTTTCTCACTGATTTTGCAATCATATTCTTTCCAAGTTCCTGACCATCCAGCCAATCCATTGGCTATCATCTATGAAACAGTGAGAAATTCTTGAATTTCTCCTTCCAGATAAAATGTATGACCATATGTTCTCCTCCAAATTCTACCCACTATAAAGGTTTCCCTTCACTGGTATCTTTCAGGGTTATCCCAGAAAGAGACTGTAATGCTACTCCTGCCTACTTTCTGGATGGTGCTTGCTTAATGTGCAGAATCTTCAGTAAACTAGGCCCTAGTATTCTGTTCCTCTTTCAACCAATCATAGGGCACATTTCATGAGGCTATAGGTGCATGCTTGGCAGCAAATGGTATTGTACCAGAATTAGAAACCATAGATATTTAGGCAACTTCTTCATGTAAATTGTTTGTGACTTCAGCAACTGCACAGCATGATCACGTATATATCATTCCCATTAGATAATGGATTGCTTCTGTGAATGTCCTACTTTGTGACTTGGTGGGTCAGGTGATACCCAACTCATGATAGGCAGCTCAGATCACATGTGACTTGGTGGCCCATTGTCAAATGTTCAGTTTCCACTAAGGCCCAATAGCAGCCTAAGAGCTCTCTCTCTCTCTCTCTCTCTCTCTCTCTCTCTCTCTCTCTCTCTCTCTCTCTCCCCTCTCTCCCTCTCTCTCTCTCCCTCCCTTTCTCTCCCTCTCTCTCTCTCTCTCTCTCTCTCTCTCTCTTTCCCTCCCTCCCTCCCTCCCTCCCTCCCTACATCTCCCTCTCCCTTCCCCCTCTCTTACACACACACATAATTTGTTAGAAATTTGTTAGAATGGCTTGCATGCTGTGGTTTACCTAATCCAACAATGGCAGCCTGTGAATGAAAAGTTCAAGAATCCAGTAGTTGTACAGTTCACAAAACCAGATGTCTTCAGTATATTGTTGGAGTCCCAAAGAATTATGCTCAAATGCCAGTGAAGGAATGGACTTCACACAAGGATAGAAAGAATCAGGCAAAGAAAAAGACCTTTCTTTCTCCATGCCATTTATATATACTGTCAGCAGAAGGTGTGGTCCCAACGAAAGGTAATTCTTTCCACCTTAAAAGATCTGGATTAAAGGTTTATCTTCCCATCTCAAAGATCCAGATTAGAGGTTGGTCTTCTCACTTTAAATGATTAAGAAAAAAAAACCCTTCATGGTTCTGTGCACAGTCATTTGGTTTTAGTGTAGTCAAGCTGACAAACAAGAATGGCCATCACAGACATATATTCAAAAGATTGTATATCCTACTACAGAGATGCCTATGTATTCATGTTCATTATTGTTCTATTAACAATAACCAAGAAAAAGAAACGGCTTAGATATCCATAAAATGGTGACAGGACAATGAAAATTGTTACATCTATACAGTGAAAATAATTTAGAGGTTAAGAAAAATGAAATTACAAAATTTGCTCATAAATGGATGGATCTTGAAGCAATCATCTTGGGAGAGGTAACCCAGACCCAAAAAAGACAAATGTCACATTTTCTCTCGTTTCTGGATCAGTTTTGAATCTTCGGATATGTATATCTTATTGGGAAAATCCATAGAGGTCAGGAAACTAGTAAAATTAGAGTGGGGGCTTCCACAGTAGTGAAATAGAACAGTGGGTATAGAGGGAACAAAGGAGAAAAATAGAACAGGAAGGGTTAAATTAAGTAGGGAATGTGAGGGTGGTGTGAAGGAAGGAAGAAACCCTGAGGACCTCATGAAAAAAATCCAAATTGAAACCTAGTACTACAGATAATTCCCTCCCTTTCCTTCCCTCCTTCCCTCCCCCATCCCTTCTTTCCTCCCCTCTGCATATGAGTTTGTATAGAGTTATCCTATAATGTGTTGACATTGGTCCTATGAGAAACCACTGAGTAGCAAATAAAAAACCTAATGCCAGGAATTGGTTTCCTCTTTTGGAGTTGTTGGCATGGAGAAATGAAGCTAGTACTAAGCTGGAAGATTCTTCCCTACTGGCTAGCTTCAGATTCTTCCCTACTAGCTAGCTGGAAGGTGCTATATACTCTAGTGAAGGAAGAAATAATAATTAATATTTGTTATTTATGAACCCTGTGAGCTACAATAATGACTGGCCTTGCAAGGCCTGCCCACCTGTGCAATAGTAGCATGAATGTCATGAGGGTAACCAATCACTTTATGATTAGATTTAAGACCTGCTACACAGGCTAAAAGCCTGTGCCTGGACATGTCATAGGCCCTGAAGGTGAACCTATTACCACTACTGCTCTGCTAATGGGACATAGTATTGAGCTCACTCCTTATGATTTATCTCTGAACCTAGACATTAGTGTTTCTTTCAACCCCAATAAAAGAAGCTTCTTTTTGCAGTAGATGGTGTGATTAACACAGATACACAACTGCTTAAATTACAAAGACTGTAAGACTGTGGAGTGCTTAGGCACAGATGGGGACATCCATATCATGTTCCCTCCTTCCGAGGCCCAGGGATCACCAGGAAAGAGGCGGTGAAAAGATGATAAGAGACAGCTGTGGACAAGGAAACTTCTCCAAATACAACAGGGCAGCTGCTCATCTGAACACATAATAGTTGTGACAACATGCTCAAAACCTGGGCAAGCTCAAGGCAGATTCAGTCAGCATGGAGTAGGTGGGGAAGGGGGGGGCAGGTGGGCATGAAGCCTTACACTCAGCTACTGGAAATTGAAATCTGCCGGGAGGAGAGCCAGTTTCCTTTAAGGGCATGGTCACCCTGTAGGTTGATAATGCTCCAGTGGATGACCTTATACCCATGAGTATATGGACATCAAAAATTGGGCTTGATAGGCTTAAAAATGAGGACATAATTTTGGGTGGGTAGAGAAAGAGAGGTGGATCTATGAGTAGTCTAAAGAGGGAAATGAATATAATCAAAATGCATTGTATTTAATTCCTAGATGATTAAGCCAAAAATAAATGAATTAAGCCATCAGTGGTACATTCCTATAATTCTGGTACTCACAAGGCCAGATGTTCTAGAGTTTAAAACCAGGCCAGGCTACATAGCAAGTATAGTAGTATGAATGTAGTTGCCCCCCATAATCTCATAGGTAGTGGCACTATTATGAGGTGTGGCTTTATTAGAGTGGTTATGACCTTATTGGAGGACACATGTCACTGTGGGGGTGGGTTTTGAGTTTTCCTGTGCTCAGGACTCTGCCCAGTGTCTCTGTCAACTTCCTGTTGCCCAAAAGATGTAGGTCTCTCAGCTACTACAGTGCCATATCTGCCTGCATGTTGCCATGCTCCCCATCATGATGATAATGGACTGAATCTTTAAACTGTAACTGAGCCACCCCAATTAAACATTTTTCTGTATACTGGTTGCTGTGGTCATGGTGTTACTTCACAGCAATAAAAACCCAAACAAAGACAAAGTTGGTACCAGGGATTGGGGTATTGCTATGATTGTCCTAGCTGTGCTTTTGTTTGGAGAAATATGGACTTTGGGAGTTTAGGTTAGGAAAGCAGTGGAAGGATTTAGGCACTGCTTAATGGGCTGTAACAGAAAGAGCATGGAAGACAGTAGTGCTGACGGTGATTTGATGGACTGTGGGGATCAAGAGGTTTCAGAGGAGAAGAATGTTAATATGTGACCTAGAGACTGGTCTTGTGATATTTTGGTGAAGAAAGTGACTGCTTTTTGCCCTTGTCTTAAGAGTCTGCCTGAGACTAAAGTGAAGAGTTTTGGATTAATTCCATTGGCAGAGAAAATATCTCAAAACAGTTTAGGATAGATTCTGTCCTGTGGGTATAAGTGTTCATGCTTATAAAGATTTATAATGAAAAGGAGCAAGCTGAGCAAGGTAAATTACAAAATGAAATTTTTGAGAAGAAAAAGAGTAACAGGAAATGGAATAGAGCTAAACTCTGTGTTCAAGGAAATAAATGGTTTAAAAATAAAATAAAGAGAATGGTAACCTCATGTCAAGATCCTACCCAGCTAAGTGTGGTAAGGTATATCTTTAATTGTAGTGCTGGGAAGGTAGAGACTGGAAGATCTCTGAGTTTGAGGTCAACCTAGTCTATAGAGTAAGTTTCAGGACAAACAAGCTTTTAGTCAGTGAGGGGCAGAAATCTGCTGAAGATGCAATTGAACAAGGGGACAGTGTTCTAGCCCCAGTAAGCAGAACTTGGCAGCTTCAGTCACATGGTTCTGGCTTTAGTATTAATGATAGTAGAAAGGGGCAATAGAATTTGTTCCTAAGACTAGGGAAAGCCACTGAGGCCAAGCATGTGTCAGGGGTATCCCTGAATGGAAGCCTAGAGAGGCCATTGCATGACGGTGTGAAGTTGATGCATTAATTGCTTTGGAGACCTCAAGATGTTAGAAATGCCAGAGTTATGGAATATTTGCCAAGGAGAGCTGCTAACAGAGAATAGAATCAGCCTATGAGAAAGAAGTGTGTTGCAGTCAACAAAACTGAACAGAGCTGAAGATCTGGAGAGCTTGTTGACTTAAAACATGAAGATGCTGAGTTTGGAGTTTGCCCTGCTAGTTTTCCATCTTGCTTTGGCCCACCATTTCCTTGCTAAGCTCCTTCTCCTGCAGTTTTGTATGCTAATGTATATCCTGTGTCATTGTATGTTGGAAGTATGTGATTTGCACTTTGATTTTTACAGGTGATTACAGTTAAGAGATTGCATGAATCTCAGAAGAGACTGAACTTCAGACTTTAAAACATTGTTGAGAATGTGATAGACTATAGGAACTTTTGAAGTTTGACTAAATGCATTTTGCATTATTATATTGTTACAAGTTAATGGGGTTCAGAGTAGAATGTGTTAGTTTGAAATTAATTGGCTCCCAAAATCTCATATGGAGTGGCATTATTAGGAGATGTGCCATTGTTGGAATGGTTATGGCCTTGTAGGAAATATGTCACAGTGGGGGGTGGGTTTTGAGGTTTCCTATGCTCAGGATACTGCCCAGTGTCTCAGTTGACTTCCTGCTGCCTGTAAGATATAGATAGGACTCTCAGCTATTTCTCCAGCACCATGTCTGTCTGCATGCTACTATGTTTTACTGTGATGATAATGAAATGAACCTCTGGACTATAAGCAAGGCACCCAAATGAATTGTTTTTCTTTATAAAAGCTGTTGTGATCATGGTGTCATTTCACAGCAATAAAAGCCCTAAGACAGCAAGACAAAACAAAAACAAAAACAAACAAAAAAAAAAACAAAAACAAAAAACCCTCAAAAACAAAATTTTTTTAATATATATGGTATTATACATTAAGATTTTATTTTCTAAAATAGTACCTATACTTCTTATAGGCCCAACACCTAAACTAAACCACCCTGAATTATTCATGAGGGTGAAGCAATGGCCAGTTGACTTTGAATTCTAGCTCTGGGAGATACCAGCTGTGTAGATTTTAGCACACTGCTGGGGCCTGTCAGTGACATCTATAAAGTAGGATACTATCAGTATCTACCCACAGGAGGGCAGGGGTAGAAGCTCTGTGAGCTGTGTTGGTGTGGCTGGTCTAACCTGAGTGTGACTTGATGCCAGGAGCACATCTGCTCTCTTCTATCTCCATGAGGCCTTTCCACATCCCATATCCTGTGTCCAGAGGGCTCACTCTCTGTCTCTTTACCTGTGTTCATGTTCCCCTCAATACCAACTCTCTAGAGACTTCTTTCCCTGTCCCCCTTTTCATGGGTGTGTGCATAATATGCATGTGTATATGCATGATTTTGTATATTTGTGGGTACGCATGCATGACTGGGAATGTATGCATCTATTTATGTGAGGCTATGCATGTATGCATTGCAGTTGCATATGTATGGGGAGGGCTGAATTTGATGTCAAGAACTGTCCTCCATTGTTCTTCCACCTTATCCAGTGAGGCATGATCCCATAGTCAAACCCCAGAGCTTGTTGATGTCTGGTGTCTCTAGTCAGCTTGCTCTAAGCATCTCCTATCTTTGCCTTCCAGAGTTGGAACACCATACCCACTGAGCATTTACATGAGTTCCTGGGGATCTGAACTCTGGTCCTTATACTTCTCCAGCAAGGTTTTTAATGGTAAAGTCTTTAACTGCTGGTCTAATCTCCTCAGCTCTACCAGAAACATTCTATGAAACCTCTATATACCTTAAATCTTCCATTCCTGTCAGCCACTGTGTGTTTAGTGGCACTTACCATAGTCATGTCCTTATTGCTATTGCTACATGATAAATAATACTGTCCCCTTCACTAGACTAAACTTTGTGAGCAGTGTTATGTGTTGAGTTTATTTGTTGAAATCCTAGTTCCTAGAAACTTGGATTTGGAAACTGGATTGGAAACAAGGTTTTGGTTGTTTACTTGCTTCCTTACACTTTGCTTTGTGTTATTGGGGATTGAATCCAGACCCTTACATATGTTAGGCAAATACTCAACCACTGACTATATCTCCAACTTCTTCTTTTTACTGATCTACTTTGAAACATTAAATCACCTAGTCTGGCCTTGAATTTACTCTGTAGCACAGACAGCCACAAAACTTGCAACCCCCACCCCTTACTCAGAGTCAAATTCTTTAAAGTTCAAGGTAGTTAAAGTTTAGGTAGTGAAAGAAGGATAGTGAAGACGCAATTGAATGAGGAGTCATATTCCAGTTCAGTAGCAGAACTTGGCAGCTTTGGCCATGAGGTTTTGGATTTAGAGTTAAAGACAGAAGAAAGGAATTATGGAATAAAGTCATCAAGGCCAGGCGTGTGTCAGGGGTGTCCCTGAATGGAGGCCTAATAGAGAAGCCATTGTGTGAAGCCTGAAGGTGAAGCCTGGATTGCCTTGGAGAACAAAAGATGTTAGAGATACCAGAGTTGTATACCTGCTGAGGATAGCTAACAGAGTGGAAACAAGTACATGAGAAAGAAGTTGTCAACAAAGCTGAATGGAATTGGATATGCGGAGAGCGTTTTGACATCAGACATGGAGATGTAGCATTTGGAGTTTGCCCAGTTGGTTTTCAGTCTTGCTTTGGTCCAGTATTTTCTCACTGTGCTCTCTTTCTTGCATTTTGAAATGGTAATGTACATCCTGTGCTATTATATGTTGGAAATATGTGATCTGCTTTGTCATTTTGCGCTTTACCGGGGATTGCAATTAAGAGATTGTGGTGAGTCTCAGAAGAGACTTTGGACTTCAGATTTTGAAACACACTTGGGACACACATCGAGGAACTCAGTAAGGGGAAATAGTTGGGATCTCTTGGGTTTGGGGAGGGGGTATAAGGGATGGGTTGTGGGATTAGAACATGAGGGATTGAGATGGCTGAATTGGGAAAGGAATGGGAGCAGGGGAGATAGCAATGAAAGAGACATCTTGATAGAAGGAGACATTATGGGGTTAAGGATAAACCTGGTGCTAGAGAAATTTCCAGGGATTCACAAGGATGATCCCAGCCAAGCCCCCTAGCAAGAGTGAAGAGGGTGCCTGAACTGGCCTTCCTCTGTAATCAGATTAGTGACTACCTGTAACATCATCATAGAACTTACATCCAGTACCTGATCTGAGCTCCTGGAGTTCAAATGAAGAGAGGGAAGAGGAATCATATGAACAAGGGGGAGTCAAGATCATGATTAGGAAAACCACAGACAGTTGATATAAGCTAGTGGCAGCTCACAGACTATGGACTGACAGCTGGGGAAGCTGAATGGGACTGAACTAAGCCCTCTGAACTGGATGACTGTTATATGGCTTGGTCTGTTGGGGGAATCCCTGGCAGTGGGAGCAGGACTCATCCCGGATGCATGCATGAACTGGCTTTTTGGAGCTTATTCTCTGTGGTGAGATACCTCACTCAGCCTTGATATGGAGTGTGGGGGGACTTGATCCTGCCTCAATTTGGTATGCCACAATTTGTTGACTCTCCAAAGGAGGGCTTGCCTCTTCTGAGGAGTGATTGGGGGCAGAATGAGGAGGAAGTGGCAGAGTAGAAGAGGGGAGAGAAGGAGAACTTGGGTTGTCATGTAAAATGAAAAAAAAAAATAGAGAAAAAAATAAAGAAAAGAAAGCTTATCCGAGGGAAGGGACCAGTGAGGCCTCCAATGTGTTTCCTTGAAGCTGCTTCCCAGTGGCAGTTTTCCCTTTAAACTATAACATGCTTTCCCCCAAAACACAAGCTGTGTTTAAGTAATAGAATAGTTGCATTAATTGGCCAAGCTCATGTTAATTGATTTAATTAATTATTTCTCTACTGATTTGGAATTTGTGTATGTGTGTATTTTCAGTTATAAATAATGCTTCACTAAATATCTTTGAATAACAAACATTTTCTGCATTTTTAAACATTTCTTTTATAGTGAGCCGCAAAGGTACGATTCCTAGATGGAAGAGTATTGCCAATGTTATAGCCCAGATGCTGTTACCAAATGGCTTCATCCAAAGGGTCAAGTTTTACATTGTCACTGGCATAATGAGACCATGGGTACCCTAAGGCTGTGGTGATCTGTCTGTCTCAGGAACAGCAGAGTGGACTGATGCTGAGGATGTCTCAGTCAGGGATGTTAAACCATGGGACATCTGCTGGATGTGGCAATAGCTGTGAACTCTGAACCAGGGATGCTCTCACAATTACCAGCATCATCCCACAATGCTCATTTGGAAGCTGACCATCTTTGGTGCCTATTCTTGAAGGGATTGTGCTCCAAGGAGGAGCTGGGCAGCCCCATTCCTTCTCCTTCAGTACATCACATCGTCTTTCTTGGGCTGCACCTCATCTTCCCCACTCTTGGTTTCTCAATTTGCTCCGTAAGATCTTTCCAGAAACCGTCTTTGGCAGTTCCGAAATGAAAGCCACCTAGTAACCAAACACACAGATATAATTATGTGTAGAAACCATCATTTCCTAGAATGACCCTTTTCTTAAGTCATTCCTTTTTCTACTTCACGGGAAAGCTCCCACAATTTAGGGGTTCCCCCCATGAGGCAGTTAAAACTTCTGGCGCTTAGAGTGCAAGGGCCTTCACCTGTCACCAGATCCATGCTTCTCATCTGCAGATCTAGTTTATATATATATATATATATATATATATATATATATATATATATATATATTTTCTTATTTTACATATCGATTCCAGTTCCCTCTCCATCCCTCCCTCTCTTATACCCTCCCATGCCCCCCCACACTCTCATCCAATTCCCCTACTCCACATGTAGGGTGATGCCTTCCTTGAGTGGTTATCTAAATCTGTCAAGTCATTTGGAGTAGGGACTAGGTCCTCCCTCCTGCCTCTAGGCTAAAGGAGTATCCCTCCATGGGGAATGTGCTCTCAAAGTCCTTTTGTCCACCAGGGATAGATACATCCTGGTTCCACTGTCAGAGATCCCTTAGACTGCTGAGGCCTTCTAGCTAAGACCCATGTTCAGGGAGTCTGGGTCAATCCAATGCTGGATACCCAGCTATCACTCTGGGGGCCCATTAGCTCCTCCTTGTTTAGGTCATCTGTCTCTGTGGGTTTCTGTAGCCTGGTCTTGTCCTCCCTCTCTGCATCTGGATTCTAGTTCAGCTCAGGGTTTAGCTGTGGGTGTCTGCTTCTGTTTCCATCAGCTACTAGATGAGGGCTCTATGATGGTGGATAAGTTAGTCATCAATTTCATTATCAGGGAAAGGAATTTATGGTAGCCTTTTCACTATTACTCAAATTGTTAGTTGGGGTCAGTCTTGTAGGTCTCTGGACATTTCTCTAGACCCAGTTTTCTCTTGAAACCTATAATGGCTCCCTCTTTATGCTCTCTCTCTCTCTCTCTCTCTCTCTCTCTCTCTCTCTCTCTCTCTCTCTCTCATCTATTCCTCCCCTGACTCAATCTTCCTAGATTTATTCTTATGTAGTGAGATATTCATTCTGTCTGCACCTGTTGCACTGACCACACCCATTGGGAGAGGCAAGGGCGGGTGTGAAGGGGAAGGGGCCCGGGAGTGCTCTCTTGCTTGCTGGACAGAGACAGAGAGCATCCGGAGGCATCCTTGGGACCAGGAACCTGCTGGTGTTCATCAGTCTCTGTTGTAAGTTATTTCTCCCTGGATAAACATCTATTCAGTCTATCTGTTTTTCCCAATCCTTATTAATCCATGATATTCTTAATGTAAGAACATAATGTACTTTGGGAAAGATCCAGTGAAGAAAGACAAACAAGGCTGAAGCAGCAACTGGGGTGTTCATATCTCCAGTGCTGAGCCTTGCCCTACATAGGTGGCCAGTCCTGGGAACAGTTACCATCTGCTTCCTCAGCTTATGTCTTAAAACCCAGGTGTTTACCTTCCTAGGGTACTTGTATGGAGCAGTCACCTTCTTCACATGATCCTGGAGTTCCCGGGTCAGTGCTTCTGGATCATGAGATGAGTAGGCTGGAGAAAGGACTATAAATGCCTTCACCACCTGCAGGGAGGGAACCCCAGAAGGGATCAAACTTCCAGGAATGATGCTTTTCTCCTCAAGCTAGCCTTATCACGATGATTTTACTAGTTCCTGCTAGTTTTACTAGTTCCCACTAGTTCCTTGAGCAAAACCGTAAGTGAACACCATCCATTTCCCTATTATCTGCCTGCTCAGAATAAACTACTGAAGAATTATTGGCCTTAGTGACATCATTTTGGAGCCTCATTTCCCATGCCCCTCCCCATACTAGTAATGGCTCCATTGGGAGTGAGGGTGGATTCCCTTAAGATGCAGACCCACTGGAGGAAGTGGCTTCACAATCCCAATAGCCATGTGCTCCCTGATTTTCATGTGGGAGGACAGAGGAGCACCAGGTTGTGTAGGCAGGGTTGAAGAAAACACAGCCCTATTCAGGGGCCGCTATGTCTTTGGAGAGTGCCTGCATGTGCATTTCCCACCAGCAAACATGGAACTACACTATTTCTGTTTCAGTCATTGCAGGGCATGGCTTTGTCTGTCCAGCTTTCTCCTACAATTTGCCTCCTGATAAAGAGGGAGCAGTTGTTCAAAACATAATTCCTGGGCTGGTGAGTTGGCTCAGAAGATAAGCACGTTTGATACTGAACCTGACAACCTGAACTCATTCCAAGGAGCTCACATGGTTTATCCTCTGACCTCCACATATGTGCTGTGACACACGTGCACATTTACTCACATAAATAAATAAATTTTAAAATGTGTCCAAATTGTATTTTCTAATAATGTCAGACATTAAAGCCACAAAGTCTCACCAGTATGACTGTCTTAACATGAACTGAACAAGAATGACATCCATAAAGGACTAAATCCTCTGACAATGTGAACCCAGATAAGTCTTCCCTCTACCGGGTCATTCCTGTTGGGTATTGTGGGCATAGTAGCACCTAGAAACTGCTCTTTCCCTTCTCTTGAGACCCACAAAAAAGGAGTTTGTCTTTGTCCTGTGAAAGCCCATAAGTCTGGCTCATATTTCTAGTATACCAAGGACACTTAGAAACATCCTGTCATCCCTCAAATTGACCATCCCTTCTGGCTGAAGCCATCATCAGTTATGTCTGGGGATCTTGCTAGGTCCTCATCTGAAGCAGAAAAGAACTTTGTTTCTGGAGAGAATTAATTACAGTCTGTTTCTTCCCTTCCACTGAGATCTCCTGCCCAATCAGCAGCTTCATTTGGATTGTCTGACATCCAATATAAAACTACACTTTATATTTTCCCATCTTGTCTTTGCAGAGTATCTGTGATTTAAAGGTGGTTCAATCAGAAGGAATGAGTGATTGAGAGTGGAGCTTAGCTTTGTGCTACTAGGTGTGGGATGAGACCAAAGGAGGGATTGGGCATTCCTGCTTGTTCCTTTAGGTGTTACTAAGCAGAAACAATGTTTTTGCCTGACTGCCTACCTCTCCCCGAATGGGGTCTGGGCTGCTGACCACAGCACACTCAAGGACAGCTGGATGCTCAGCAAGAGCACTCTCCACCTCAACAGGCCCAATCCGGTAGCTGGAAGAGAAAAGAAACATTTCCAAATGGCTTTCCTCCTCATAGAACCTCAAGGAGAGGAAAGAGCAAAAGTGCTTGACCTTGAAGAGTTGATCACATCGTCATTTCTCCCTAAGAACCAAAAGTAGCCATCCTTGTCCTTTTGGGCTCGGTCCCCAGTGATATAAAAGTCTCCTTTCTCTGATGAGGCTGTCTTCTCAGGATTTTCCTAGAAGACAAGGGAAGACTGTGAAGGATCATTTGGGCATGACCACTTAGATCAGCCCCTGTCTGGGGAATCCCATGTTGGGGCAAGCAACAATCTTCAACAGGTAGTCTATTGGTTCTCAAGGTTCAAGCTGTCCAGAATTTCCTACAGGGCAGGAAGTTGGAGTCCTGCAGACTTGTAACTTCTCTTTCAAATGTATGAGAGCTTCCAGGTGGGATCTGGAGCAAATGCCCACAAGCACCCTTAGAACAGTCGAACTCAAGGAGGCTATACACAGGGCAATTGGCTCTGCATGAGTGAATATGCTGAGAGTAGAAGACAGGACGTAAAAGGTTGGCTTGGAACCCCATTGGCTAGGTAAAGAAAAAAGTCATGCCATGGTCTAAAAATTGTGTGTGTGTGTGTGTGTGTGTGTGTGTGTGTGTGTGTGTGTGTGTTGGAGTGTGTGAACGTGGACACATTAATGCCATAGTAAATGTGTTGAAGTCAGAGAGCAGCTTTAGGCTTCAGTCTTTTCCTTCTACTTTGTATGAGACAGGTCTTTTATTGTTTATTTGTGAAGGTGCTGCATGCACCATGCTAGATGGCCTGTGAGCTTCCAAGGATTCTCCCATCTCCATCTCCTCCTAGGAGCTGGGATTTCAGACACCCATGCTACTTTTTTAGCTTATGGCAAACTCAGGTCCTGACACTTGCATGCCAAATGCTTTGCTCACAAAGCTAACTCTCTAGCCCAATTACAAAATAATTAAAGAAAATTACTATTTGTTACTAGAAAGAAAAAAATTACTAATGCATGCAAAAATATGGATGACTGGCAAATGAATTATCCAGAGCTTAAGATGCACAAAAAAATGGATTTTGTGTCTCCATGTGTAGTTTTTAGAAAGGAAACAAAATTACAACAGTAATTATATAGTATACAGTAAATATATATAGTATATGTCATGCTACATAGTAACAACAATTTACCGGTTGCCTGAGGTCTGGGGTGAAGAAGATTTATGTAAAGAAGCTCATAGAACACTTAGAGGTGATGACAGTTCATATCTCAACTATAGCAGTGACCACATAGGTATACATAATGACCAAAAGTCATTGGCCTGTACACTTGCCATGGATGCATTTTTTTCACAATTACATTTTATCTCCATTCAAAAACATTTGGAGGAAAAGCTAAGTTATTAATGAATATCTAAGAATATATCTTAACAAAAGGCAATAAGGTAGAACCACAGAACTCTTACCAGTCTATAACATTAGAGGAGAGATAAACAAGTGGAAAGATAGGATGAGTTAAAACTGATGAAATAGATTGGTGAAGATGTGTGAGTTCAATCCACAAGCCTACATTGCAAAAGGAGGAAACTGACTTCCCCAAGCTATCCTTTGACCTCTACACATATGCCCTGGCATGAATGGCCCCCCACGCTCCTAAATTAATTAATGTAAGATAATTAGAAAGGATGGGTGGAGTCTCCAGCTTTCTCTAGGTTGATTTGCAGATAGTACAAAATCCAATTAAATTGCTAACAAATGTTTTTATGGATCTTGACAAATTGATTCTAAAATGCATGTTCAGTTAGCTTAACATATGAATGGCATGGCATCTCTATGACAAGTGGTTCTCAATCCTTGGCGGCATTTTTGATTTACCCAGTGGCCTGACCCTCATCATTCAAAAATTTAGTTGATTTGGTTTAAGTGGTATGTGGGCACCCCCACAGTTGAAGCTTCCTGCTGTTTCTGATGCACATCCAGGTTTGAGAGTTTTATAGAAAAGAGTCAGAAGGGACTCTAGCCAAAGCATGTCTAGAGGATAGATAATTACTGTCCTATTTTAGAACCTTGGACTGAAATCCCAGGATACAAATCCAGCCAGGAAACCAGAAAGAAACATTCCAAAAACTTGGCTCTGATACAAACTTGCAGTTGGCTCTTCGGTAGAAACCTTCACTTCCCTGAACCTAGTTTTTCCTGTCCTTTTCCATCATGATGAAGTTGTCATGGGTTTGTGCTCTCAACACACTCTTGTTAAAGCCTATTACTTACCTTGTATGTTAGTTATGTGACACTGGAGAAACCATTTTATTTTTGTAGCTTCTTTATCAACAAAAGTGTTCCTGATCAATAACAATAGCAACCAACTTCATGCGGTCACTGCAAGGTTTAAACTATAGATATTTACAAAATGTGTTCTCAAGGCTTGTCATGCAATGATTGCTGTGCCTTCTTGGAGCTGTTCCCCACCTCTTACCAGATAGCAGTTGAAGAAACAGAAGGGTCTGGTGGGTTTGATGCGGACAGCAATATTCCCCTCTTTTCCTGGAGGCAGGACATTGCCCTCCTCATCTACAATCTGATAGAGAGATCATTGTATGTCATCAGAGCATCTTTTACACAGCCAGGGTACCCACCAGCATGTACTCCTCAGCACATGGATGGCTCCATGCCCAGTGGGCAGATGCTGCCTACCTGAACATCATAAGGTGGGCTTGCTTTCCCCATAGACCCAGACTTGATTGTTGAGTTTCTTGAATTGCCACAGATGACAACCTGGATAAAAATGGTGTTTAATGGTGGGTGGGGGGGACTCATCCTCTTGTTTCTGCCTCCATGCTTGCTCTCACTGCCAGCTCATTCTTCTGCCATCTTTCTTTCCCTCCTTCTCATACTCTTCCTTCCTTTTTCATTATCTCCTTTCCATGACCAGCAAATCTTTATGAGGTATTCTACCTATCCTTCATGAGTGAAGAACTAAATTGTATCATGAAGCTCAAAGACTCACTCACCCCCACATCTCACCAAGATGGCTGCAGGTGTCACTGCTTAAGATATTACTAAAAATACATTGTAGGCTATTTTGGCATGACAATTTCCTTGAGCAATTATGTGTGTTAATCTTCGTTGTCAACTGGATTGAATTTAGGATCATCTAGAAGGCAGTGTGTCTGAGAAGGAAAGACCATCCTGAACACGAGTATCATGACAGAACCTCTTATGTCTTGAACTTCCTCTGCCAAAATGTTCTCTAAGCTCAAGGAACCAAGTGACCATGGCTGGGTCTTTAGAAGTTTTGAGCCAAAGTAAGTCTCTCTTCTTTGTTTCTCCAGATATTTTGTCACAGCTACATGAAAATAATTATGGTCTCAGGAAAGCTACTTTGCTGGCCATGGTATATGTGAAATTTATTACCAGAGACTGCCTTTAAACCAAAGGAAGAATGACTATTAGAGTTTTATTGCCAGTTTCTCCTAGAACCAAGACAGTTTTGGCAGGTGTCAGGGAGAGGTGAGTAACTCCATGATCCTCTATGATGAACTAAGGTCTTAGATGAGGTGGCCTGGGACACCAACTCACTGTTTCAGACTGTCCATAACCTTCATGGAGCTCCAGGCCTGTCTGGCTCTTCCACTTGTCCCTCACATCAGGGTTGAGAGCCTCTCCACCAGTCAAACAGTGCCTCAGGCTTTGAAACTTGTACCTTTCTCAAGTAGGAAGACAAGACCATCAACATCATAAACATTTCTACCTACCCTCTAGCACTGCTAGAGGTTCAGAACCCCAAAGACACTAGCTCCATGCAGTCCAGCCTCTCTCGGTAGCTATGGTCTGCAGAAGCAAATTATTGAAACTAATCAATCCTATCTGAATTTTGGATAAAATCAGATTCATTATGTAGGTTAGGCTGTTATAACAGTGGATTGTCCAATTTAATTTACTTATAAATGAACTGGTTGATAACAAATCAGTTGAGGCAATGATATGTCTTAAAGTAATAAATCAATAAAAAATTTAACAGAGTAAAAATAGCCTTCTAGGTATCCCTCAATTCTGAAGACTGGATCTAAAAGTTCAAGAGATATTAAATAAATAGCAAATCTGCCTCTCAGTTAAAAAAATTATCCTAAATATAAATACAATTTCAATAATTTTCTCCTCTTTGTTGGAGTCTACTGAGTCAATTGAATTACTTAGTATTGCTAGGAAACATCTAATCTGTCTTAAAGAATTACCCAAGGACTGCTTCTAGTCAGCATTACAATGTGGAGATATACACAAGGAGTGAATGAATGAGATGGCTTCTTATATCTAGAGGAATAAAATCAAAATCATGTAAGTGCTCCCTTCTTTTGGGTATTTCATGGCCAGGGAGTGTGGGTATGGAAGATAAGAGCATGGGGAAAGCAAACCTTGAGAAAGAATAGAAAAGGGGAGACAAGGATTGGGATCAATAAGTTGCTGATCAATGAGAAGGTTCACACAATACCCCAGTGTGTGAATTGACCAACTAGTGAATTTGCCTTGAAAGAGCCATATATGGAGTGTTGTCATCTTCTTTTGTGTGTTCAAAGACAGATACTCAGGAATGGCTGGCTTGGATTAGTTTGTATGGTATGTGGGAGTGTTTTGTGTGAAAGATAGCAGATAGTGACAAAGAGAGTCACAAGAGGACATATGGATAGAGTTGATTTGAGAGAGTCATAGGAAGACAAAGCTAGAGGAACACAGGGAAAAGGTGGATTTACTCAGCTCCTCACATGAGAACCCCAGAAGTGCCAGCAGAGGCTGTACCTTGTCAGATCTTCCTGTACAAGCAGCCGGAAGAGGGTTGGAACACAGCACATGGTAGTTATTGGGAACCTGCAGAGAGTCTAAGCAAAACAAGGTGTTTAGACAGTTTTCTTACAGACACTCAGGGATAAATGAATTAGATATTCATAGTTTCATTGACAAAGCAGAGAAGTAGAAAACTAAGCATGGCATCTACCAAAATGACTTCCATGATCTCTACCTGTTGGCATTTGTATCCTTATGGGGTCTCCTCTTACACTACACCAATAGCATCCTGTTAATCTGGTGGGAGTCACTTGAGATTAGACAATAGAAAGAAGAAACCTTCTGTCTTGGATGCTCTTGAGCTGCTCTGGAGGAGACAAGTAACCAGGTTTTGAGTACATTCTAGCTGCCCTTGGGATGAGGGCATACAGTGATGCCTGTATTCAGTGCGCAACTGATAAAAACTACAATACAGAAGTGAAACAGATTGTCCAAGCTTAACAGTACACTGAGATGACTGCATTCCTAGATGATAGCTTTGTGAAAACTAGTATTGAAGATTGTGGGAGAAGGGCCATAAGTAAAGTGCCTGCAGGGCAACACAAGAGCCTGAATTTGCTCCCCAACTAAACAATGGGAAAAAGAGTAAAGTATGGTAGTGTATGTTCATAAACTTAGGTCTAGGGTGGTAGAGACAGGTAGATCCTCAAGACTCACTGGGCATTTGTCTAGCCCAATAGAAAAGTTCTAGCCCAAAGAGGCCTTGTCTCAAAAAATAAGATGGATATCACCTGAGGAATGTCATTTGAAGATGAATACTGGCCTTCACACATAAATATATAGGACCTGTACACACATTCATTTACCTGTATTCAGGTGAGCACACAGAGACATAAATTATTCTTGGAGATGTATGTCAGACATTTATCTACTTCACTCATTTTAAAGGTATTTTTTATATACAGCTCCAGAATTATTTCATCTTTCCAAACTGGGTCTGTGTACCCATTATGTAATAAATTCCCATTACATTCTCCCCAGACTCACAGTAACTGCTGACATTCTACTCTGTCTACGTGAATATGACTATACTAGGTACCTTATACAAATGAAGTCATGGAGAGTATGTTCTTTGAGGTCTGCCTTCTTTCACTTAGCATGAGGTCCTCCAAAATCACTCATATTGCAAAGTAGTAGAATTTTCTTTCTTTTAAAGGCTAACTAATGGTGTGTGTGTGTGTGTGTGTGTGTGTGTGTGTGTGTGTGTGTTGTATTTGGGTTACACATTTAGTTTCTGATGGATGCTTAGGTTGATCTTGCAGTCTTGTTACTGTGACTAGTAACTGTTAGTATGGGTGTACTTTGGTGAAATCTTCACAGCAACCTTGGTAAAACTATTCTCAGATTCTGGACCATGAGACATTGTGAGATAATAAATGCTTGTGTTAAAGGTGCTAATTTTAATTTACAGTATGACAATAGATTACCAATATAGTGCTATGGCTTGGGACTGTAAAGAAAGAAACTGTACATGTGGCCAACGAACCCTACCTGAACAATTATGATGGGGAGTTAAAGGTAAAACCAATGTATTGGGGAACCTGGTGCTTTTTCATTATCATGACAACTGAATAAACTTTCTTTCAGAGCTAGAATGTATGACTCAAAGATGTCAGAAGACTAGAATGAGAGTTCATGTAAATGGAGTTCTCAATTGGTCTAGATAATCAAAATCTGGAGTCAGATATAAAGGGAAATGCTGAGAGATCAGAGAGAAGGAGCAAGCCACGGCACACCTGACCTCCTTAGCATCTCAGCAGACAAGAGAGTGATTTCCTGTTTCTCTCTGCTTATATCCTGTTATGCCCATCTACCTTACTTCCTGTCCACTTGTACAGACCTCCAGACCCCAATGGTTAGCTAGTGGCAAGCTCCATTCTCTGACCCTCAGACAGACTTTATTTGTAAAAGCAAGATATCACTACATATCCCCTTTTTTGTCTAAAATTTTAAAAAAGTTATAACTAACATAAGAAAACTATGTACAATAAGTCCAGTAACTATATACAATATGTACATGGCAATAAGTACATTAACAATATCTATCCCATTATCATATGACATCCTGAGAAAATACTCCATTAAGTATTCTTTCTTGATGAAATTTTTATCTAATTTACTTTCTATTCGAATTTGTATTATCAAATTATCTACAAATGTCTTAGGAGTGTCTTCCAGACAAAGAGCTTGCTGGGAAGAGAAAGACAGAGAGAAAAGCTACCAGAGAGACACCATGTAGCTACTGGGAAGACAGGACTCCAGGCATTCTCTGTTAAGATAAGGCCATGTAGAAATTCATATATTAGTAATTATGGGTTAATAATTAAGAGAGAGATAGCCAGTAAGAAGCCTAAGCCATTAACAAAACAGTTTATGATTAATATAAGTCACTGTGTATTTATTTTGGACTAAGGGTAACAGGACCAAGTAGAACAGAAACTCCATCCACAAGTCCAAGTGTAACCAATAGGGAAGCCCATATTTCTAGCCACATATAACCCAGCTTGTCTCAAAGCAATGGGCATGGGGAGATAGGATCACTGATGTCTCAAGAACTGCCATTTAGAGTAGAGGGCAAAACAAAGGTACTCAGTGTCTTCACTGGGATGGCCAGTACCCCTCCATCATGATAAGACTCCAGAGAAACAAGACAGGAGGCGCCAGGTCTATGGTTGGGTGAAAGCTCATGATGAGTTAGGAAGACAGCAGCGCAAGCTCTGGTGAGTAGACTTTTGATTTTTCCTAAAGTTTTGACAGATAACTTGTGCTTTGACAGAGCATAAGGAAGAAGAGTGTGGAAAGAGAGACATGGCATGTAGTAAAAAGCTTTGTTAAGGTTTGGAGAGATGAAATTCTTTTGTGCCTAGGAATCTATATTGAGCATGAGTAATGACTGAAGGTTGTTAGGTGGACAGGAATAAGATTATGGAAGGCTCTGAATGAATTTGTCATCAGATTCACACATTTTTTCCATGCTACCTTAAAACATCTATTTCACTCAACTCATTCATACCCAGGAGACTAAAGGTGTTCTAGAGCTTGGTGGTATACAATTATAATCTCAACCCTTGGGACTCAATTGCATAAGACAGCTAGTTCAAGGTTGTTTGGGTTATATAGTATGACTGTTTCAAAAATGAGTGCTTAGTGATAGAGTATTTGCTCAGGATCCCAGCACTGTGAGTTTTTTCTTACATTTAGGATAGTTTTGGCATCAACTCGGGGCAGCTCATGCACGAAAATGCAAGCTCCATTGGGCCAGGCAGAGAAGAGAGTCCAGGCTGCCTTCACCCAACCAGTGTCAGTTGTGTTCCAGAATATGTCAGATTCCGTCAAGGCCATCCACCTCCTGCCAAAAAATGAGAGAAAGTCAGAGCATCCTCTGCAATATCTCCACCTTTAGAATGGATTACAATATTCACATAACATTATTTGGAGCTCAGACCACAGGAGGTTACCATTTAAGCTTGTCAAGTCTACACAAGTTCCATGGGCTCAATTACTATCTCAACAGACATTCAACACTTTCTCTGTGTTTGTTCCTAGGCTAAGGAGAAAAAAATGAAAAGAACAGATCCCATACATTCAAGGAGGTCACCATTTAGTAAGAGCAATTCACAAGGAAAAATTAATCTCGGTACATTGTGATAAGAGCAGTTTTTCTATTCCACACTCTTTTAAATTAGTCTGGAGTTAGCACTAAAGATATATTTTGAAAGATTTGAATACTTATAAACATAAGTATTCAAAAAGCCCTGGGGGAGCACATTTTTAACTTTCTTTTTATGTATTCTTTATGTCTTTTACAATGTGCTTCCTGATCCCATCCATCTCCCTGCCCTTCAAAAGAATTTTAAGAGAAAAAAGGAGGGAGAAAGAAATGGAAAATCTCATCAAGGAAACTGCAGTGTGACATACATAGTGAGTCATGCAGTAAACTCAATTAGCCACACAGTTTTTATATGCAGGTATTCATTGCAAAGAGCTGTTGGTCTGGTTTGAGGGCCCTGATCTCTGCTACACTATCAGTACCTCTTGCTCATCACTGCAAGGGTTGAACTAGCCAGGAAAATACTAGAATGCTCACCCTGGTGGTGAAGACAGGGGAGAGCTGGCGGGTTGACCAACCTGAAACTACCCAGGCCCAGGACCAGGATTGTGTGTTGGCCCATCCCAACATTTACACCATCCACCAGAGCTAGGGGAGGGTCAGTCCTGTGGACCCAGGGCTATAGGTTCTCCATGACACAGCCAACAATGAGATATTCAACAAGAGTCCCAGTGAGAGCCCAGTATCACTGGGAGAGCACATTTTTAAGAGTTAAAGTCAAAGTTTTGTAGGATGACAGAGAATAAACACTTAATTCAGAGCAAGGAGACTAATATCTCCACAAATGTTAATTAAGAATCCTTTAAGATTCGTCTCATGTTATCATGGGGTCCATAATGAGAATGGAGATGAGTCTGAGAAATGCTTCTGAGGTGGAAATGATATTAAATAGGCATCATTGATGTGTAGCAACAATGGTGATAAAGCAGAGAAGGAATATCCTAGGAAAGGGATGCACATGTCTGCAAACACAGGATATAGACAAGCTGTCATGGTTGTCTTTTGGTTCCAGGACATAGTTTCTTCTGGTCCTCCTCATGAGTGGTTCCCCCTAAGTCAATTCCTGTTCCTCCCTTCAGTGCAGAAATGTTTCTCTGTTCTCTTCAAAGCTCACCAATCCTCAATATATTAAATGTCATCTGTATACTGGTAACTGAGAGGAATCTTGTTACTACCACATATGTAGGTCTACACTCGATCTCTACGGTTATACTTCACGTAGGAAGGTGGAGATGTTTAATGAACCCATTGAGTTTGCAATGCCAATTTTCTTTCTTCTGCCCAGATTATTTTATAGTTTTCTTTACATTATTCTTGGGAGAATAAACCACATAGTTCTCACTCCATATAGTTCTGTCAGAAAATTTCTTAGGTCTCTGTGTTTAAATTGTTTATAATTTTTTCACTCACTGCTGTCACCTTCACCTCAAATCCCTAAGAAAAGTCATCAAGTCATCATGCTTTTGTTTGAATGTAGTGCATTCTTCCTTCTTTCCTTCCTTTTTTTTTCCAAGACAGGGTTTCTCTGTGTAGCTTTGTAGACCAGTCTGGCCTCTAACTCACAGAGATCTGCCTGCCTCTGCCTCTGGAGTACTGGAATTAAAGGTGTATGCCACCACCGCCCAGCTGTGTCCTCTTTTCTAACTCTGCTTTATAGACCCTTTAAAAACTAAATTGTATCATGCCATAGCCATGCTCAAAATATCCAATACTTCTTAAGTAAACCAAAAATCATAACACAGAATTGTCATATGACTGAGCAATCCTACTTCAGAGAGATACCCAAAGAGGTAACAGTGGAGACATTAGGTACAGTATACAAGTAACCCATGTTTCTACCAACAGTTGGGTGGATTTAAAAATGTAACATATACATACAATGGAATACTTTTGCGTCATAAAATGTAGGGAAATTTCACTGAAATTTTCATTTTTCTATACAGCCAAATAAAATTCTATTCTAAATATGTGCCACATTTTTATTATCCATTCTTCTGTTGATAGATGTATAGTCTTGTTCTATTTCCTTGCTACCAAGAATAAGACAGCAATAAATATAGGTGTGCAAGTATCCCTGTGGTAGGATATGGAGTCTTTGGGCATTTGCCCAGGAGAAGTATGACATGGTAAGAACATGGATGGTTTTGAAAAATATATTAAGTAAAATGGCTCAATCTCAGAAAGACAGAACCTACATGTTTTCTCTCATATGTTTCCTAGCCTGTTTACATACACACACACACACAAGTATATGTAAAATCTGCAAAACTAAAGATGATACCAAGAGGATCTAAGAATAAGTAAGGAGGGAAAATGGGAGGTAGGCAAAAGGACACATGAGGCACAAAAGAGGAAAAGTGACAGGGTATGAGGAACTGGTGGGGATTGGGGGGAGAAGAGAATCTACTGAAACATACTGTGTTTGAAAAAGGTCATAGCAATACCCAGTACCTTGAATGCCAATTAAAAATAAAGTGTGAGGAAAATTTAATAGAAAATGAATGAACCCTGATGACACTATCCTGGGTGAAAGGGGCCAAATTTCAAAAATCATGTACTGCTCACATGAGATGTCTGAAGTCAACAGATTCATCGAGACAGAAAGCAGAATAGAAGGTTCCAGGAAGGGTGGACGGGGGGGGGGGGGGCTATTATATAATAGGTCTAGAGTTTCTGCTTGCAAAGATTAAAATTTAGTTCTGTAGATGGATGGATGGTGGTGGTGGGTCTACAAAAATATGAGCATGTAATGATATTAGATGATACTGGTAAAATTTTCTAGAAGAAAAGATCTTCAGTGTTTTATTTGACCACAAATAAATGACAAGTGTTTGAGGACATGAATAGCTCTACCATGACTTAAAGATTGTGTAACACATACATGTTTCAAACTGTGACACACTGTTACATAACTATGAACTGTTTTTATATATCTGCTAGAAAAATTTAAGAAAATGATTTAAAATATGCATTTTATATTTTGATATAATTTTAGAAATACTTAACAGTTTTTATATTCCTCACAGTGAAGTCTTCAAGGCCTACCTGACCTATCCTCTGGTTGCCTTCTGACTTCCATTTTCATCTCTTCCCTCTCCACTCACTCCCTTTGTTCACTCATCCACCTTGTTTGTGGACTGCAGTGGTATTTTTATTTATGATTTAACAAATAAATATTGCCTGAAGGTCAGAGTGCAAAGCTAGCCACACTAGTTAACCATAGGGGACAGGAAGTGGTAGTACACAACTTTGATCCCAGCAGCCACACCAGTTAGGCATAAAGGGCAGGTGGTGGTGGCACACAGCTTTAATCCCAGCACTTGGGAGGCAGAGGCAGATGGATCTCTGTTAGTTCCTAAGCTACACAAAATTGATCTAGTCAAAAAGAGAAATAGATCTCACACAAAGGTGACCTCAGCACTTAGGATCTCACACCTTTAATCTCAGCACTAGAGAGGAACATAAGACAGGATGGGGTGGGGTGGGAAGAAAGGAGCTGAAGGAAGTCTGAGGTTTGGTGGATCTTAGATCCTCCCTTCAGTCTAAGCATTGGTAGAGGTGAGAGCTCTCTAGTGGTTGGGTGCTTTGCTTCTCTTTAACCCCAATATCTGTCTCTGGCTTTTTATATCCATGCTACATTGGACTTTCCAGAAAAGCTGTCCCAATACCTTCCACTGGCCACAAAACCCAATCCATAGCTGCACTGGGAATGTTCTACCATCTTGGGAGCCCCCGTGGTTCCACTGGTGAAGTAGATGGCCAGCGAATCTTGACTCTTGGTTCTCATACAGTTGTGCTCTGTAGAAGCCTCTCTGGAAAATGCAAGAATGCCAGGTGACACTGCAAATAATAAATACACCAAGCAGTACCAAAACTATAACAATGGCTGGACTGCCATTTCAACATGTCACACATGAGTTGCTGTGTGGAAAATTGTACTACTTGCACACAGCTTGATAGAAAGATACTACTATCTCTACAACAGCTTTTCAGCCAAGAAAATTGAGGCTCAAATTGCCCAGATGACTCATTTGAAAGATCCACAATGTTGAGTAAATAGTTCAGTCAGTACAGTGTAAGGGGGAAGACATGAGTTTAAATCTTTAGCACCCATAAAAGCTGCTTGCATCTGTAATTTCAGGCTTGGAGATACACTGGCAGAAGATCCATGGAGATCACTGGGCAGCCATTCTACCTTGCTGGTGAGCTCCAGGTTCATTAAGAGACCCTGTCTCAGAAAATAAGGTGGTGGAGAATGATAGAGAAAAATACCTGATGTTAACTCTGTCTTGCACATACATACATACGTACATACATACATATATACATACATACATACATACACCTACATGAACAAGCACACACACATACCACATACATATAACACACACATGTATACACCCATGCGCACGAATACACATGCACACACACACACACACACACACACACACACACACACACACACACACACTGCACACACACAAACACACCTACATTCTTTGACTGGAGCTGAGGAGTTTGTGGTAGAAAACATACATTCTCATGTGTATAATTCTGTTCATTTTTGAATAGTCCTGTCCCTAACTCAATTCTCAATGTAGAGATAATTTCCCAAGTTCTGTGATTTGAAGGCTCAGCTAGCTCATGGTTCTCAGACCTGGCTGTGTCTTAAGATCTCTGAGTTAATTTCCATTACTTGTGCTCCACCCTGGATAAAATGAAATTAGAACTTGGATTCTTCTTAAAGCTTGGGCAATTTTATGACAACTGAAATTAAAAGGATATATCTAGGTTAACCTGGCAACTCCCCTGAATATCATGGGCTGATCTTTAGAAATGAGGACTGGGGCCCTGGTTCAGCTACCTCTGGCTAAGTAGGCCAAATGCTAGATTGCATAATTGGTATGTAAAACACTCAGGTCCAATTGGTCATCGAGGTGGACACTCCAGGCTCAAATGTCCAGCACTCAGTGGCCTGTTTTGTATTATTCCTTTCTTGTTTTATATTTTGTTTTGTGACAGGGTCTGGCTGTGTAGTTCAGGCTGGCCTCAAACTCACAATCCTGTCTCAGCCTCTTGAGTACTAGGGTGATAGGTATGAGCCACCAGGACAGGCATTCTGATTTCTGATCAGGAAAAAAAAAATCCCAGATAAACATCTGCCACACCCTTGTTGCAAGACAGAAATAGTCTTGACTCTGCCCTAATTTCTGACCTTGTGTGGCTCCTTTCAAGGATTAAGCAATGTGATTCCTTCCTTACTACAGTGTTCTGAACCCCAAAGCACAAGGCACCAGTGTTCTGAACCACAGAACAGGCCTCATTAAATCCTTTTTTTACAAATGACTGCTTATTTAGCATTGTGCCTGGCAGACAGCAAGCACACAAAAAAGGGGGGGGCAGCTATTTCACTATTGACAGCTTTCTGTGAACTAAATGTATCATAAAGTTTAGCTCATATGCTTTGGCTAAGAATTCTAGCAATCTTTGCTACCATTTTAGAGGACATTGGGTTGAAGTGACACATCCAGTAACTGAATGACTTTGAACAGGATGATGTCTCTGATCAGTACCTCTTCGATTCAGTCTCCTCACCCTCAATCCTGTTGCTGAAAAGGAAAATACCTGAAGCTTATATACTCATTGCTACTGGAGAGTCCCAGTTTACCGAAGGAGTTCCCGGAAATTGATCCAGCCTGGACGACTGGTATCAGACACCAGGAGCTTGGTTTGGAGGGAGGGGCAGTCAGCACTGATGGTGTCCACTTGCGGAGCTAGGGCATCGCTGGTGATGATGGACTTGGCCCTGGCTGCCTGCAGCCGGTACTTGAGATCCTTCGCTGTCAGCTGGGAGACACCTGGGATCATGACTACACCTTGGACCATGCAGAGAAGGAAGGTTGTTAGAGAGGAGGAGATTCTACTGTAGAGGCCAGAGCAACAAGTGACTGAAGAGGGTTAGAACACTGGAGGGACCAATAATAGTAACAACAAAGTGGAAAAGACATTTCCTATGGTAAGAATTTTGCTGACATTACTTCACTTAGTTCTCACGATGCTCAGAAAAGCATGCCATTGTGGTAAACACTCCATACACTTTAAAAGAGTATGGGTCTTTAGACTTTCGTGCCTTAACTAGAACAAGTGCCTTGCCCAAGAGTACATAGCTAATGTGTAATAAAGCCAGAATTGCAGAGCTAAAGCAGCTGTAAACCTGTTCTGTCCTGCCTAAATATATGTCAACTTGACACAAGCTAGAGTCATCTGAAAGTGAATATCAATTGAGAAAAATGTCTTCATAAGATCCAGCTGTAGGGCATTTTGTAAATTAGTGATTGATGGGGAAGGGCCCAGCCCATTGTGGGTGATCCTGGCTTCTATAAGAAAGCAAGATGAGCAAGCCATAATGAGCAAGCCAGTAAATAGTACCCCTCCATAGTCTTTGCATCAGCTCCTGCCTCCAGGTTCTACTCCTGCTTGAGATCCTGTCCTGACTTTCTTCAGTGTTGGACTGAATGTGGACTTCAATGTGGAAGTTTAAGGCTAATAAGCCGTTTCCTCCCCAAGTTGCTTTTGGTCATGGTGTTTCATCACAGCAATCGAAACCCTGACTAAGACAGACAGAGAGTCCAAGATCTTGAATATGTTATATTGTATTGCCTTAGCAACTCCTTAGTTCAATTGCTTTCCATGACTTTCAAAGAAAATGTTGCAATAAATCCTTTTGTTTTGTGTGGATCACTTGTTGATAAAGGAGGTATTCCAGGCAGGGACTCCAGAATCACCCCCTCCCATGGCTTCAATCAAAGCTGTGCTAAGGGTGGCATATTCCATCCACTTCCAAGGCCAAGGAATAAGAACTAGGAGGGAAAACTTGACATTTGAAAGCCCTTGATATCCAAATTATTAGTATTTTTGGTGGTGTTTAACACTCATTTAACAGCGGAAAACATCTGGTGAGAACAAGAGGCAGAGGGAAAGGTCAGTTCAGCACACCAGAGCCAACTAACTTATCTTCTCATTACACTTTGCTATGTCTCCAAAACTCTTGCACAATTTAGTGTCCAGTGTGAGTTGAATGCTGTTCTTCTTTTATACATGTGAGTGTGCATATATTGTGGTATGTGTATGTGTGTGTGTGTGTGTGTGTGTGTGTGTGTGTGTTAGTGAGACAGTCACCTTGTCCGCACCTGTGGCTTAGACCACGCCCATTGGGGGTGGAGACAGGGCCTGGGGGAAAAGGCTTAGGAGGGGGTTGGAGACTCTCACTTGAGGGCATCTATGTTTTTGAGACAGGCTCTCTCACTGGTTTGGAATTTGCCAAGTGTGCCAAGGTGGCTAGCTGTTGAGCCCCAGAGATCCCTCCCCCAGTCTTAATGGGCTTCTTCATTCCACCTCTCTGTTTTCACATCCCATAGACGTACTTTGTTGGTTATGAATTAGGGACTGTATTCCAATTTGAAGCCTACGAAGATGTGGTTTAAAATGAAATGTTCTCCCAAAGGGAATGGCATTATTAGGAGGTGTGGCTTTGTTGGAGTAGGTGTGGCCTTGTTGGAGGAAGTGTATTACTGTGGAAGTGGGCTTTGAGGTTTCATGAATGCTCAAGATACCACTCAGTGTTTGAGTTTACTTCCTGTTGCCTGTACATCAAGTTGTAGCCAGCATCATGTCTGCCTGCACTCTGCCATACTCCCCATCATGATGGTAATGGACCAAACCCCTGAAAATGTAAGCAACCCCAATTGAATATTTTTCCTTTAAAGAGTTGCTGTGGTCATGGTGTCTCTTCACAACAAGGGAAACCCTAATGAAGATAGAAGATGATTGACAGCCAGAACTGTCAAGAGAAAGTCAATCACTTTAACCTGACAAGTGCACATGAAGAAAATCTAAGGATGTGGGGTGCAATGACATCAGCTGTGGTATCTTCTTTGGTGTTGGAGTGGAGGCTCCGCCTCACCTCATAATGTGATATGAAGTTGTGACTTACTTTATTTGAGTATCGATAAAAGCGGTAGGGTAGGCAAAAGTGAGATATTTGGTGGCAAAAATAAATAATACTTTAAACAAAGTTTTGATCATGAAAAAAATCTCTTAACACAGTGCCCAGCACATAGTAGGTACTTTAAAAAATTGCAAGGGCCCCTTACACTTCTATCCTTGCTAAGCAGTTGATGGTTAATTATCATATCCTTGTCTAGCTTCTGCAAGCAATCAGGTTTGTGACTGCTGGGCAAAGGAAAAGTGAACCCAAAATGGGGTTCTCTTTGTTCCATCCTCCAAATCTTGTGGGCACTGCAGAGCTCTGGTGGGCAGTGTCAGTCCTACCAAAGAACACTAGGCTTGCTCACTGACCTGTTCGCATACAAGCCACGCTGATCAGCCACCAATCTGGGAGGCGAGGAAGTACCAGCATCATTCTGTCTCCAGGTTGCAGGCCACATACAAGCTCTAAGACATTGGCTGCCTTCCTGGACTGCCTCCCCAGCTCCTCAAAGGTCCACTTGACTTCTGCTCCTGAGCCGTTGACCCACCAGAATGCAGGATTTGGGGGCCGGTGTCCTGCCTGGACAGTGGATATAGCCAGGAAAAACAACAACAACAACAACAAAAATAACAGAAGCCATTGTTGGATGGTTTTGTTCATTTATTTGTAAGAAAAATATATTTTTATAATAGTTCACAGAGCTCAAAACTCGAAATTATGAAGCTGGGTGGTGGTGGCATATGCATTTAATTCCAACACTCCAGAGGCAGAGACAGGCAGATCTCTGTAAGTTCAAGGCCAGCCTGGTCTACAAAGCTACACAGATAAACCCTATCTCAATTTTTTATTCAGAATTGTGGGCACAGGTATGACTCAGTTGAGTATGACTCAACATGCACAAAGCCCTGGGTTCAATTCCCCTCAATGAGTAAACCAGGTGCTATGTAGCATGCCTGTAACCCCAATAGGAAGTAGAAACAAGAAGATCAGGAATTCAACACCATCTTTGACTGCATAGTGAGTTTAAGTCCAGCAGTGTCTATATGAGACCCTCCCTCATAAAACTAAAGCCAGCCAGCCAGCCAAACAAAAACCCAAGGGCTGGCTTCTTCCTTGTACTCCAGAGAGTGGCTAGTTTTACTTAATGTGTTCTCACAGTGTTGAGTTTAGGCAAACATAAGCAAATTTTCCATACTAACATTTTTTAACCTGAAAGGTAAGGTGATTTATGCTATGCTGCATCCCTCTCTGTTTAATTAAAACATTATATCACCTACTAATTACTACATTAAAGTACACAACACATTGGTTTTTAATATAGTCCCACAAAATTGAGTAGCTGTATTATTTATTGTTGCCATAACCAAAGGCAACTTAAGAGTTTATTTTGATGTAAAGCTCTAGAGAGTTGTCTGTAATGGTGGGGAAGGCTTGGTGGCAGGAGCAGGAAACTGGGAGATCACTTAACTGCATAGAGAAAGCAAACTGGAAGTGGACAAGTCCATAAACCCTGAGAGCCTGCCAGAGCTTTTTCAGGCACATGCATACCCCAGGTGATGTTCATGGCTCTAACATAGTTTCTGAGATGCTTAGGAGGAGTGCACTGGAAGCTTTCAAAGCCCATGTACATTTCTCAGTCCCTAGTCTTTCTTTTCTTTTGCTTTTTGTTTACTCTACTAGCTTTTGGGTTATTTTTCCTTTCCCATGTGGGCATCTAACACTTCATCGGCTTCTTGCAATCACAAAGTTAAACTATTTGCCTACAATTTTTTTTTTGACAAATGGCTTCCTGGGAATCGACATTTTCCCTTTCTTTCTTTCTTTCTTTCTTTCTTTCTTTCTTTCTTTCTTTCTTTCTTTCTTCCTTCCTTTCTTTTTTAACTACTTTAGTTCCAAGCTGTGCCAAATCTAGACAGCCTTGCAAAAGTAACAACAAGTCAACTGGCTGTCCAATATGTGGTAGTCACCCCATATATGTAACATTATGTAGACTGAGAAGGTTATATTTAGAAGTGTGTGTGTGTGTGTGTGTGTGTGTGTGTGTGTGTGTGTGTGTGTACATACATATGCATAGATGCATGTAACCATGAAAAGAGAGGCCATGAGTTTGGAAGAGAGCAAGGATGGATAAATGGGAGGGAGGAAAGGGAAGGGAGAAAATATGTAACTATATTATAATCTCAAAAATAAAAGAAAAAGATGGGAGTAACACCAAATAATTATAACTCATTGGAAATGAAGCTTTGAAAAAGCTCTGGCATCATTCTTTGCCTTCTGAAGTTGCCAGGCTCCACTGGGGACAAGGACTGCTGCTTTCCAAGGCCTCTGGGCAATTAGAAAGTTGGGTCAGGACCAGGGGAGCTTAAGATGCCTTGGGCTCACTGTTCAGCCTGAGGCTCAGCAACTGCTGTAATAAACACTGGGTTGCCAGGGCTCAGATTACATTTGAAGATGCAATTCTTAGTCCTTTTCAGTGTTGTCCTTATCACTGTGGCTTTCATAAAGCCCAGAGCTTTGGAAAACCTCATTTCATTTTTATGACTTACTCTCCCATCTTTTACTTTTATCACCAGAAGATCTCTAAGAGGTCAGGCATTGTGACAAATAACTTTAATCTCAGCAAATAGGGAGTTAAGCCATGTAGCAAAAGTCCTGTCCCAAAGAAAACAAAACAAATGACAAAACAAAACACCAGACTCAAAAAATAGATAAAACACTGGCCTAACATGTGCAAGATCCTGGACTTCATCCCCAACACTGGAAAAGAAATGCAAAGAAGGGGAGGTGAAAAAAGGGAAACTCCTCTACAATGGAAAAAAGAAAAAAAGCACTTACATTTGCAGATCACAAAGGATGGAACATTCTGCCTGTGAGTCACATACACTTCTCACTTAATGCTCACTACAGCTTGGGGTAGCCAATACCTGGAATTCTAGTTCCAGATGAGAAAGCAAAGGCCCAGAGCTCTCAGGGAACTCGCCCAAGTTCACACTTAAGTATGTGGATGATGCATGCCTGGTGACTGCAAAGGCTACTTGTATCTCACTCATCCTCACTGTCTAACCAATTTACCACATTCAGTGGCAGTGTAATATTCCTGTGTCTAGAATAGACAAGGTTAAAAGTAACACAGATAAGATAGGAATAGTAGATCATTCTGTAATCATAGCCTCTGGGAGTATGAGGCAGGAGGCTTGCCATGAGCTCAAGGCCAGGTTGAACTACAAGTTAGCTACAGTTCCAGGCCAGCCAGAATTTCAAAACAAGACTATCTCAAAAACAAAGAAACATACTCCGGAGACAGGCAGGCAGATCTCTGTGAGTTCAAGGCCACTTTGACCTATATAAAATATAAAATAGCAAGTTACAGGCCAATAAGGGCTACATTGACCTGTTTTGGTTTTTTTTGGGGGGGGTTGTTGTTTTGTTTTTTTGTTTTTGTTTTAGAGCAAGCAAACAAAATTAGCCCCTAAAGTTTCTTTGGAATCAAAATTTATATTCTCATATTACCAATAAATCATTTGTATCAAATATAATACAGAGAGATATCCACAAAAGGCACATATGCAAGAGAAAATAAAGAAGTGTGTGTAGATGAGACACACATTGAAATCAGGATTTGTTTGGTTGTTCTGTTGTTTTTGTTCACTTCTAGGTGAAAAGCTTTGACCCTGAGCCCGCATGTCTTCTGCTCAGAAGGGAAGTGTGTGGCAGTGAAAGACAGTATCAGAACTCCTTCCCCTTCTCATCAGATCCACAACAGGAGGATAAAGAAACATGGCTGTCTTGTGTGGTTTGTGTTCAGGAACCAGTGACAATGTGCAAGGTGTGCCTGGTTCATTTGGCCTGGGTCAGATTTGTTCCCCTCAGGCTTGAGTGCTTGAGTTTGGGTTTTAGGACTTGCCAGGTTCTCAGGTCACAATGATGAAATGCACCTGCCTTACAGTCCTGAGTCACACTGCAGTGTCTGAGGGACCAGGGCAGGGTGGGGCTCACCTTTTCCAGCCGACTCCACTCATCCAGCACATCGTGAGCAAAGTTGAAGTACTCAGGTACTGGCTGCTTCCCCAGGCTAATGGCTTCCCAGGTGGCCACGACCTTGGGGACAGGTGAAGGTGGTGGCTGCCTATGAATCCTACAGATGCCCCAGGAACTCCTCAGAGCCTGGAGGACCAGGCCTCTCTGCCAGAACCTCATGTCTTCTGTCGTCTCCTGCTTGACACCAGAGGAAAGATAGAAGCAATCTGACCAGCTCTGAGAGTAGCATAGCTTATACTGGCTATATGACACATAATTGGCTTCATTCTGCTGTGACACTGGTAGCATCTCTTCTCGGAACCAGAAGTACTCTCCTACCTCTCCTTGTGTGGGGCTCTGCATGTATCTGAGGTCATCCATTCAGAGCCCACTTCTTAAAACTCAGATCTTTAAAGGATCCCCAAGAACAGCAATCTTGCTACTGTATTAAAAACTTTAATGTGCAAATTGTGAGTTTGTGTTGTATGGATCATGTGTATGTGTTCAGGTGCACATATGTGTTCATGTATATGTGGAAGCCAGAGGAAAACCTTGGCTGTTAGGCTAGGATGTCTGGCCAGCACAGCCTAGGATTCCATCTCCAGCTCTTCTGTGTAGATTCTGGGGAGTAACTTAGGTCCTCACACTTGAAATGTAAGCACTTTGTTGACTAAATTATCTCCCTAGCCCCTTTACACACATTTTAACTATTTTGATTGATATATAATTATATAGATTTAAGGAGCACACTGTGACATTCCAGCTAATTTATGCAATGTGTGATAGTAGGTCAGTGTGATTAACATATCTGTCACCTCAAACAGTCCAACACTGCCCAGTAGAGACAAACTACTAGCCACACATGCAACTCACAGCTTTCTACCACTTAGATGCAAAAAACCAAAAAGAAACATGAGACATTAAGTAGAATAATCTCTTACTTAACCAGGCATGTGAATAACATTAACTCTTCAACATGGCACCCCTATGAGAAGAAAACATTTGGTAGATACTTATATTCTTGTACCAAGACTACAAATGCAATGTGCATTTCACAACTAGGTTTAGACCAGCTGTGTGTCACATGCCAGGAGCTGCCAGTAGGAAGTGGCATGAACAGGGGAGGGCTGTTTTAGGGCTTTGCTGCTCATAGTATGGGCCTTGGAGCATGAATGGTCCTCAGACTCTGTGACAGATGTAGAGTGTCAGCCCCATCTGTGAGTGCATGCAACTCTGCATGTTCATAAGATCCCAGATATGCCTGTAGCCTGGGGGTACTCCCAGCTTCAGTCCCTTGGGCCAAGTTCCTCTAGTGATAACAGAACAGGGCAACAGTAAAGTGATCCGTGTTTCAGCAAGGGAGAAACCCATCCCCACAACCACTGGTTGACTGTGCACAGAGCACATTAAAAAAAAAACTATATACATTATTTCACACCCACCAATACATTGCTCAAGCTCCTGAAACTAACCATTCATGGTCCTGTAAGCAACCCTTTATAAATGCACTGGGTTCCAGAAATAATAACCTAACAGAACAAGAATGTCAGAGGGAATAATTGAGAAGGAGAAGGGGATCGGTGGGGATGAAAAGAGACAAAAGGTAATGATAGGGATGATTATGATGGAAAAGCATTTTATACACTTATATCTGTCTAGAAAAGCTGTGTAATAGCATATACTTAGTCAACAATAAAATTACAAAAAGGCTTTTCATTAAGTCCTATGACAACACTGCTGAGAATGGTCCTTTTCCCAAAAGAGGAAAAGTGACTCCCAAGCCTTACTTTCCAAGAAAGCCTGGTATCAGCCTCTGCCATAACTGCTAACCCTGGATTTGGGGCCTGGAGGTCCCTGACATCACCACTGCATCCTGCCCCATGCCTTTTCCTTTAGCTTTTCCCTCCTTGGTGGCTGAACTCCAGAGTCTCTGGGCTTTTCCCTACATCTTCCTAATGTCAGCTTTATGCTGTGCCCATCCTTGATTTAATCACCAAGACCTCAGGGCCAGTGAAGGATTTCTTGCTCAGTTACCTTGTTTTAAAATCAGAGGCGCACACAGAGCATAACGTTCCTCTTCTGCAGCAGGGCAGACCGGAAGGCTCCTGAGGAGTTCACCCAGAAGCTGAAAAAGGAAGTGACCAGGAGCTTCAGCCCTGGAAAACAGCCTGGGGGAGAGAAGCCTTAGAAGTCAGCAGGGAACATGCAGTTTCAGCTTCCAAAGGGGCAGGACACTGAGCCAGTAAAAGTGGTTCTCTGCCAGTTCCCCCTGGCACACAGTGCCTGCAAGACTAAACCCTGACCTGGACTCTGCCTTCTCAGGACTGATACATTTGCTCCCTGGAAATCAGGTCAACGCCCTAACGCTGGAATGAGAACTTTACTCTCCGTGTTAACAGAAAGGACATAAAACTAGACCCTGTCATTTCCTGGTTGGGGAGCCCCCTGCCTCCCCTCCAAGCATAAAGGTAGACAGTAAATGGGCAGTCTTGCTAAGGACCAGAGCAGGAGTCAATGAAGTGGCCCTTGGATGGGGCCCAGGCAGCAGAATTACACACATTTACTGAAAGAAAGAAGAATCAGCTCTTATCTAAGAAAGCTGTTGAAATTAGATAAAAAGCCTCCTAGGGTTCTCTATTTCTGCAAGGGTCAGAGCCAAAGTTGTGACTCCAGTGCACAGCAGCAGACTGCTTCCTTGAGAATAGCAGCAGAAACAGGGTCATTGAGATGCAGATTGTGTAGCTGGAACCAGAACCTGACAGATTAATTTGTGTCCCCGCCTCCCACTGCCATTGGTGCCAGCCTGGCACAGCTGCATGCCTGGGTCTACCTGCCTAACTATCCCTTCAACACTGTGGCTCTCAACCTTCCTAATGCTCCAACCCCATAATACAGTTCCTCATGTTGTGGTGACCTCCCCAACCAAAAAATTATTTCCTTGCTACTTCATAACTGTTAGTTTGTAATGTTACGAATCTAAATATGTTATGAACCCCACACCCAAAGGGGTCATGACCCACAGATTGAGAACCATTTTTGTAAGTGATTTCCTACCTTCCTCGTCAAGGTGTCACTTGGAATGCCACAAGGCTCTCCCTCAGACTAGCACTGTCTCCATTGGCCATCCTTCCCCACACGCACTAGCTTTCCCTTTCTAGGACAGACCACCAAAAAAAAAAATCCTTTTTAAGTAGAATTTATTTAACTTTATTTTATGTGCATTGGTGTGAAGGTGTCAGATCCCCTGGAACTGGAGTTATATAGACAGTTATGAGCTGCCATGTGGGTGCTGGGAATTGAAACTGGGTCCTCTGGAAGACCCGTCAGACCACTTTCTAACACTGTATATTTTTTAGTTAATGTGCTGTGTTTATCCCCTTCGCACATGCATACTAGAATATGAACCCCATGCAGATGTAGGTTTAGGATCCTCTGTTCTCCCATATTCCTGCACTCAGACCAGTGCTGCTTTTGGGAGAGTTCGTGATTATTTGCTGAGTTCACAAGTAGTAAAAGCAGATTCATTCAATATTTTTTTCACTGCCAGATACTTTGCTGGGCTTTCCATGAATAATAGGTATAAACGGAGGTTTCTCTGTCCTTCCCTGTCCTGCAGCTGCTTCTAAATAATCACTTGGAGGCTTAATATTAACTACAAACTGCTTGGCCTATAGTGCAGGCTTCTTACTAACTAGCTCTTACATTTAAATTAACCCATTTCTATTAATCTATATATTGCTACTTGGCCATGTCTTTTACTGGTCTTCTGGCATCTTGTTTCTCGGTCAGCTGGCTTGCATATCCTTCAATTCCACCTTTTTTTTCCTTCCTATATTCAGTTTGACCCCCCCAGCTATATTCTGCCTTGCTATAGGCTAAAGCAGCTTTTATTATCAGCCAATGAAAGCAACATGTATTCACAGCATATAGGAAGGTTATGCCATAGCAAATAGGTACAAATTGGTTTTTGACATTGTAGGTATGAAAAGGTGTGTTTTATTTTAAGATCTAACTAGGTGAAGTCCCTAAACCCCAGCACAGGGGAACATCAGAGCATCTTCCTTAATGCTAGAAGTGGATGGGGGGGGTTCTCATAGAGAAAATATTCAACCTCATACAGGGTTCTAATATTCATGGTGTCATGCTCCCTGTCTCATTTGTTGGTCAGGTCAATCTGGCCCACTTTCTCAAGGGTAGCTTCTCTTTCTCCCTATATACCTTGGCCACAGAATCTTTGCTGGGCCCTAGGCAATAAACTCATGCCTGAATTTGCAGCAATTTCTAGAGATAGGATCTTCATGCTCACATAAATGACAAGTGAGCTAGCTATCTTCAGGTGATATAATCTCAATATGTCTATTTCTGTCAGTGTTTAATAAGAGCTAGGGCATCAATGAGCCAAAGGCTATAAACTCTGGCTGTAACAACAACATACTAATAATATAAGCAGCTTTTATTTAACACCTATTTATTTAACAAATATTTGCTGGGTGCCTAGGATATGCTAGGTTAAGGAAATGGCATGCAATTTAGGAGGTGATTAATGTCTAAGATTGGGTTTATCATTTTATACAAGGTGGTTGGGAAAGGGCTAACTGGGAAAGTGACACTTGAGTATTCCTAGGAAAGAGCTTCCTGCCTGAGTAGAATGTGAGTGCAAAGGCTCATGGGCATCATATTTGAGGAAGAGGAAAGAAGTTGATGTGGCTGGAGGATAGTCAGGGAAAGGCAATAATAGAGCCCAGGGTATGGCTCAGTGGAGTAAGAGGTATAGTACTTGCTAAGTAGGTGCAAAGCCCTGAGTTTGATTCCCCAGCACTTCTGAAGGGGAGGGAAAAGGAGAGGAAGGAAGTAGAGGGCAGAGGAGGACTAAGAGATGGGTAGTGGTGGAAATGGAAGAGGATGCTTACTGCCTTCAATGCACTCAGCTGGTCATTTTGCACCTATCAGTTTGTTTAACCCTTTCCACACACAGTGAATTCCACATCATTGAACAGTAGAAGAAACCAAGCCTCAGAAAGAGGTGTTTAAGGTCACACTGTTAGGACAGTGCTGGAACTCAAACTCCAATCCATAGACACCCAAGTTCCTACAGTTAGTTTGGCTTTTGGCCCCATGGAAACTCTGGTTGCTGGTGTCCATGGGCACATTTTTTTTTCCAGCAGGGCTGCTATGCCAGCCACTCTTACTCAACAATGGCCCATTCTTTTCCAGAACCCCAGCCTGGCCCTCTAGAACCCCAGAACTCAGAACATTGTTTCAGAGGCAGCTCTGGCTTCCATGCGCTCAGGGAGGAACTTCATTTCTGCCCCTCAATTTCTCGGGAACACCCATTAGCAGACAGGTCCTGCTTTCATCACAAGGGGAAACTTAAGGCCTGCTCTTCAGACTCCCACTTCCTCTCTGAAGTGCCACAGAGCTAACTGTCCCAGCTCAAAGTAGCCCGACAGCTGGACAGCCTGAGAGGAATCCGGCTCCTTGCAGGTATGAGCTGGCTGAATAAGACCACTCTGATTGGCAAGTGGCCTTTCTTCTGTTGAGGGCATCTTACATTTAAGATGGCTACACATTAGGGTCAGTGCAATGGCTTTATAGGCTAAATATAACCCTACCCCAGACCTATGAGATCAAAACCTGCTAGGTTTGGACTCAAGCATTAGTATTTGTGAAAAACTCCTCCAGGAAACTTTACTGTTGAAAACCCATTCAAATAGGTCTTGGGCTTTGTTGTGGGAATCAAATGAGGCCATCCATTCACTCACTAGTTACTGAGCATCAAAACAGGACCAGACATGGTTCTAGGAGGTAGAGAAACAGCTATGAACAATTCTATTTATGTATATTTAACAGCTTTGAAGATTTAGATGTGGTGGTGCATTATCTGAAATCTCAGCTTTTGGGAGGTTGAGAAGGTGGGAAAATCACGAATATCTAATCAGCCAGGGGTACAAAGTGATTTCCAGGCTAGCCTTGGCTACTTAATGTGACCATATCTTTAAAAAGAAAGTTCAAACATGAAACATAAAGTACCCAAGCAAACAAAAACAAACTGAAATATGAAATAAGCACTGGTGACTGGGAAGGCAGTGTTTCAGGTGGAGGTGAATGAGGCCAAGTGGCATTGGAAGCCTCCCCACTGATAACTGGTATCAGCTGGGGTGACTCCTGGTATCTATGGGTGTGTACTCTCAGCAGGGTCTTCTCTGTCAGGATCTGAACCATCATTAAGAGTCCCAAGCAGTGAGATAAATAGGTTTTTGCAGAGACAAAGTCCTAAGGTAAACTGCAGGCCAGACCAAGGTTACAGGGCATTAAGGACATGGTCTAGAGGCATTGGACCTGACAGAATAACACACGTTTTGGATAGTTCATGCTGGTAGAACACAAAAACCTTCCCAGACAGAGAAGCAACATGGTCTAGTTCATATTAAAAATGGAAATCACTGACTGTTGCATGTGTGCTGAGGATTAAGGACTGCAAAGGTCAAGGATCACCTGGTATGGATAAGAGCCAACGGTAGTTGGGATATAGCAGTCTTGGCAGAATCCTGGTGGGCAAAATCCCACAAAAAGCCTGCTTAGGAACACCCCTTTAGTGTCAGATATTCTTATGAAGGACCATTTCCACTCCAGTCACTTTCTCCTGAATTGGGGACTGATGTTGAATCCCAGTTTGGAATTTTTAAGACTGAGTTGGTGAGAGGTATTCAGGGGACAGGGCTCCAGAAGGGTCCACAAAGAATGTTGGTCACAGAAACAGGCAGATATAGAGAGAGTGAGGTAACAAATGGGTAAGGCACAGGCAGAGCATGGCTCGGGGCACAGGTTGTAGAGTTGGAGGTCTCTCCAAGATGATGTAGAGGCAAATGTAGGCTTTAGGGAACTCTCAATAGAAAGAGCAAGATGACAGGAAGTGACTGCTTGGAAGAGGAATTACTTCCTCTCCACTCCTAGAGAGTGTAAATGGTTCACTTATTTGCTTGCTTTAGTCACATACACATTCCCATACACAAACCTTCCTACCATCATCCTACTTTAAATGCTCACCTGTCCTCTCCCTCCATCAGTGTTCAATCTTTCCTATCTGCTCTTGTCCCTCAGACTTTATCGACATATTCCTCTTTGTCTTGTCTGCTTGTTTTGCTCACTTCTGTGTCTTCTGTGCTTAGAAGGGAAAGCAGCATATGTCATGACCTCAAAGATACTTAGTGAGTGAACAAGTGAATGAGTGAATGTGGTTGTCTAAATTAAAAATGGTCCTCACAGGTTCATAGGGAGTGGCACTAACAGGAGGTGTGGCCTTGCTGGAGGAAGTGTGTCACTGTGGGTGGATTTTGGGGTTTCAGATGCTCAAACCAGGTTCAGTGTCACTTTCTCTTCCTACTGTTTGTAGATCCAGAAGTAGTGCTCTCAGCTACCTCTCTAGCACCATGTCTGCCTCTGTGACACTACACCTCCCACCATGATGGCAATGGTTTCCTTTATAAGAGTTGGTGCGGTCATGGTGTTCCTTAACAGCTATAGAAGCCCTGTGTAAGTCAGTGAATGAAGGAATGAAACAGCAAGGTTGACGTGGTAAAGACTAAGGATGGTTAGTGTGGTGTTTTGAATAAGAATGACCCACATAGACTCGTATATTTAAATGCTTGGTCACCAGGGAGTGACACTATTTGAAAGGATTAGGAGGTGTGGCCTTGAAGGAAGACAAGTATCACTGGGAGTGGGCTTTGAGATTTCAAAGGAATTAAAGAAAAGCATATGCAGTGAAGAAAACCATAGCAAGCAGAAAGCTGATAAAAATGAATGAGGGGGCTAAGTTCCAGCCCCATAAAGTAGCAGATCTTGACAGCTTTGGCTATTGTTTCTGGCTTTAGCATCGAGGACAGAAGAAAGGCATTATGTAACCTTCTGCTGGGACTAAGGAAAACCACTGAAGCCAGGAATGTGTCAGGGGGGACCCTGCATGGAGGCTCAGATAGGTCATTGTGTAAAACCAGAGGTGAAACCTGTATTGTGTTGGAGGACCCAAGATGTTGGACACACCAGAGTTGTTCAACACATTCGATGAAGAGGTGCTAACAGGAAGTGGGACCACCCCAAGAAAGGGAAGTGTGTGGCAGTCAACAAGGCTGAATGGAATTGGAAATATGAAGAGCTCTTTGACATCAGACAAGGAGATACAGAGTTGAGAATTTGCCCAGCTGGTTTTTGGTTTTATTTTGGTCCAGTATTTCCTCACTATACTCCTTTTTCACCCTTTTGGAATGGTATTGTATATGTTGTGCCATTTTGTGTTGTAAGTATGTGATCTTCTTGTTTTGATTTTGATTTTATAGGAGGTTACAATTAAGAGCTTGCCATGAGTCTCAAAAGAGATTTTGAACTTTGGACTTTTAAACAGTGTTGAGACTATTATCAACCATGGAGATTTTTGAAGTTGGACCGGATATATTTTTGCATTGTGATATAGTTACAAACCTATGGGGAATAGGAAGTTGGATGTGGTTGATGATTAAGAATGGCTTCCATAGACTCATATATTTGAATGCTTTGTCATCAAAAAGTGCAACTCTTTGAAAAGATTAGGAACTGTGGCCTTGTTGGAGAAAGTGTGTTACTGGGGGAGGGGTGGGATTTAAGATCTCAGAAGTCTAAGTCAGGACTAGAGGCTCTCTTCCTGCTGCCTGGGAATTAAGATGTAGAACTCTCAACTACTTCTCCAACACTGTGTTTTCCTGTATGCCACCAAGCTCCATGACATGATGATATTGGACTATTTAAACCTCTGATTCTGTAAGCCTGCCTAAATTAAATGCTTTCTTTTATCTGTCTTGGCATAGTCATGTTGTCTCTTCATAGCAATGGGTCACTAAGATAGTGAGCTTGTCTTACCAGCTCGGAGGGTCTGTTCTCCATGATGTAGACCTGGTGCTCTGGAAGCGGACCCTTAGAGTAAGTGAGGAATGACAACTGAAGTTGTCTCTCTGACCTTTACAAATGGTAGCTTGTCCACATTCACAAGAATATGTATGCATACTATATACACACACAATACACATATGATCAAATAATTCATGAGATTATCCAGAAAATTTGTACACTGCCTATAAAGTTGATGATACAAAAATGTTATTATTTTGTTAAATATGATAATGTTATTTTAAAAATTCCTTATCACTTAGAAATTCACATTGAAATATTTATAGGTAACATGTAGAATACCTGAGAAATGAGCTTCACAATAGCTCAGCAGAGAGTTTCTGAGACTATAACTAGGATAATTTGTGGTGCTATGAACCTTAGAAATGAGAGTCTTGAGGGCACATAGTGCCATTTTCCCTAGGTTGTATATGTTCAAAATTTCCCAAGTAGAGAGCTAAAACAAGTGAAGAACCATCTGGGAACCTTTGAAGTACATAAATATTTGGGTCATGGGCTGGCTATTTTTATGCCAACTTGATAAAAGCTAGAATCACTGAAGAAAAGTAAGTCATAATTGAGAAAAAAACCTCAGTAAAATTGGGCTATATTTAGGCCTACAGGGCACTTTCTTAATTAGTGATTGATAGGGGGTACCCCAGCCCATTATTGTTGGTGGGGTCACAGCTGAGCTGGTAGTATTGGGTTCTATAAGACTGAGCAAGCCATGGAGAGCAAACCAGTAAGCAGCACCCCTTCATGGCCTCTGTATCAGTTCCTGCCTCCAGGTTCATGCCCTGTTTGAGTTCTTGTCCTGACTTCTTTGGATAATGAACAGTGATATGGAAGTGTAAATCAAATAAACCCTTTCCTCCCCAGCTTGCTTTGCAATAACTGCTGTAACTAAGACAGGTCTCATACTAAATAATTCTAAATTAATTTGAGTTTGGCTGAGGTAGGGTGTCAGTCATGTCCTTTAAATTCTATAGAGTATCCAGGGTTAAGAAAAGAACATTGACATGGACCAATAGGATTAACATAGTAAAAACAGAAAATGTTACCAAAAGCAATCTACAGATTCAATGCAATCCCCATAAAAATTCCAAAACAATTCTTTACAGACCTAGAAAGAACAATATTCAACTTCATATGGAAAAACAAAACACCCAGGATAACGAAAACAATCCTGTATAATAAGGAACTTCTGGAGGTTTCACCCTCACTGACTTCAAGCTCTACTATAGAACTATAAGTAATCAAAACAGCCTGGTATTGACATAAAAACAAACAGGTGGACCAATAGAATTGAATCAAAGACCCTGATATTAATCCACACACCTATGAACATAAGATTTTTGACAAAGAAATTAAAAATATAAAATGGAGAAAAGAAAGTATCTTCAGCAAATGGTCCTGGCATAACTGGATGTCAGCATGCAGAAGACTGCAAATAGATTTATATCTATTGCCCTGCACAAAACTCAAGTTCAAGCAGATCAAAGAACTCAACATCAATGTAGTTATCCTGAACCTGATAAAATAGAAAGTGGGAATTAGCCTTGAATGCATTAGCACAGGAGACCACTTTCTGAATATAACACCAGTAGCACAGACACTTAGATCAATAATTAATAATGGGTCCTCTTGAAACTGAGAAGCTTCTGTGAGGCAAAGAACAAGGTAAATAAGACAAAATGGCAGCCTACAGAATGAGAAAAGATCTTTACCAACCACTACATCTGACAGAAAGTTGCTCTCCAAAATATATAAAAAATTCAAGAAGCTAGACATCAAAATACCAATAATCCAATTAAAAATGGAATACAGATTTAAGCAGAATTCTCAACAGAAGAATCTCAAATGGCCAAGACACACTTAAAGAATTGTTCAACATTCCTAGTTATCAGGGAAGTGCAAATCCAAAGTGAGATACCATCTTACACCTGTCAGAATAGCTAAAATCAAAAATACTGAGAATAGCTTATGTTGGAGAAGATGTAGAGTAAGGGGAACTCTCCTCCACTGATGGTAAGAGTGCAAACTTGTACAGCCACTTTGAAAATTGATAAGAGAGTTTCTCAGAAAATTGGAAAGCAAACTACCTAAAGATCCAGAAATATCATCCTTGGGCATATTCCTAAAGGATACTTTAGGAATACTACAAGAACATTTGCTTGGCTGTGTTCATGACAGTGTTAGTTATTCATAACAGCTAGAACCTGGAGACAACCTAAATGCCCCTGAAATGAAGAATGGGTAAAGAAAATGTGGTCAGTGGAAAAAAAACAAACAAAAAAACCCAAACAAGCAAAAACCAATGGCACTATGAAATCTGCAGGCAAATGGATGGAACTAGAAAAAAAAATCATCCTAAATGAGGTAACCCAGACCCAGAAAGATAAACATGGTATGTACTCAATCATAAGTGGATATTAGCTATAAAGTAAAGGACAACCAGGCTATAAACCATAGCCCAGAGAGGTTAGGTACAAGAAGGGTCCAAAGAGGGACATATGGATTTCCCTGGTAAGGGGGAAAAAGAGATCTCCTGTGTTAACTGGGGGTGACAGCTGGGGATAAGCACATGAAGGATCTGGTTAGGTGGGTTGGGGGTAAAATGGAGGGGGAGAGTAATGAAAGAGATAACTTGATGGGGGAGCATTTGAGGGGTAGGGAGAGAGCTGGTGCCAGGAAAACTCCCAGGAATCCACACGGATGACCCTAGCTAAGACTACTAGCAACAATGGAGAAGGTGCCTGAACTGGCCTTCTCCTGTAATGAAATTGGTGACTACCCTAGTTGTCATCAGAAAGCCTTCATCCAGTAACTGATGGAAGCAGATACAGAGATCCATAGCCAAACACTTAGCTGAGCTCCTGGAGTTCTGTTGAATGGGGAGGGATTATATGAGCAAGGGGGGAGGGTCAAGATCACAATAGGAGAGCTCATGGGAGCTCCAAGACTTTGGAGGAACAGCTAGGAAGCCTGCATGGGACCCACCTAGGCCCTCTGCATGTATGTGGCAGTAGTGTAACTTGGTCTGTTTGTGGGGCTCCTAGCAGTGGTAACAAGACCTGTCCTTGGTGCTTGAGTAGGCTTTTGGGAACAGGCCCCGCCTTGATGCAGTGGGAGGAGCTTGGTCCTGCTTCAACTTGATGTGCTGTGCTTTGTTGATTTTCATGGGAGGCCTACCCCTTTCTGAACATACAGGAGGAGTGAATGGAATGGGGTAGATGGGAAGTGGGTGGAGGAAACAGTAGAAGAGAAGTGAGGGGAAATTGTAGTCATATGTAAAATAAATGAAAAAAATAATAATAAAAGAAAAAAAGGAGCATTGAGCATACAACAATATGTATAATAGGAGTTTGCTTGAAATATGCATATGGCTATTTTCAACATTAGTGGGGATTCATTACCAATGAGCAGCTCTGTACAGAGGGATCATGGGATCTGTATTTACTTGACAAATTGTGTTGTTGTTCCTGTTTGCTTATTTGAGACAGTATTGCACCATGTAGCTCAGGCTGGCCTGGTACTCATAGGTAGCCCAGTCTGTAGTCTTGAGAACATTTCAAAGACAAGGCAGTGGGCTGGGCAGAGTTGGAGGAGCGGGAAGCAGCACCAGTATTAGTCAAGAGGAGTGTGGGAGGGGACCATTCAGAGGCTCACTTTGGGATTCTGAAGTGGGACTCTTGTCTCTATGAAGTTCTCACCAAGTGGCTGGGAAAACAGTGGACTCCAATGGCCCGTTTGATTCCAGGTCTTGATGAATGGGAGCTGCTCTAGCTTCCCTTATGCAGTCAGTGCCAGGGGGTTGAGGTTGGCCAGGAAACCTTGTTTTTTTTTTTTTTTGCTGTAGTGTTGCTGCCAAGCTGTGAGCTTTGCAAAGTGTTGTGAGCCCTGCTTCTTCCACATTCCCCTAGAGGCTTAAGGAAAGGATGCCTGTTCAGAAGGTTAGAGAAGAGCTCTGCTTTCTCCGCTGCCCCCTGCAGGCCAGCCATGGAACTGCTCTGGACGCCACTGCTGCTGGTGGCTGCTTGCCTCTCTGAGGTCCTTGGCTCACCTGGGATAGACACAGGCCTCAACATTTCTCAGCCTGTGCACATCCTGGAAGATAATAACTTGATGGTGCTGACTCCTGAAGGCCTAACGCAGACAGTGCAGGAGACCCGCTTCCTAATGGTGATTTTCCGTGAGTATATTCAGTTCTGATAATAAAGGGTCATTGATTTGGGGGACCACAGGAGTTCTATATACTGTCAAATGCATAGAAAAATAAAAAGTGCTATAGGCACTCACAGCTGGAGAAAGGCTTGTCCCCAGGAGAATTCAAGCTGGGCTCACCCAGCAGTTGTTATCACAGTGGAAGGCCGAGTTCATCTCTCTCTCTCTCTCTCTCTCTCTCTCTCTCTCTCTCTCTCTCTCTCTCTCTCTCTCTCTCTCTCTTTCTCCTTTTTAACCCTCCACCACTGACCTATACCCTTAGCTCTTACATCTTTTAATTCCTCTGATAGCAATACAAACAGTTCAAAGTATTTGAATACTTCCCTTCACACCTGCAGAGATTTTTGTCATCTAAGAGACACTAAATTAAACTCATTATGTTTTTATTGCTGATTCTGCCAATACACAATTGAATTCAAAATGAGTTTGAAATCTCATAGGCCTTCTAAAGTGACCTTTGGGAGAATCATTTTGGGAGGAGGATTATAAATGTTTCCCTCAACCGTAAATGGGCTCTTTATACAAGAGAGATTTTAGGGACATCTCAGTGACTCTCAAATCCTTGGCCAGTCTCTCATCACCCTTCTGAGGAGTTGAGAATTCAAGGTTGATTCTCAGTGGGACCTTTCTTTCTCAGGTCTCAAGTGCTGCCTGTGTCTAAAACAAATTTCAGTGTTTGGGGTTTATTTCTGACCATCTGTCTCTTTTGACATCCTGTGTGCACTGATGACACCATCAAGCACTTCTTGCCAAAGTCAGAAACCTCAAGGTTATCCTGAGTCTGTATGTAGCCTCATATAGAAAGTATCTCCATATCCTATGGGTCCTGTATCTCAAACTTTGTAGTCCCCAATTCTTTCTACACCTTCCATCATGGTCTCTGTTTCATTCTCACCACTCTCCACCTGAAGCCTGAGCTAGGCTCCTCCATGAATTCCATTCTTCCAGTGTGTTCTCTGTAAAAAACACAGAGGGACTGGTTTCAGTACTGCAGCTCTACTTGTCAAATATTCTGGCTCAAGTCTCTAGGCCTTTCATCATACAGTTTGCTCTGTAGCATCTATCCTTCACTTCTGCATTGGGACTGTAAGTTTACGTTTCTTATGAGGAAGGTTTGCTCATTCCCATTTAAACTGGGTAGGACTCTTTCCCAGTCTGCTTCACCTTCCTTCTAGGAACATTTGTCACTTCCTATTAAGAGCATTTCTAGACTTGCATGTTCCAAGGAGTTATGGCACACAGCTGACCCATGTCTTGATCCCTGGAACTGACACTGTTGGAATATGGTAGGTCTCCACACATATTAAGTGAATGAATGAACTAATGATATTTTCTTTGGGTCCTCATTATCTCTGTGACAATTAACTGGGATGAGTTAAAGAAAGAAGGAAAGACTACTTTTGGTGGAAAATAACCAAGAATAGATTAATAGTTGTCATTAGGGCCATTTTTGCCACTTTTCCCTAAAGCAAAGGTGGCAAGAATCTGTTACAGTAGATACCGATGGTGATCATGATGAAGATGACCCTTAGGATTGGGATAATTGTGATACTTGGTGATGGTGGAGGTAACAATAGAGATGGTGATGATGACAGACATAATAATGGCAATGGTGGTAATTGTCCAGGTTAACATTGATTTCCAACTTGACTTAGCCTAGGAGAAACCTCAGTTGAGAAATTGGTTAGGTCATGTTGGTCTGTGGGCATGTCTGTGAGGTATTGTATTAACTGTGTATTGCTACCAAAGGGCTCAAACTACTATGGAATAAATCACCATTCCTTGGACAGGTGGTCCCTGGCAACATTGTAAGCAGCATTTCTCCATGGTTTATGATTTATTTCCTTTATGATTTGAGTTCCTGCTCTGACTTTCCTCAATGATGAATTATGACCCAGAAGTATAAGGCAAATAATTGTTTTTCTCATGAGATGCTTTTGATCCAAGTGTTTTGGTATAGTAGAAAAGGAGTAACTAATACAGAACAGAGATACTTATAGAGATGGTGATGTCAATGATGATGATGATGATGATGATGAAAATGATCATGGAGATGATGGTAATGATGATAGATGATAGAGATTATGATGGTGATGATGAAAATATTGTTAATGATGTAGATGATGGTGGTGGTTGTGATGGAGATGCTGAATGATGACTGTGGTGATGAGGTGTTCATGATGACAACTGTCATTGTTTTAACTATGGCAGTGATGATTGTAATGGACATTTATCAAACATCTGCATTGCATATATTGTACTCAGTACCATGATTCCCAACTTACTCATGAAACAAATTTCAGAAAGGTTAGATAATTTGCCTAGAGTCATATAACTGGTATGAATTTAAAACAGTCTTCCATCCAATTGCTGCTCAGCCCGTCCTGCATCACCACAATGACCTCCAGAAGATGTACTTATTTACTCATAAGTATTCTGAGTGCTCAGTATGCCCAAGATGCATTCTCAGCACCGAGAAAGGAGTGATAAACTGCATTGCCTTCCAGGGACTCACAGGCAGGAGGGGAGACACAAATACTAAGAAGATCCAGAAGTGAAGTATGCAGCGTGTCTGTGACTAAAAGTGCTATGGAGAGAAGTGGGGTGGGATGTGATAGAAGTTTGTGAGGTCTGTGGCTGCAGCAAAAGTCTCCCTTACCTCCATTTCAGACACTCCAGGGCTCTGGGATGTGTGTGGGATCTCTAAACGCTTCACCATTTGGCATCTATTCCAGTGCTTCTCTTCTCTGAGCATATGCACACATAAACTCAGCAGCCATGAGCCCAGCATAGCCTGGTCCACAGGGAAGCTGGGAGGAGACACAGAGCAGAGTAGGCCACCAGAGTGTGCTGCTGGTGATGGAGTGGTGTGTCGAAGGTGGAGACAGGAGACACATCAATATGTGAGAAGGGCAGAAAGTCTTTGCTTCCCGTCCACATGTGGTTTTAATGAGAATGATCACTCACACTCAGGTTCCATTGCTGAGCCAGTGACTAGCGACTGAGCCTGTGCCAGCTGCCCTGGGGCTCAGCTTCCCCAGCTGTGCTTAACAAAACATGTATCTGTCAGATGTGGCCTTGCCCACAGCTGGGAGGTGACCTGCACTCTCTCCAAGTGTTCCAGGTGGACAAGAGGTTTGGAAAGGATAGAATGCTCTGGATTGAAAGGAAAATTTTCCCCCTGGCCTGACAGCCTTCCAGTATCAGATATGTGGCAGCAAGGACCTGCAGTCTGGTAATGTCATCAGGTTTGCCATTCTGCTCCTCCCTCCCACTCCAGCTAGGATAGCCCATCCCCATGGCCAAGGTCAGTTCTCTGGGGCTGTTTTCAGGAATAAGCCCTCACCTCACTGCCCAGCTATGTGAACCACCAAGGATTCCAGAGTACCAGGCATTGTAACAGAGTACTGGGGTCACTTTAGCTACCCCTTCCCAAGGTGATGCGGTCAGAGAGGGGAGTGAGCATCCATCCAGTGTACCCTATCTACCAGCTCCTCACACCTCACCTACCTTTGCCTGAAGAGTTCCCAGCCCAGCCATGGCAGGAGAAGCTTATTGCAGTTTAATAAGAATCAGGAAAAACAGATAGGCTGAATAGATGTTTATTCGGGGGAGAAATAACTTACACTAGAGACAGATGAACACCAGCAGGTTTCTGGTCCCAAGGATGCCTCCAGATGCTCTGTCCCCATGCTGCAAGCAAGAGAGAGCTGGTATGGGGGAGGAGGCTTCCCCAGACCTAGTTTCCCCAGGTTATGTTCCCCCCTGCCCCCACCCCAATGGGTGTGGTCGGTGCCACAGGTGAGACAAAGTGAGTATCTGTACAGGAGCTCAATGACTGTTTAGTTCCAAAGCCTTCCACCAGAGGGTGCAAATGATGTACATTGCTAGCCCTTGCTTTCCAACCAAAGAAAAACTTTCAGTATTAATATCAATAGCAATTAAAATGCATTATGTCTTTATTATGTGTCAGGCATTAATCTAAGTGTTTTTACATGCTTAGTAAAAGTGAAAAAAACAAACAAACCAGGAGTTCTTTAGCCAGCTTGAGTATATCCTATTATCAGGGCCTTGGGCCAGTGTGTGGTTTTGTTGTACTTTAGTTTCCTCATCTATTAAATTGGGATAATAACAACATCTACCTCATAAGATTATTGAGAGGGACAATAGATTTAGTACCTGCAAATTCCATAGAAAGCACTAAGCACCATGTAACTGACTGCTAAATTAATTTCATTTGATTCTGACAACCTCCCAATTTGTTCCATTTTATGATCCATTTGTCTCATCTTCCGCCACATTTCTGAAACCCACACCTTAGCTGTGAACACAGGAAAAGCCAGGCGCTCACAGGACAAAGACCAGAGCAGTGCGAGGGAGAGGGACTCTGTTGTCTATCTCCATACTGGTTCTTTCAGACAATCCATCCTCGAAGCAGTCCCAGAAGCTGGCTGAGGAGCTGGGCAGAGCCTCGGAGATCATCGGCAAGGGCAAGAATGGCTTGGGCTTTGGCAAAGTGGACATCACTGTGCAGACCGCGCTTAAGCAGGAGTTTGGCATCAAGCAGGCCCCGGAGTTGAAGCTGTTTTTCGAGGGCAACAGGTCTGACCCCATCAGTTGCAAAGGTAATAGTGATTGGGGTTTCGATCGATTTCATGCTCCAGGGAAGCTTGCGTGGCAGCTCAAGGTGGGATGTGGGAGGCTCCGATCCACATGGCCTCTTGGTGATCCAAGTTCTTTTCTACTGCGGCTCTATCTTGCTTAGAGCCCTGGAGCCACCTGCTCGTTTCTCAGCCCCCAAATGCAGGAGCTCACAATGCAAGAGGGCTGAGAAATACAGCTCAGCTGTGTGTCTAAATGAAAAAATGGGACTTGGCAAACACTGGCCTGCTTTTCTCACAATTCTCGGCGAAGAAGGGACATGACTACCTACCAGAGGCTCTTTCTAACTCCACTCTTCTACTGTGGAAGATATTGCCATAGAAGCACCGCTGGGACAAAGGGGGAGGGTGCAAGGGGCTGGGGGACAGCTTGGACAGCAAAATGCTTGCAAAGGACCTGGTGTGATTTCCCAGAACTCCCTTGAAAAAAAAAGTCAATATATGTGTTGAAAAGCACAATCAGAAAATGGCACTGCCTTTTATAGGTTGTGGCATTTCTGAAACATTCTTTTAAGCAGTGAGCGCAAGAAAAGCTCAGGAGCCAAACAAAGGATGCAGGCTTAGTGGTGCCTTCTTGCAGCCCCAGAGCTGGGAAAGTAGGAATGGGTAGCCAGCCTCATTAACATATTTGATAAGTTCTAGGCCAGTGAGAGTCCACATTAGAAAAATAAAAAGATGGTGCCTACAGAACACCCTGTAGTTGATCTCTGGGGCTCTACACACACACACACACACACACACACACACACACACACACACACACACACACACACACATAGAAACAAGCAAGAGGGCAGAGGGTGATAGAACAAGACTGAAGTAGGGTGCCTGTCTAGTACTTTCACTCACATCATCATTCACTGATTCGTTTGCAGACACGTCTATTCACATACCCACTTACTGGCAGCTTACCATGATATTGAAGCTGTCTGGAGAATCACATATCTTAGTGTCTGACATGGCTGATCCTAATTTTTAAATGTAGATGGGTATGGGACAGATGGATGTGGACTGATAGGTGGATGGGTGGACTCACTGCTGGATGTTACAAAACTGGTGATGCCAAAAGGAGCTCAGCAGGGGGTTACTGAGATGGCTCAGTGGGTGAGTGATTTGCTGCCAAGACTGAACCTGAGTTCAACCCCTATGATCCACCTGGTGGAAGGGCACAACCTATGCCTGAGATTGTTCTCTGGCCGCCACAGGCATGCTATACCATACACCCTTGGTAGTTAATTCATAAATAAATGTGACAAGAGAACCTAGCCCATCCTCTACCATGCTAATAAAATGGTGCCATAATATATGTGTTGAATAACACAATCAGAAAATGGCACTTCCTTTTATAGGCTGTGGCATTTCTGAAGCATTCTTTTAAGCAGTGAGCACAAGAAAATCTCAGGAGCCAAACAAAGGATGCAGTCCACCCAGAAGATGGAGTTTTAGCTTCGAACGAACCTGATGGAATATTGATTGCTGCAGGAGCCAAAGGGTTAGAAAGAGACTCCATGAGCAAGAAAACGAAAGTACCTTGCAGTTAATAGGATGCCCACTAGAGGGCGTCAGAGAAACGCTGAGCAGGCTGGCGGGGGAAGAGCTTCAGAGAGAACTTTACAACACAGAGCAGGCAAGCACTTCAATGCCCAACAGATCAAATGGAGGGTAGTGTGTGCAAGCTAGTGGGGGACATGGCCAGAGAGAGATGGGGTTCTGATTGCTAGGAATTCTGAGGAATAATCTTCAACTGTAAGGCCCTTGGCAACGTGTTGGCTCCAGGAAGGTCTGTGAAGATGCAGGCCTGGGTTACTTTGTGAAAACTCACATCTGCTTATGGCATGGCTCAGGGGCTGGCTTGTCTTTCCCTGTTTAAGGACAACTGAGATCTGGTACTATCAAGAGATGACAAGACAATTGTGTGGTAGCTTTTACACCATCACAGAAGATGTTCAAGGATTTCTGAGTCTTGGTGATGGAAATGAGTGGCTGAGACCTCCTCTGCCATGCAGGAGACTTCTCATCTCTTCTTCCTGGGCTTCTACTCTGCTTGCTTAGAGCATGTAGCCTGCTCCTCAGCTGTGTTCCCATGGCATCTTTGCATTGCGACCAAGACATTGCCTCACAGAATGCTATCTGCTAGTTAGTGTCTTCTAAGAGCACCACAAGGGTGGAGGTTGGTCTAACCTCCATCTGATCTAATCTCCACCCTTGGAATTCTAGTCTCTGCATCCAAATCCTCACCTCCTGCCTCAGGGGTAGTCCATCCCTCTTGTCCCAGCTCTGTTTCCTCATCTGAAAATGAGAAATGTGGAAATTCTACCACCTCAGGCTGCTGAGAAAATACAGCAGTGTTTGCAAGGCATGGGGCCTGACAGATTCCTGCAGCCAGCACTGGCTTCCAAGTGTTTCACAACAGCCCAGCGCGGCTGTTACTTTCCCAGATGGAGCACAGGAAAGAGGAACAACTTCTACACAGCACCCTAACTGGGTCTGGCAAAATGGCTCAGCAGGAAAAGGTGCTTGCTGCCAAGCCTGGTAACCTGAGTTTTATCCCTGGAATGCACACACTGGACTCTAACAAGCTGTCCTCTGACCTTCCCTGTATACCCACACACATAAATGAAAAATTGAAATAGTGAACATTTTAAAAACAGAAACAATACTCCAGCTAGTAAGTAGTAAAGTCAGGGAAGATTTTTCTGGAAAGGGCTGTGCAATAGGAATTTTAGCTTTATGAGGTAGAAAACCTGTAATGCCTACCGTCTCTGCTATGTACTATGTGAACAGGCATGGCTGTATTTATTTATAAAATCAAACAGTGGGCCAGATTTGGTCTATGGGCTATAGTTTGTTGAGCTCTACTCTACACTGTGTTGCATATTAAATAAATAGAAGTGCTTATTATTAACTATTAATTGCTTAAGCCTAGTCCAGTGCTTGGGACAATTACATTCCTAGTGGTTGTTAAGTTTGAACAAGATGCAATTACAAGAGCCCACTGCAAGAAGGCACACACACGAAGACAACACATTCTTCTGAGCTAACTCGTCTCCCTCTTCTTCAATGTTACTACCCAAGCAGAGAAAGAGGAACTGTGATTCCAGGATGCAGTGTGGGACTGAGATCTCTGGAAACAGGTAGCACTCTGGCTCTGAGTACTTGAGCAAAGCTATAGCCCTCAGCCTACATTTACTTATTCTAGACAGAATGAATGAGGCCTGCTTGACAGGGCTTTTTGGAGTTCCAAGAGGACACACTGCTCTGCATACCACCTGCAATGTGACTATTATGAAGCCCAACTCAGGACACAGGTGGGACTTAGTCCTTGCTGGGTCATAGCCCAGTTCTGTCCTCTAATATTCACAGACTGATGGTGGGAGACTTGACCCTGTCTACCTCCTTGGAGGAAGGAGACTCAAATGGCCTCTGGGGCCTTTATTAGTGATGCATTCACAGCTTGTGTTTAGAAATATGCAGCCAAGCTCAGGCCCAGTCAATCATTGACACAGCATTCACACCTGAGTTGTCACTGTGTCCTCTGGCACAGAGTCAAAAGCCAGGGGAGGCACAATGCTTGGCAAGGGCAGTGCCCAAGCTGTAGACACTTGGGAGTAAGATGTCAGTCAATCTCAGAACTACATGTGCTCCACTGGGTCCAGAGGGGCAAGCAGAGGTAGTATACCCCAGAAGAGGAGGCCTGGGAACTACTTCTCTCAAGCTGGCTTTCCTGATGGTCCATCCATTAATTCCCTCAACCTAAAGTTATTTCTTGAGCACTGAGTGTGTATGTGCCTGGCAGCTCACAATGGACAAGTTTACTTCAAATCATGTAACAGCAGTTTCAGAAAATGATAGACCGATGGAAGAAAACAGAAGACATAATGACCAGGGAAGAGGAGGAGGAGAAGGGACGCCTGGGGACAGGGAGGAGATGGACAAAGAAGTGGCTGGCCTGTGCCCCTGTGGGGCAATTGAGGCTTTGGCCATGTATCTGATGACCTGAAGGTTTAAGTCCATTTGTAGGCTTTCTTGACAATTTCTTTTTCTTGCTTTGTTTGGGGTGAGGTCACTGTGTTGTCCAGGCTGGCCTGGGACTCAGGCTCTTTCTGCTTCAGTCCCAAGAGTTGAGTATATAGGCATATAACATCACCCCTTACCTCAATCATAATCCTGTGTACCAAAGCTAGCATGACATCTTCTGTGTCAAGAAATGATGTTCATGGCCCATAGGACTGATCCAAGTCAGTCACTATGCTCCAGGTAAATACATCCTAGGATCCCAGTTGTAGGAAGTTAGGTTCTGGTGAACAGTGCATGCTGTTAGAGATTAAGAACACAGTTATCCCTAGGTGAGGCATGGGAGCCTTCAGTGGAGCACTCAGCATTCACACTTATTTGTGTGATTGTCTGATGGGCTGGCCAGCACCACACCCCATTTCATCATCTGGGTAGCAGTTACATACACATGTCTATTTTGTGAAAATTGACATTGTCATTTATTTCTGCATGTTTTTTACCCCACAGGTCTAATTCACTTCGGATAGTGGTTCCCAACTTGTGGGTTGAGATGTCTTTGGGCTCAAACCACCTTCTCTTGGGAGTTTCATAACAGATAGCCTGTAGATCAGATATTTACATTATGGTTTGTCAAATTAGCAAAATTACAGTTATGAGGTGGCAACAAAAATAATTTTATGGTTGAGGGGTCACTGTAGAAGGAGAAAATGTACTAAAAGGTTGACGCATTAGTAAGGTTGAGGACCACTCTTAGGAGTTGTGATGGTCAATGATGTTATTTAGAGCAGTTTAGACTCATATGGCAGACAGGTCTCTGGGAGTGCCTGTGGGAGATTATCTTCACTTGTTCTCTGATGTGAGGAGACCCATGTTAGCCACTGGCAGAACCCTTCCCTTGGCTGATACTAGGGTGTAAGGAATGAAGAAAGCAGGCTGAGCCCTGGCATACACTGCTCTCTGTTTCCATTTTTGTTGCTGTGTGACCTGTCTCCATCTCCTGCCTGCCTTCTTGACTCCCTGCCATGATGGACTATGATTTAAACTATGAGCTCAAATAAGCACTTTACCTCCTGCGTTGCTTTTGCCAGGATGTTTTTATCATAGCAGCAGAATGGTAACTAAGACTAATGAGGAAAAAAAAAAAAGATACTGAGTCTTTTTCAGTGGCCTCTGCAATTCTGGGTAGATGGACTGGTCAGTCCTACAAGGCAATCTGTCCTGCTCAGGGGCCTTTGCACAGGCTTTTAACTCTCTCCTTGCCATCTCCCACTTCTCTTCTGGACATCTTTCACATCATTGTCCTTAGGCAACCCTTCTTGACCTTGGCTTCTAGGCCAGGTATTTTTGTCACAGGCGTGTATAAGTGTATAACTCTGCTTTAAACACTTCTTTTGGCTGTGGCTATACACTCGTTTGTACAATTAGTTTATTATTGTCTTCCCCAGCATACTAGGGGGCTTCAAAAGCAGAGGTAATGTTTGTTTTTCTACTCACAATGATATCCCCAAGACTAAGTATGACACCTTAATACTATGAGGGGAAGTCAACATACATTTGTCCAATAAATGAATAGCTAAAGGAATTCATGAGCCATAATTGAAGGTCTGGCTGCATCTCAAATCTATTTAAAATTGCTTTATTTAAATAACGAGTTAAAAAATTTCTCTACTACCCTATACCATTGATATAAATAAGAGCTTACCTCATTTTCTGTCTTGTGAAATTGATGCCCTAGGAAAAACACATCTATGTGTACACAGCTCTGTGTCCACTCTGGGACACCAACATGTCTTTTCAGATTCGGAATGTATGTCCTCATTTTAAAGGCGAGGATTTCTGCACTTGGCTATTCCCATGTAGTAGCTGTGTAATGGAATCTGGGATTCTGGAACCTTTGGGAATATTTGGGTCTCAGGGGCAGCATTATAATAATAGATGTAGAAGTGGGATATTCTCCAAAGTTACAGAAACATGTGATCTTTTTACTTATGTTTTAAGAAAACCAGTTCTTGACCAAATATCACCCCTTCCTCTCCTTTTCAAGACCAGGATGGGGAAACCCACAGAAACAGCTGACCTGAGCTAGTGGGAGCTCACTGACTGGACTGACAGCTGGGGAACCAACATAGGACCAGACTAGGCCCTGAATGCTGGTGACAGTGGGTTTTTTGAGCAGTCTGTGGAGCCACTGGCAGTGGGACCAGGATCTATCCCTAGCACATGAACTGACTTTTTGGAACCCATTTTCTATGGAGAGATACCTTGCTCAGCCTAGACATAGCAGGGAAAGCTTTGGTTCTGTCTCAATGTAGTGGCAGGCTAAGTTGACTCCCCATGGGAGGGCTTACCTCACTGAGAAAGGGAGGGTGGGGTGAAGGGAAGGTATTGTGAGCTGGGGGGAGGGGAGAGAGGGAGAACTGGGATTAGTATGTAAAAAAGCAGGAGGGGTGTGGGTGGCTGAGAGAGGGGAGAGAAAACCAATTCTTTTCCTATCATCTTAGAGAAGTTAGGGAGTGCTTCCTCTCAGGTTAAATTTCCAGGTGGGTTGGTGAAACAGCTATAGGCAAGCTGAGCCTTGCTTTCCTCATCTGCAAAATGGGAACACTGAGAACACCTGTTCCTTAGAGTTGCTGTGAAGGGTTAATATAAGCACAATATTCAGTACAGGGTCTTAGCCATGGTGAAAGGTCAGTGATAGTTCGTTAACAATTCATGTCTTGGAGTTTGGGAGAAAAAGAAAATGGAGATACTGCCTTAGGCCTACAAAGGGTAGACTTCAAGACAAGGTACTTTTGTTGACTGAATTCAGGAAATTTCTGATGAGATTCCTTTAAATGTCTCTTCAGACGTGGTTGAATCTACAGCTTTAGTTGTTTGGTTGAGAAGACAAATTCTCCACAAAGCACGTCTATTCAACAACAGTGAGGAAGTGGCAGATTTTGTGAAATCCAGGCCCTTGGTCATTGTTGGCTTCTTCCAGGTACTGGGATAAAAATGTGGGGGGTGATTTTCCTGTGGTGAGTACTATGTGTGGAGGGTTTCTGACTTGTAGAAGGTTCTTACTCAGCTTTCCTATCCACTGAGCTGCTGTCCTGGGGGAGCGCCTGGTTTCAAGTGAAAAAAGAAAACATGGAAGTTGAAATAGAGGTTAGTTAGAAGATATGGAGGGAACAAGAGATTGGCGTCCATATTTAGCTGGTTTTAATGCTGTAACTGATCTTTTGGGGATCTATTTAGAACATCAGAGAATAAGAGTCTCTGTTTTCAAGTTCTAGAGCTATTTTAACTATGATTCTAACAGGTGCTTGTTAGTCTGCTTAGGCTAAGCCAGTTTCTATCCACAAACTCTTTTCAAGCCTGAATATAAACTAAACTCTCAACACTGTAGCAGGTACCCATCGGAGGGTTAATCAATCAATTCTCATCCATATAAAGTAGAGGGAGATGCTGGGGATAGCTCAGAAACAATTTAAATGTGATTATGAAAAGTCTTAAGATCGCTTTCTATTGATTTCATTCTTTATAGTAATAAATCTTACCAAGTATGTTTGCTTGTAGAAAATGAGTTGTTCATGTGTCGTAACTGATTTACTTTAGGTCAACAATGCTTCATCTCAATAGATGTCAGTCTTTGCTATCATATTTACATGTGAGGAGAGTGCATGACCCTTTCCTTTCTGCTTTCTCAAGAGCATTTTGGGCCCAAATATTCTTTCATGCTGAATGTTGACTCTCAAAGGCCAAAGTTGCAGCTGTCTCAATACCAGCTCACATTTGGTGTTATGTGTAGTCAAGTCAGTGGCTTCTTCTGAAAGTGATTCAGGAATTAATTTTAAGAATATTATCAATTCATGGGTTAGAACATCCTTTACTTTTCATAATAGAAAACAATAAAAATACCTAGTTCTCTCCACTGACCTCTGAGGATTTGCCTGTGTGGGGTTCAGTCATAGCCAGGGAAACATTGTAGGTGGGAAATGTCCATACAAGGGGACTTAGACCACCCAGCAAAAACCTAGAACTTAGAAAAAACAATGCCACTTTCCTTTCCAGATAGGCACTGTTTACACCCTCCAGAGAATTAGAGATTATTCTTTGTCACACAGGATTTAGAGGAAGAAGTAGCAGAATTGTTTTATGACATGATCAAGGACTTCCCAGAGCTAACATTTGGAATGATAGAAATAAAAAATGCTTTCGGACGTTTCCATGTGATCCTTGACAGTGTCCTGGTGTTTAAAAAGGTATGTCTTCATCTTATATGATTACGAAGGCCTTTTACTTCACATTAAGTGATGGCATTTGGGGACAGGATCCAACTCCATTACCTGTGAACTAAGTGTCTGTAGACTAACTGACTCGTGAGAAGTCTGTTTCCTGGACCCCACCCTCCTACCTCTACCTCCCACCCCCACCACTTTTCCTGCTTCCCTGCCTTTGCCAGTATCTGTTATTCATCAAGACTCAATCTCACAAACATTATTTTCTGATTCATGTTTTCCTATCCATCTCTGTCAACAATTACCATATGCCCATTGCTTATAAATCTCTGTCTCCATCCAGACTTCACTGAACTCCAGATTTTGGTATGTAGAACCAAGACAGTTCATCATGGTTAATGTCAAAGTCATAATCTCCTCTCCAAATTCTCTTAAGACTTGGAGAGTTTGCCAGGTGGTGGTGGCTCATGCTTTTAATCCAAGCACTTGGGAGACAGAGACAGGAATCTTTGTGAGCTCATGGTCAGCCTGGGCTACAGAGTGAGTGCCAGGATAGTCTCCTAAGCTACACAAAGAAACCCTGTCTTGAAAAGCCAATGGTAAAAACAAAGATTTGGAGAGTCACTGGGCATGGTGCCTCACACCTTTAATCCCAGCACTCAGGAGATAGAGGAAGCAGATCTCTGTGAGTTTGAGGCCAGCCTGACCTATAGAGTAAATTCCAGGACAGCTAGTGCTGATACACAGAGAAACCCTATCAAAACAACAACAACAACAACAACAACAACAACAACAACAACATTAACAAAGACTTGGAGAGTCATAGTGAAGAGTGTGCCACCTTCCCCTCATTTAGTGGAGGAAGCCAGAAACTATAGGTTTATTTTAGTACCTCCCATTTTTCCACCCCTCTCTCATAGCCTATGCCCACGAAATGTCTCTTCCCCATATCACTACTGTAACCACCCTAGGTGAAATGACCATTGTTTCCAATAGCCCATCAGAACACTTTTTAAACTGGTCTACTTTGGCATGCAGAAAAACATTTTTTCCAAAATTGAAATCTGATGGTCATGTCACTCCTCCTCTTGGAAAGTCCTTGAATGCCTTGTGTAAGAGGACATGTGTAGTGTGTGCACATATGATAAATGCACATGAACGTGCTCGTGTGCACATGTGGAAGCTAGAGCAGGATATTGAGTGTCTTCCTCTATTGCCTTGAGACAGGGTCTCTCACTGAACAGGAGCACACTGAGCTTTTGTTAGGAGGGTAAAGACTCAAATCATTAATGAGGTCTACAAGGCCTTTCACAGCCTGAGCTCTTTTAGTGACCCAGCCTCCAACCCTGGGATCTAGACCTGAGCTTTCCATGTGGTAACCAGTAGTCTTTAACTATATAGATGATATGACTGCTTAGATGTAAAGTAAGTAATTCAAAATTTTAGTTTCTGTCTTAGTCAGATTTTCCTGAAATAACTGAGAAAAAGAACTCTGGAAGGAAAATTTCACACTCATAGTTTCAGTCCATTATTACTGGGTGTGGGGGTGGGAACCGATGGAGCAGAGTGGCTCACGTGACAACAGTGGGAACAGAGATGGCTGTGCTGTATGACTTTTCCTTCTTTTCACTTTTATTGTGTCTGGGTGCCTTGCCTGTGGAATGGTGTGGCCCACATTTGGGCACATCTTCCCCTTGGTCTTCTGTGGAAACACCATACAGACACACACAGAAAAGCCTTACCGATCTTCTAATCAAACTGATACTAGATAGGTTGCCAGAGTTCCTCGGCCATGCAAGGCACATCTCCAGTGCCCCAGAGCCACTTGGGGTTGGTTGGATGCTGTGTAGAACAGCGTAGACACTAAAGCATTTTCCCCATTGTAGCTCAACCTGTGGGCATTTCAGTAATGCCTTCCTGCCTCCCCACACCACGTCAGATCTGTATAATAGCTGTTTTACTTACTGATGAGGTTAGTCACTTATCTGAGGCCACACTTGACATGATAAGTCATTGGAAAGCTTTTAAGATGGAGAAAAAAATAATCTCTTTTGAATGGGACAATATGGGGTCAGAAAGAGATCCAAATACATACAGAACTCTAATATATGGCAAAGATAATTGAAACTAGAGAAGAGAATCCTGTTATTAAATGAAGGATGTTTAGAATAACCAGGTAATTGTGTAGGGAAAATGCTGAAGCTGTAGGCAGGCAGCATACCTTAAATCAAATTAAATTCCATATGACCCTGATTCAAAACTGTAACTCATGAAATCAAGTTCTCACATGATGATATAGACAGTTTGTTTTCTTCTTTTTTTGTGGTTTTAATGTTATTTTATATAAATGGTGTTTTGCTTAAATGTATGTCTATCACTGTAGAGGCCAGAAGAGAGTATTATATCTCCTATTACTGGAGTTACAGAAGGTTGTAAAACACTATGTGGGTGCTGGGAATAGAACCCAGATCCTTTGGAAGAGCAGCCAGTGCTTGTAACCACTGACCCATCTCTCTAGCCCTAAGTCTGTTTCCTATACATGGAATGGGGAGACCCTTCACAAAGCATGTAGAAACCCTATTCAACTTCTGTTAAACATGTACTGTCTACATATACAAAGTTCTGTAGAATAAACCAATTACAAAATCTAAAGATAAATAACAATCATGGAAAATATTTTCTATGTATTTTTGTATTGATTCTGATAAAAATACATTAAGTACTTGGATTCTGTACTTTACCTATAAGCAGAGAGGTATATTTTATTTATTTAATAATTTTATTCTAATGCTTGTTATTTTTGAAATTACAATTATACAATTTACCCCTTTCCTCCATTTAATCCCTCCCATGAACCCTTGTTCTCTCACATTTATGGCCTCCTTTTACATAACTAAATACCCAGACACAAGCTTCTGAGTCCATATAATAGTATGGGAAGGTACATCTTAAATAGCTAAGAATATGAACACTATGGTTAAACTGTCCATTTTTAAATGCTGACTCTGGGATTGAGGTATGATTGAAAGGTAGAGTGCATACTTAATGCATGTGAAACTCAATCCTAGCAATAACTAGATAACTAACTCCTGCTTCCATCTCTTACTTAGTAATCTTGGATAGGTCATGTAGAAAGTGGGAGAGATATAAACACAACCAAGAAAGAAAGTAAATAAAGAAGGGGGAAAAGAAGGGTAATATTAGCGCATAGTATGGGAGTACTGTGAATCCTGAGTAAACTGATGTGTCTACTATGTTTGCAACTATGGCTGGCACAGCACACGGTCTGTAATTAATATTTTTAGACTGCTGGTATAACCAGTAAAGACATGGAACTTTGTGTTCAGAGGATAACTTGGGGTTATAACACACTAAAGCAAGAAAATGATGACAAGAATCAGATTTCTGTTCTAACAACATCAGGCTAGCTGCAGTGGTGGTGGTGGTAGTGGTGATGGGTGTGTGTGTGTGTGTGTGTGTGTGTGTGTGTGTGTGTGTGTGAGTGTGAATGTGTGTACAAGTCAGTGGGGAGAATAGTTCGAGTCTAGCTGAGAAGTTTGTACTAAGTTAGGACTGGTGGAGATGCAGAGACTATGGAATACTCAAACTGTAAACAATCATATTATTCCCATGTTTATCCAGATTAGAAATGCCACCTATTCATTAGGGAAAAAATCATAGGGGTAAGGGACTCAGAGAGCCTTTAGACCACAGTAAAGGTGTGACCCTGTTGGAGTTAGGAAGGCTGATAGATCACCTCTACCTCTCAGAGATCTCTCAGGATCAGAGATACCTCTCAGGATCTCTCTGATCTGGGTTTGCCTTTGTATCCCTGATGCCTTCGGCCATTGTTTGGTAACAGTGTGACATGGCATTCAGCCTTAGTACATGTGTTTTGGTGGATTTCAGAGCACAAAAACTGGTGCTGCCATCAATCAGATTGCTTTCCACACCCACATTAAATATACAGACTGATTTGCTTAGTGTTCTTATTTATTAAGTACTTGGATTATGTGCTATACCTGCCAACATCCTTAGTGTTTTACCTTCATACTGGATTATGGGGGTATGCTTTTTACATTTGTTAGGTGTACACATTATGCAAGCTGCTGTCCTCTAACATGCTTTTTCTTTGCTAAAGGGAAAAATTGTGAAACGTCAAGAGCTTATTAATGACAGTACCAACAAAGATTATCTTAATCAAATTGTGAAACAACAGCTTACAGATTTTGTGATTGAATACAATCCTGAGGTCAGTGGGCAAAGGGATGCTGGGAGGACTTTAGGAACCCTTGTGTGTACTTTGAATGACATGTTTTCTTTGCAATTTCAGAATAGGGATCTGATTTATGAACTGAGCATCTTGAATCACATGCTGCTCTTTATCTCCAAAAACTCAGAGTCATACAGCATCATAATCAGGCATTACAGAATGGTTTCAAAGGAATTCCAGAACAAGGTTTGTAGACCAACTCATAGTTGGAAGATCTTTGATGGGGACACCAGAGCAGCCTTTATATTTGAGTTTCATTAGTTCCTAGCTTCTCAGCGATTCCTTTCCCTTGATGAGGGGTTCAGAGCTGCAAGACGTTTTACTTGATTTGGCAGATTCTTTTTATCCTTGTGAATGCGGATGAACCAAAAAACAAACGCATCTTCGAGTACTTCCGGATCTCAACAGTCAATGTCCCATCTGTTCAAATCCTGAACTTGAGCTCTGATGCTAGGTACAAAATGCCCACAGATGACATAACCTTTGAAAACCTCAAGAAATTCTGCCTGAACTTCCTCAGCAAAACTGCCAAGGTAAGCTTGCTATCAGGTAAGTCTTATCTAGAACCTCAGGACCTCCTTACAATTTTGATGGTTTCATTAATCTATAGTAAGAAACAGAGCAAAGGGCATCCCAAGGTTCAACATGCCATAGTCGTTCTGTTTTCAACTTCAATCACTGAAGCATGTAGCTTCTTCTGAGGTTAGAAACCCACTACCAGTTCTTTGGTCATAAAGAAATTCCCAGTAGAAGTTCAGATGTTCTAGAAATCTGACTTGTCTCCTGAAGGAGGTTTTAATCCTTCCTACAGCCTCATCTTGGAAAATGCACTTTACCTAGGGTTAGAGGATAAAGGAGATGGAGAAACCAGCAGCCAGGATTTAGCATCTAGAGCTTCAGAGATCTTTGGGTTGTGTAGGATGGAGAGACATCATCCATGCTGCTTAAAGGGTGGGTTAAGGAAGTTAACTATGAGCACACCTGGTGAGTAATAGTGTTTACTTTACAAACTGAAATATCTTTGAGAGTAAAGGAATCCTTCAAACATGTTTTGGATAATAACATGAATACATGGAGAATCTTCAAGTAACTCCACATCTCTGGAGACCTTACTGCTGGCTGCTTTCATTCCCTTCTATTCCCATAGGGACCCTGCCTCCTCTACAGCCTTTTCAAGGAGAAGTGCTTCTCTGACTCATATGATTTTGAGGCCAAGCAAAAATTCTGGTGTCTTTCCTGGTCCTTCCAATCCATTTCTCTTTCTAGCATCTAAAACCCAACATTCTTTGCCTTTCATGCTTTTTTATGTCACACCACTTACTTCGATCCCATGTTGCTATCCTCTGACCATCTCCCATTCTCTCTGAGGATGAGGTCTTCTCAGTGCCAACTACCTCCATGCTGCTTTGCCATCATTCCTAGACATTAACATGCAACATGCTTATCTCTGTCCTCTACGAATTGGTACACACACACACCATCTCAGTCTTCTGCTCATGTGTTCATCATCTAGACCTGGAGTTTCCCCAAAGGCCTCACTTCAAGCTTGTCCTCCTCACTTCTCCACTGACCACACTGCTAACGAGCCTCACCCTTCCCATGACCTTCCATCTTTAGATGCTATTTCAGTCTCTCTTGTGCCTTCTTCATGATCTTGGATTCTATGGTCGTCACCCTGATAAACTTCCTCTTCTCTCCATGTTTCACTTCTTTTATAGCCTGAAGGTGTAGAAGGCAAACATCCAACTCCTGTTGATCCCAGTTAAGATATAGGCTACTTCTACAGTAATGTTGGGGAAGAACAACACCACGAGACTAATATGAACACACCAACCAAACTTCCCCATACCAAGAAATGCCCCATCATCTCTGTCTGAATCCCTCTTTACCTTTAGGTCAATTTCTCTCCTGTCCCATTCCTACCTTCACTCTCAACTCAGCACTCTACCCATATATCACCAAGGAAAGAGAAGTCTTCATGCTGGAGGCCTCCTCGCATTCCATTATCACATCCACAATGTCCCTAGCTTCTTCTTCCCTCCAGTTAGATGTAAGATGTTTCTCTACCCTTAAAAAGCCAGCATGTTCTCTTGTGTTCCCAGAATACAGATAAACATCTTCCACACTGCCAATGATCTCTGCCTGACCTGCCTATTCGTATTTCTTCCCTGTCTGCTCATTTTCTGTGTCCAGTCTCCCCCTATCTTTATGCTTCCAGTGAAAGAGCTTTAAGTCATTTCCAGAGTCTATGAAGTGGAGGAAGGGCAGTACCACTAAAGAAAAAGCAAAAAAGTTTGACAAAAGCCAGACAGCAAGGACTTCATAAGCATACTAAAGATTTGGCATCCCACATGCAAGGAGAAACCAGAACTCTGTGGTAAAAATAGAGCCTTAACTGCAAAAAGTAATGACATGGAGAGGATTTGGAGGAGATGCAGGGGGAATCCATGTAAGAATCATGGTATCGTAGTTGCAGGGAAAGTGGAATAGAGGGTATAAATTCAAGAGATACCCAGGAGTCAGTGGTTTACAGAAAAACATATTCCAAGATTTCTAAAACTTTCTTTAAGCCAAAACAGCTAATGAATCCATTTTTTCTGCCCTTCATTTGAAATTCTTTATAGAGGTCTTTCTATGTGCAGACATTTGATAAGTAAAGAAAAAGAGTCCTTTAAAGCATCATTTAGCTTGGCAGAAAAATAGAAAAATAATTGATAATGTTCTGACAATAATACAAGGGGACATTTAAAAGAAATTATCATTTTGAAGAATGTATTTGAGTTTCCTGGATAAAGGAAGGAGAGGGAAACTTGGAGAAGGCCTTCCAGGCTGTGGGAAGAACATACCAACCTGAGGTGGAAGACAGTTAGGTTTTGGGACCAACTGGTGATCAGTACAGCTGAAGCAAGCCAAGTTCAGGGGGGTAGCAATGAACTTGGGGAAAGCACAGAAATGCCTTGGTCTTGACTCTCATAGTTATTGGGGACAACCATTGTTTTTGAGCAGTCTAGTTAAGTTCCACTGTCATCTGAGAATCTTGAAAACCATAAATGTGGATAAATCAGGTCTCTGACCCCTCCTCAATGTTCTGATCCTCTTAGCCTCTGATCCCCCTGAGTGCTCTGAGTCCCCTCAGCATTCTGACTCCCTTCAGCCTCTGACCCCTCAGCAGTCTGACCCCCCTCAGCGCTCTGACCCCTCTCAGCACTCTGACCCCCACCCCAGCACTCTGGCCCCTGTCTGCTCTGGACAATGCAGAACTGACACTGAGTTTGTGACTATCTCTGCATTTCAAACTTTTTGAGACTTTGTCTTTCCAAAACAAAGCCTTTTGTTGTTTGTAATTGAAGGTGTGGGGATCCCAGTTACTTGTTCTTTGCTGGAGTGGAGAGTGTTAGACCTCTTAAATTTGCTTCCTAGAAACACAAATCCAGTGAAGAGATTCCAAAATATTGGGACCAAGGGCCAGTTAAGAAGCTTGTGGGGAAGAACTTCAATGTGGTTGTCTTTGATAAGGAGAAGGACGTGTTTGTGATGTTCTGTAAGTATCTCTGGAGACAGTGAAAGGGTAACGGCCCCAATATTACTTTTCAAGTACTGCTTCTGAATTTTGGGGCAGTACAGTCTCTAAACCCATAAACTCTAAAACCTGGCTGAGAGTTATCTCCTCTCTCTCAAAAAAGACTAGATCAAGACACCATCAGCCACAGGCAACTTGGTGTCCCAAACTAATTCATAGCATGTTGAATGCTTTACACATGATCCAGTCCTATGATAATTTGTAACAGTAACATGGTTTTGTTGGATTCAACAGTATGCTAGGACTCAAGCATGAGACATTATATACCTATTCCATTTTATTCTTCACCTCTTGGAAGCAGCTGCTATTATGCCTTCCATGTATGGATCACTGAACAGAATCTCAGGAAAGAAGCATTCCCAGTGTCATTCACAAGTTCTGCAAATGGGCTTTAAACATTTTCAGTCTGGCTCTAGCACCTCCATTCATATTATCCAGATTTCCCCTGATTTGGACCTTATATTGTTCATCCAGTGGTCCCTGTGAGGTATGGGCACAAATGTGTCAAATCAAGGACTTTGTACAGTGTGTGTCATGTTGCAAACACTCCCCAAGTGATGACTGCTGTTACTTCCATTATAATTATTCCCACTTCTTATCTAAGGATGATAGCCCTTTCCTGTTATCTTTAGTTTATATGACAGTTCCCCTGGCCAAGGTAGAGACTTCTCTCCATGAGATACTGGAAAAGGTGACTCCAAAGCTACTTCAGACAGACAAAACTACTATTTAGTGAGCTTGTACACTGAGCTGATATGTTACAGGCTGTGAGGAAGGCACAGTGGCTCTCCCCATGACACAGGTCAAGGTCACACGGTAAGTACTAAGACCCAAAATGAAGGCATCCCTGCGCTGATTCCATTGTACATCCTTTCACAACCTCTGTGAAGCAGACACTTGTCCACTGACAGTGCTTCTGAGAGCTGTACAGCTGAGTCATAGCAATCTGCTCCCTTTCATCCCAGAGCTGGGACAGCCTTTCTGTACTTACCCAACACAGAGGCTCTGAGAACACTCATTTGCTTCTGATAAAAGGCAAGATCAGCCTCATTTTCTTAGAAGTAGGGCTGTTGGATGGCACCTCACAGCTTCAGCTATTATCCCCTGTGTTCCTACCCAGGGCCCATCAGGCTTCAGGGGTCTCTGGGTGCTGTAGGCAGGAGATTGGCCACATGGGGGTACTTGGCTGGTAAATGGATAGATGGGCTTGCAAAAATGTAATGTCAGGACCCCTGAGGCCATTCCTTTCACAGAGCAAAACTCTTGAGTTCTGAGCTTCTGATAAGGACAAACCAGTGAGGTCTGGCTTACTCTGTTTTGGATCTGCACTCTGATCTCTTTCCAAAGGGCCAGATGTCTGCCTTTCAAAGTTCAAGGAAATTTCTACAAGAAAGGTCAGTGTCCCCTGCCAAAGGCAGTTGTCCAATTTTAGCACATATCTGTTCAGTTTTTTGGAGGTATGTTCTTTCCCAAGGAACTGAAAAGCATGTTATATTGCTATGTATTAATATATATTATATAACATTATGCCATGTCATATGTGTGGTACAATCAAAACCATGTGGCCAATCTTCAAGTCTTATTCCCTTTGCTTAATTTTCTGGATGACCTTGATCAAGTAGCTTAACTTCTGTACTGTAAACACACACATTCTCTTGCAGACATAACAGCAGCATAAATTTTTTCCCCTGGTCTTCTCTTCAACTAGAGTGGAACATTATGCCAAAAGGAAGTTGTTTTTTTTTTTAAAGAACATATTAACAAGGAAAATGTTAATGTCTATCAGAAACAGGACTAGGATGATTTTATTCTGGTTTACTAAATAGTGATCATATATCAAGATACACAAATAACCTATGCTGTGAGTCAAAGAGTGTGTGGGTCACTGAGTAGATGCATGATAAAAAGAACACAGTGAGAGCTAAGCAAGACCCTTCGTTTTACAGATGCACCTTGGTCTGAGAAGTGCAAAGCACTATTCCCAGTGCTGGAAGAGTTGGGCATGAAGTACCAAAACCACTCCACAGTCCTCATTGCAAAGATTGACATAACAGCAAATGACATTCAGCTGGCCAACCCAGATCAGTATCCATTCTTCAGGTTTTTCCCTACTGACTCACAAGAGGTGAGGAGCTCTTGGGACCACATATTTGAAAATTTTAATTATATTATTACCAGGAACTCAGCTTCTCTCCAGCTCAGCCCTCTACTAATTATTCTCAGCTCTGGTCCCTAATATGCTCTCATATTCAAGAATAGAGTATTTTCCAGCATATTCTAGTAAGTTCTAAGACTTGTTATTGTTTCATACAACTTGAGTACATTGCTTATTGTTGTCCAATCACTGTGTCAAATGGAAGTGGGTGTTTTGCTTGGACAATTTTAAGTTTCTTCTAGTATCAAAGCTGGGCTATCCACAAGCTACAGGGAATAAAGTAAGAACCTCTCTATAGGAATACTGGGATAGAATGCTACCAAATTAAAGAACATGTGCCAGGCATCAACAATCTACCCCTGGGAATTCTGTTTCTTGTGAGCCATCATCAGGGCTGGTGGAACATACTCTCTATGAACGGGGAAGAGTATCAATCAAAGGGGCATGAACCAATGTCCTTACTCCAGACAAGAGCAGATAAATGGGAGGTAAAATCACAATGACATGTATCACATATTATGCAATGAGGAGAGCAGAATCTGGAGAAGAGATATGGCTAAAGTCTTCATGCAGAGTTGGGACTCTGGAGAATGGTGGAGATTTAAATTAAAGGAGAGATCATGAACTCTATAAGTAGGATATGTAATATGAGTGATAAGGTGGGCAGACTGCCCAAAGCACTGGAAGATGTCATCACAGTGCAGAAGGTACATGTAGAAAGGCTGTAGGAAATGAGGTTAAATTGACAGGATGAAGCCATCACCAATTTTAACTTATACAGTAAAAACCAGTTAACCAACCCGCAGATAGTAAGTAGCTTTCTAATCCCCTTAAAGACCCACAAAGCAAACTATTACAAATGAATTCTGATCATGCTGTAGGTATTTTATAAGTAAGTTATTTTTCTTATCATTGTTAAAATGTTACTAATACCAGCTATTCATAAGAGCAAATGTGTGTGGTACCTAAGTCAAACACTGTGTTAAGCACATTTCCTATATTAGCTCATTTAATCCAACAATGCTGTGGAAAAGCTCCTGAAATTAATGCCATATGGGGAAACTGAGTCAAAAGGTCAGTAAACAGACCACACTGGTAAGTATTGCATCCAAGGGTTAGACCTATAAAGTGTGGCTTTACAGTTCACGTATGAGCCATTTTCCTCATATCCTCTGATGAGTTTTTATTAGAGCCATGGTAAAGGAGGCTCACAGAGGCTACAGCACTTTTTTTTAGTAGGCCCACATTGTTAGGAATTTAATCCCAAGTTTCTTTTTTGTAACACTATGCGAGCAATTTATAAGAAGAGGCTCTCATCTTAATCCTGCTTTGTTGTCTTCCTAGGCTGTCCTGTATAAAGGAGAACACACTGTGAAGGACTTTTGTGACTTCCTGGAACGCCATGTCAAGATTAGGATTGAGGACGAGGATGAGGTAAGGGGCAGAGCCACAGGATGGGTCTTCTCTCATGCACACAATTACCAGGCAGCCAATGGCCCACATAAAATTATGCCTTGAATCCTATCAATTATTCCATTCTCCCTGGAGATGGTTTTGAGGTTGTGTGAACAAGCATTCATTTTGAGTGAGCTCACTGGTGATTTTAAGGTAACTTGTGACAAGAAAGTTAGGAAACAGACTGAAGTAACATACAGCCTTCAAAGCAGCATGCTTGTCACTTTCCTGAGATGGTAATCAAATGTCTCCATGAAAGGTTGCCCTCTGGCATTGCTGCTCTAATGGATGTGACCAGTCTTCTCTTTCTCCTAATCATGTCACAGTGGGCTAGAAGCTACCATCTGAATCAGTTAGGATGCTCTTTGTTGCTAACATCAAAGACACTCCTTGCCTGCTTTAGCAACAATGGACATGTATTTACCTAGTAGGACATTTTGCACAGATGGATCCAGAAGCTCATATCTACTTTTTGTCTTCCCATTTGTTTTCTTCTGTCTTGGCAGTTTTCACAGTCACTTCCCCACAGATAGTAAATATTACCCCATGGCTCCAAACTTACCTCGTTCCAGTTTAGAAAGATAAAATCCACTTTTCAGTAATTGCAACATGTATGTTAGAGAGGGATCTCATTAACTAAAGCCAAAGTCACCTGCTTTGTTCTGGAGTTAGGGACTTGGCAGCCACACCTGTTATAGAAGAAGTGTGTGCCCCCTGACAAAGGGGTCAAAACCATAGTTGGGTACTTTGTCATCCCACTGTCTCTATGAGGGTACTTAAGCCAAATATGATTCTTTCTGGGCTCATGCAGAAGAGCCTTACCCATTGTTACCACATGATCATTCATATTTCTTTTTTTCATACATATTTCATTCTCCTTCTCTCTCCTTCTCTTGTTCCTACATTTTCTTTAACAGCTATTGTCCATTGATCAAAATGAAGTGATAGAGGAGGAAGTGATAGCTGAACCAGAGACCCAGATCTTAGAGAAGTTGCCTGAACAGCAGTTGCTCAGGCTGGAGGGTGCAACCATAGAAGACAGGCAAGCAAAAGAGTCACCTGTGCTGGAAGGCATAAGCAAGCTGGCAGAGCCAGTGAGAAGGACAGAAACAGCTGTGAAGGAGGAGGAGGCTCAGCAGAAGCAACCACTTCAACCAGGGAGGAAACCAGAAGTCAAAGAAGAACTTTAGCTTCTCAGAAGCCAGGAAGGAAGGAGCCTAATTCCAGTTCCTGACATCAGTTTCTGAGTGAATCTACTCTGACAATACCATATATCATGTGGGTGGGTGGGTGGGTGGGGGCTAGACAATAAAGCCCAGAAGTCTTTGATCTACTTTGCTCATTTCCTCTTTCTCCTGATTGGAAGAGCCACTTGTCCTGGAATTCAGCCATGATGCCAATACTGAGTAAGTGTTCACAACTCCCTACCCTTCGCCTTTATCACTAGAGGCCAGCTTCTCTGTCTCCATTTGCAGATGAGGAACCAGAGGCACAGAGAGATGAGCAATCAGTAGAACCACACATTTCGAGGACTGTTGAGAATATTGTATCTCTTACATCATTCTAGAGTTGTCTACTTGTCACTGTGAATGACACCTCAGGCTAGTTGGGCCACCTCAGGAGTTTGGGTAAGTCTTGCAAATGAAGTGCATTGACATGCTTATTGTGGTGCAATTTGACACCATAAGAGATCCAACTCTAAGCTTATCTCTAGATGTCTACATGCCAGTAAGTGACTCACCATCAAGTAGTCGTGCCAGAATCATCCTGTGGTCTCTTCTCTTACAGCTATAAACTCAATCCACATGATTTTACCTAGTTCCCCATCCACATGACTTTATTCTCCTCTTTCTGTGTGACATCACATACTTCCTATGTAATTCCAGATGCTTCCTGTCATGTGACATATCCTGCTCTTTCTATGTGATTCTTTCCATCCATGTGACTCCACCCACCTCCCTACATTGCTGAGAATAGCTACCATTTCCTGCGAGCAGAAGACTCAAAATTGTTCTCTCTCCTGATATTCTCTATGTCCTCTCTCCGCTTCCCCCCACATCCCATATTCCTACATCTGTGGAGATATATTCAAACACCACAGTTCTCTGTGCTTCCTGTATCCTCCCTGTCTCCATCCCTTAACTGGCATTTTCATGGCATTTAGAGTATTTTCAATCATCTTCTGTTTTTTTTTTTTTTTTCAGAGTCTTGAGGGGTCTAGGCCTGGAGATCTCTATTACTCCTCAGTTCTCCCAGTTTGTATGCATCATCCACATATCTCATGTATTCTTTGAACACAACAAATTCTCTCTATGGGGTTGTTCCCTCTACCTGAGTGTGTGTCCTCAGAATACTTATCCATCCCCCGCCCCATCTTCACACAGCTGTGGTTTCATCATTAAAATCTTAACTCAAATGTTGCCATGTCTAGGAGGTCCTCCAGGACGCTAATATTTGAAAGTACTTTGTTATTTCATCAAGTGATTCCACAATGCACAATGCCTTCTCTCATTCCCACCCACCATGAGTAGTCCCATAAATACAGAGATGCTTCTTTCTTAGTGCCAGCTGTGTGTTCTGAATGGTACATAGTAGACGCTCAATAAATGTTCTTGGAGAAAATGGAATAATCAGGTAGTACCCTCTCTCTGAGAGATAGATGATTTCATTGCTCTCCTCCAGGAAAGAGGCAAGAACATTGTCCCCAGGCTTAGGCTGGTCTGCATTAACTGTTTCTAAAACAGTCTTAATGACTTAAAACAGCATGGACTAATCCTCAAGTGGTTTGAGAGGCCAGAAATCAAACATCAATTTCATAGGTTAGTCCTGGTACACACCTGTAATTGGAGTGCTCAAGAGGCAGATGCTGTGGGATTATGATTTATGAATTTGAGCAAGCTGGTAAGATTCTGTCTCATCTTTTTTTCACAATGGGGTAAATATCAAGGTTCATCAAGGCTGGTGCCTTCTGGGAGAAGCCTTTGCCCTGCAGTCTCCTGGGGACTGCCTATATGCCCTGGATTGTGCTTTATCCTGGAATCTCTTTGACCTTACTCTTCACCCTCACATCTCATTTCCTTTGCATGCATCTTCTAAGCACCGTTGTGATTGCATCCAACCTTTGGGGTACCCCTCCACCTCCATCTCCTAGCTTAACCACACCCACTTTTCATTCTGCAAAGCAATATTCATGGGTCCCAGGGATTAGGATGTCAGTATATTTTGGGGTCATTATTTAGTCTTTCATATTCATTCTGTTTATATGATTTGTTTCACTGGGGGCTAATGAAACTTCTGAGAAGAAATTAGGGATATTATTGTAGGGACTGTGCACGCTAAAAACCCTCTAGGCTTCTGTGTTTTCCTCTCATCACACAAGACAAAGTCTATTTGTGTTTTTAGACCCCCTAGAAGTAGTACTTCCCCCATACCTGCCCACATCCAGGTGAAGCAGGGAACAGCCTGAGGCCCTGGAACTCAGTAGAGCCATATGCCCCTATGGGGGTAGGTTTTAGTATTCAAGGCACGGTGCAAGACTCACCTGCCTTGACCTCACAGCCATGTGGTTACCTGTCAAAGGAGGGGTCCATGGGAGCTGCTGAGACTAAATCATGTGGATCAGAGCCCATGACAAGCAGTGAAATGGAGAACAAGGCTGCCACATGCACGTTCCACAGGTGAACCTGCAGCCTCAAAGGTGGGAAGAGAAGAAACAGCAGAGAGATGGGGCACATACACCCCCAATGTATCTACCTATTACTTTAATACCTTCTGTCTGCTCAGTTTCTCAAAACCCACCATCCTCTCAACTCCAGCCTGCCAAACAAAACAAAACAAAACAACAGCAACAACAAAAAAGAATATTTGTCACTCTAAGATCCTTCTATGGCTAAGAATGGAATACTCTTTACCCCTCAGGAAATTAGAGTGACTGAAATGGTAAATCTCAATATAATTTGGGCTTCAGTTTGAAGTTAGTACTAATTAGCTTTTTAACCTTGGGAAGTTACTGAGTTTCTCAGTCTTCTGTCCTATTTCACTGAGACAACATAAAAAACAGAGTCTAGATATCTTTAGTCACCAAATAAAGTTTCCAATTCCAGGAATAAGTTACATCCAATCCAGTTGTTGGCCGATAGGGTCCCATGGGAATCTCAGAACAATTCAGACTATTTCCATGGCTTTTTATGGCTCTCAAGGTCTTCTAGACACAACAGGGAGGAAGAACATATGAACTCACAGAGACTGAGGCAGACAGCACAGGGCCTGCACCCGCAGGTCTGCACCAGAATGGGTTCTAGAGTTTAGAGAAGAAGTGGACACATGCCTCTATCCCTACCTAGAGGCAGTCTCCAGTTGATAATTACTTGCAAATGAAAATTACTTTCTTCCAAGGGAGTCTCACTGAGAAAACCAGCCACTCCAGGGTAGATCCATACCTGGTACTAGATGGCCAACACAAAACGAACTCAATGTCTTTGGAGGTTCTTTGTCTCATAATAAGTCAGGGAGCTTTTTTTGCTTCTTCCCACCTTACCCTTATAAGTCCTTTGTATATTTATTATTGTTTCCAGTTTGGGGTTTTTACAGGATTCTTGAGTCTTTTAATGTATGCATCTGCATCAATATGTTTCTTGTGCTTTTCCTTTGGTTCTTTTTACTTTATTGTTTTGTCATTTTCAGATTTTTTGTTATTTATTATTACTCCTTAGATGCCCATTTGTTTACTAATGAGAGGCAAACAGTGTGGAGCTGATTGGAATGAGAGGTAGGAAGAATTGGGATGAGTAGGGAAGAGAACACCATAATCAAAGTATATTGAATATTTACAACCTATTTAAAAAATAAAGCACTGTGTGGCCCAAGAGAAGCACTTGGTAAGTAACAGTTGCCATAACATTCAAATAAAATGTCATGTCTGTATTGGTGAGTTAAGAAAGAAGAGTATTTCAAGGAACCCAAGTCTCCTTCAAAACCAAGTATGAACTGAGTGAGGACTAATATTGCATTTGGCAGCATGTATGCCTTTAATGATGTGGAGTAATCTCCGTAGAGTTAACACGTGGGAAAGCATACTGGTGTGAATTGCAGAGTATATACATGCTTGGAGAGATTTGGTCATGAAAAACAGGATATAAAATAGCTTGGTTGTGTGGGATCAAAGGAGTGTCTGAAGATTGTTCTATATAGGAGGGGGAATAAATGCAGAGAAGGGGAAATATTGGAGTACTTGAGGACAGAGGGATCTTCCCAAGAAGTGAATGATGTGGCCTTCATCTCAAGGAAAAGAATGCAGGCAACTAGAGATGATGAATGACCAACAGCATCCATGAAGGATGGATGCCTGGAAGTCATCTAGTGTGCATAACTGGTGAGAGGCGACAAGAATTAAGGAAGAAAGAATGAGTAAGAAAATAACTGATAGATAGATTAAGGATGGTCCAGATATATTGAATAAAATGAATGGTTCTTATCTCCAAATGTAGGTTTTAGCATTATGATGATAATGAGGCAAGGCCAATGGCAATGCGACACTGCCTGTGTGCGCATATGCGCACGTGCACATACATGCGCACATGAGCATGTGAAGGCTAGATGCCAACCTTGGATGACATTCTTCAGGGCCTATCTACTTGCTTTTGAGACAGGTTCTCTCACTGGCCTAGAACTCATCAAGCAGGATATACTGACAGGGTACCAAACCTCAGGTATACACATGTCTATGCTTCCCAGTGCTGATATTACAAGTGCACACCCTCACACCCCGCTTTTATGTGAGGGTTGGAGATTGAACACTGGTTCTTATGCTTATGTGGCAGACACTTTAGTTACTGAGTTACTTTCTTAGTACCCTACTGAGATTTCTTCAGGTGGGAACAGAGGGGTGAGCTAAGCAACTTTAGGACTGGTTGGTTTCTTGAATTTCAGTGGGTTCTGGGAAATGGCTGTTTTCAGTTTTCTAGTTCCCAGCTGGCTTTCTGGGGTGAACAGAGCAGGGGATAGTAGCCCTGCATGATATCCCCACTAAGGAGTCAGGCTCTGAAGTGGTTGGTTGACATATAAAAGGCTCTTTGTAGTAAGTTGTTTGCCATCTCCAGGGACTAGCAATATGGGACTGGGTCAGGAAGTGTGGCTTCTGGCTTGATCTTTAGTGAGTCTATCTCTGTGACTCCATATCAGCAAAGCATTCATCACAGAATTGACTTGAATCAAACATCACCATGTGTGTCTACTTGCATCATCTCTGTTAACCACCATTGCAGCTCATGGGGAGGGGCATCTCATTTTAGAGGTGAAGAAACTCACGAAAGAGAAGAATTAAATTCCCTGGGATATAACTCATGGTGAACCGAGGCAAACTCAGCATGTTCAGTTCCTCAGCCCAAGGAACCTCCACCCTTTGGAGGTTCTTGTCTTCAAACCATCTGATCTATAGAGGTTAAACCAGATGGTCTTGTGGTTTTTTGTCATTCTCAGAGACTCCTGCTCCTATCAAGACTCTAGAGGAGAGAGCTGATCTGAGGCTGTTCTTCAGAGCAGGTGTGTTCCAGACTTCAAAGCTGTCTATCCTAACACAAAGTAGCTTCACACATTGCCTTCTGCCTGTCGTCTTGGGCTTGGGTCCCACCTCGTCCTTGCCCAGGACCAATGAAAAGCCCAGCATCTTGGCATTGCTTTGCCAGTTAATGTCTAACTGAGGAATGTCTTGCCTCCAAAAGGTGAAAAACAGAGACCTTGTATTTCCAGGCACAGGTGTGACCCCCAATGTCAATCATTTTGTGTCTCTGATTATTAGGGAAAAATAACAACAGTCTCATGGCTTGGAAAAAGTGAACACTATGCCAAAGGGAAAGAAAAATTCTACCCCCACAGAAACAATCTCAAGGAGCAGAAGCAGAGAATAATTGGAGGAGAGTGTGCCAGCCAAGGGCAGATTTGTATATATTGGTCAGAAGCACTTACTTAGGAATGGAGCAGTCCTGTCCTCCTGGGTTCAGGTAAGGCTATCTGGAGCCATAATCTCTCCTGTGCCCACTTCTCTGCTATATATTCACATTTTCATTCAGGGATGTGGCCAAGGAAATTTAGCTTCTGGACACTGGGGTCAGAGAAACAAGACTCATTTCTCAACTGATTGTCAACTTTGTAATCTGTGACATGTCAACTTCTCTTGGAGGCTAGCTATTTTTCCTCCGTTCAGAGGTATTCATGAAGCATATGCTATGTGCTAGGTACTGGGGTTACGGCAGTGAACAAAAACATCAGCTATGTGCTGAGTCTTTACATATGTCATTTAAATTAACCACAGGAATGCCACAGTGCTTTTCAAACTACACCAATGGGTGATGGTTTTTATTAGATTTTTCTTCACTAAATAAACTATGTCATCAAGCAACATACATTGTAAGGATAAGCATTATCTTATAAATGCATTATTTATCTATCATCTATCATCTATCTATCATCTATCTATCTATCTGTCATCTATCTTGTCGATATTTCTTATATCTCAGACTCAGAAGTCTAGAAACCATTTGTTTTTAAAAATGTATTATTTTTATTTATGTTAGTGTATATGTAACTGCATGAATTTATGTGCAACATTTATATGCAGGTAGCCTAAGAGCTAGAGGGTGTTGAATCTCCTAAAACTGGAGTTTCAGACAGTTATGAGCTGCTTAATGTAGGTGCTGGGCACCTGACCAGGTCCTGTGCAAGTGCAGTGGGCACTCTTACCTACTGAACCATCTCCCCAGCCCTGGGAACATTTGTTCTTGCACATGAGTTCTTTGAGCATAGAACTAGATCTGATATCACCTATATACCAGTTGCTGGAAGAGGTGGTCCTCATTGCATAGATGAGAAAACCAGAACGTATCACCTGGCATCACAGTGCTGTGATACGCAACACAGACACTGGGCTCTGTTTCATCTCATTTCACAAGTGTTTACTCCTGATACCATCTCAGTTTGCTGCATAAAACTCAGGGTAGTACTTGCATCCATCTAGAATTATTTTATCTGTTGCAATCACAACCATTTTGAAAACAGTAATATGTACTATTGTTAAGTTAAACATCTCTAGAGTTCCTTATCTTGCATCATTTCTTTACATGACCTGTGTGAAGATGTTGACTGTATTCATGATTCTCCTTGGTATTTAGCTCCTTGATTGGCACAGAGTAGCCAAACAATAAATGTTTGTTGAATGAATAAGTAGGTGTGAGCAAACTTTAAATGCTGATAATCAGGAACTGTCTGTAAAAGCCTAAAGCTGCACCTAGTAAGGTTGTGAGTACAGAGCACCACCCCATTTTGTAACTTTTTGCTCCAAACAAAAGATTCAATTCTTCAAAATGTGCAGTACCTGGAGCTTGAGTAGATGGGATGGGTCATGGGTAAGGAGTAGGGGGTGTGTCCACAGAGGCTTTGGAAGCCCACCCATTAGAGCTATAGCCCAGCATTTTTCCTAATCCGTATAAATGGTGCTTTCTGACCTATATAGATGTTGCTTCCTGCTCCATATAAATGGTGCACAACCAAAGCATTCCTTTTGTCTGTCTGTGGGGAGGGGCATTAGCTCACACAGGTATCGCGCTCACACCTGTTCTCAGGATTTCAGGCATTAGAAACACAGGGAAAAACACATAACCCATCATTACCTTTGGGCAGGTGTTTCCAGGACCAGAAATAGAGGGAAGAACAGGAAGGATGAGGCAGCTGTTCTCTTTGCCCTGGATACTGGCGGTAATGGTGGTAACCCTTTGGTTCACTGTAGCTGGAGCCAGTGACTCATCAGAAGCAAGTAAGAGTGCATGCATGTGTGCGTATGTGTGTGTACATGTGTATGTAGTGCTGTTTCCTGTGCTTAAGTAAATCCTTAATAAGTAAATCTTTAAGATTAAGCAATCTTAATCCCTCTTTTAGCACACTTAGCATGATCTTTATTCTAAGCCCATTTTGTAGATTGTAATGTGCCCAGGACTTACTTGGAAGTTTTGCTAAGATGAAAATTCTGGTTTTAGTATGTTTGACAAAGGGCCCAAGACTTTGAATTAATAACCAGGTTGGGTGATGCTGATGTTGGGGCAAAGGGCTAAAACATCTCCGAATCTTTCCTGCACTTCGCTGTGAAGTCACAAACATGCCCAGATCCACAGGAGATTTCAACAGCCCCTATGGCTCACAGGCACCTCTTCTTTAAGTGTGGGGTCATTCCATGAGGCTTCCATCATGGAGTACTCTGGAGCCACAGTAAATATAATTGTGGGTTAAAGCACATGCTCTGTGGTCATGCCGTGCATGTGTATCACATTTGGCAACTTGTGAGAGACTTACTCCTTCTAGATCTCAACATTCATGCCTGTGAATAAAGACACATTAAAATGGGGCCACCGGTAAGGTTCAGAGTGACAAGTACAGATCCTTTTGTCAGACATGCAGCAAGGAACACTAAATAATATTGCTTTTCTTTCCACTGTTGAAAGTGAGTGTGAGTGTCCTATCAAGTGGGCTGGGAACAGTCTTCAGAGAGAAGGGATGCTGGACAGAGTCTTGGTGAAGGCTGCACAGGCAGAGAAAAGGACGTGGGCAGAAGGGACAAACTGAAAGGACTGGAAAGGGCTGGCATCTTAACCACACATCCTCCACAAATATTAAGAATATTGTGTGTTGTACCCTCGGATGTGACAATATGGACATTTTAAAAGAAGGCACAAAGGGGAAGGCCATGCTTAACTGGATGAACAATCTACTTAGGACAGGCTGAGTGGGTTGGTTTCAAAGGTGTCAGTAAGGTAACAAGTCCTTTGAGAAGCAAGGAATAAACTGTGCTGAAACATCTGCCCAGATGTCTGGGGTTTTGAAGTCGGGCTCTTCTGTCTGCAGGAAAGTGTTCCGAATGCCACAGCAATGCCACTTGCTTGGAGGATGGAGCAGTCACGACATGCTCCTGCCAGTTGGGCTTCACTGGTAATGGGCTGGAGTGTGAGGATGTAGATGAGTGTGCCATCCCTCAAGCTCACAACTGCTCTGACAACAGCATCTGCGTGAACACACTGGGTTCCTATGAGTGCACCTGCCAGAATGGCTTCCGTCTGACGCCTGAACTGGGCTGCACTGATGTGGATGAATGTACAGAGCTGGGACTCAATGACTGCCATGCCCTGGCCACCTGTGTCAACACAGAGGGCAACTACTCGTGCGTGTGTCCCAAGGGCTATGAAGGGGATGGCTGGCATTGTGAGTGTTTCCCAGGCTCCTGTGGACCAGAGCTGGACTGCTTGCCCCTGGGCCCGGGTGAAGCCCTGGTGTGTGAGGACCCCTGCAATGTGCATGAGACCCTTGCTGAGTACTGGCGCAGTGCAGAGTACGGTGCTGGCTACTCCTGTGACTCAGATCTGTATGGCTGGTACCGATTCACAGGCCAGGGTGGCGTGACCATGGCTGAGACCTGTGTGCCGGTCCTGCGGTGCAACACGGCTGCACCCATGTGGCTCAATGGCTCTCATCCTTCGAGCAGAGAGGGCATTGTGAGCCGCACGGCCTGTGCACACTGGAGTGGCCACTGCTGTCTGTGGTCCACAGAGATCCAGGTGAAGGCTTGCCCAGGTGGCTACTATGTTTACAACCTGACTGCGCCCCCCGAATGCAATCTGGCTTACTGCACAGGTGAGATAGCAATGCCCTACATCCTTAGTCTGCAGAAGTCTTGAGGCACAAGCTATTGACTGTTCATGTCTTGGTAATATTGCAGATCCTAGCTCCGTGGAGGGGACTTGCGAAGAGTGTGGGGTGGACGAGGACTGCATATCGGATAATGGCAGATGGCGCTGCCAGTGTAAACAGGACTCCAAAATCACAGGTGAGACCCAGAGGGATATTTTTTGAGAAAATGATCAGTGCTTAGGGGTGAGGCTTATGCTTGTGTGGGCCTGTGACTAAAGGACAGATATCCAATCAGTGAGGAGGAAGGTCACAAAACCCAGACTGTTTGGGGCTTCTCTTCAATTGGCTCCAGAGACTAGGGACTGAGGACCTCTTCTTACCCAGTTCCTCCTCCTCCTTCTTCTTTTATTTTAAAATAACTTTATTTATTTGTATTTTCTTTACATTGGTTTTTGCCTGTATGTATGGCTGTGTGAGGGTATCAGATCCCCTGGAACAGGGGTTACAGATAGCTATGAGCTGCCATGTAGGTGCTGGGAATTGAACCTGGGCCTACTGGAAGAGCAGCCAGTGCTCTTAACCCCTGAGCCATCTCTCCAGCCCCCTAGTTCCTTCTTTCTGAGGACCCCACACCATGGCAGACCCACCAGGTAACCAGAAGCTATGGAGCCACCTGCCACATCAGAAACTGACTGCAGCAGTCCTGTGGCCAGTGTGGGATGCTGGGCATGACACTGGTCCTCTCTCAACCTGTTTCCTCATGGTGTCATTGAAGATATCGTGATTCTGTTTGTATCCAAGTACTATCTGTGTGGTGAATGTTATAATGAACACATTCTTCTCCAATGTGTTGGGATTTCTTCCTTGAGTTTGATTCAGGGTGTGGGTGGCCATGCTGCATTTGCAAGGAACACCTCACAAAAGTTAACAGTATAAAAGAACACAATAGAATGGAAGTCATTGCACTTCTATAGGTGTGTAGTGTTTCAGCAAAATACTTAACACTAAAAATGAAAAATTAAGAAAACTTCAAAAGTTGTGTGTGTGTGTGTGTGTGTGTGTGTGTGTGTGTGTGTGTGTGTAATGCGAGGAGGGGCACAAGGGGCTCAAGAGCCATGGCATATCTGTGAAATTGGAGGTTAACTTGTGGGAGGTGGTTCTAGTTTTCTACCATAGGTCCTAGGAACTGAACTCAGGTAGTAAGGCTTCGCAGCAAACACCTTTGCCTGTTGAGCCATCACACCAGCAGATAAAGGTGTTTGAAAAACTCCAAACTCTGGGCCTGCTCTTTGTCTGTGAGGGAAACCAACCAGCATATATAATCAGAGTCGATGCCTGTGGGAAACTGGCACCTGTGTGTAGCAAGGATACCAAAGAATGGCAATCAACACTTTCATCTGGGTTCAATGTTGTTTAAGGCTGGGCCCTCAAACTACCTTAGATTTTGTTGGTTGGTGGTGTTTGTAATCACAATCTGAGAGGAGATTGTAGTGAGCCCAAGGCATCTTAAGTGCCACCATGTGGTGGCCAGTCCAACAACCATGCTGGGCCCCTGGGCACATGCCTGGCCATGGAGGAATAGGCTCTTAATCCTGTTGTCCCTGACCTTTTCAGATGTCTCCCTCCTGGAGCACAGGCTAGAGTGTGGGCCCAATGACATCAAGATGTCCCTCAGCAAATGCCAGCTGCAGAGTCTGGGCTTTATGAAGGTTTTCATGTACCTGAGTGACAGCCAGTGCTCAGGCTTCAGTGAGAAGGGTGAAAGAGACTGGATGTCTGTGGTGACCCCTGTCCAGGATGGTCCCTGTGGGACAATGTTGAGGGTAAGTTCTTGCCTGTGGTGGCATCAGGGTTGAAGTGGTTTGTGCCTATTTAAGCCCTAAGTACACACATTGTACGATCTTCCAGTGAGTTGTTTGACCCCTGACTAAATAACTTCAACACAGAGGAATTGTTCCTTCTCTGTAGGGATGTTAAGATTAAATTAATCCATGTGTCTGGTGTGAGCTTGATCTATAAGGATGACCACCCATACTAAAGATGGGAAAGGAAGAGCTAGGCTGACAGTGATGGCTTCTAACAAGTAAGGTTCGTACTGGGACCAGAAGCAAGTTTGTCTGTGTCTGGGGATCCTGAGAAGAACCTCACACCTGGAGGCCTCTATGGAGAGCAGCCATTACATGTTTGTGTGGCTGGCATAGGCTTCCTTCTGCCCCATTCATTGCTGAAAAGAAAATGGGGAGGGTCAAAGGGAAAGGAGAGAAGGAAGAAATTGTCATTGTCAAGGCCAGTGTGAAATGAAATTAGTGATAGCTTGCATATGATTTTCAGTTTTGAAGAGGAAACATGCATTTTTGGAACTAGTTCAGGTTTTGTGGGGAATCCATGCCACCATTCAGGTCTTATAGATCCCATGCTCTGCATGGACATACTCAGTTCTCAGGGAACCGTGAACCTCTACCCTCGAACCTCTTCCCCTTCATCCATGAAGCAGGGATTCAGCAGCCCTTGCCTCTTTAGGTCATTGGAAGTGTTGGTAGAATGATACAGGAGGAGAATGAAATGAAGTTCAGTTCCTGGAACATGACATCTGCCCCTAAAGTCACTGCTATTCTAACACAGAAACTGGGAAGGCAGCTTTCAGGAGTCTGTAGACAAACTCATTGGCTATAAAACCCTGCATAGGGTCTCATGTTCCTTTCTCCTACTTCTCTTCACCCAACACAGACAAATGAAACCCATGCCACCTACAGTAACACCCTCTACCTGGCAAAGGAGATCATCATCCGTGACGTCAACATCAGAATCAACTTTGAATGCTCTTACCCCCTGGACATGAAAGTCAGCCTGAAGACCTCTTTACAACCCATGGTTAGGTGTGGTCATCAATGACCTCCAGTGCTCCTGGGAGGCTTCATCCCTCAGCCACTCAGGCCCTCTGCCCCTCAACCTCCCAGCCCTTCAGCCCTTCAGCCCTTCAGCTCCTCAGCCATGAATTCTTCAGCTGCTCTGACAAGTGGGAACTGGATTTGGAGTCTGGGGAGCAGGATTGTTTAGTGGGAACACCCAGCGAGGAATCCCAGAATTCAGGTGATTCCAATCCAGGACCTGCCATGTATTAGCTGGGTAGCTTTGGTAACCCTTAACAACTGCCCAACTGCTGCCTTGTTTGCCAAGGGGCTTTAATAATTCTTGCACGACTTTTCTAAAGACAATGATGTTCTGTAGAAGGGATTTTCAGAAGGATAGGGTGACCCTGCTTCTGGAGGGGACTCTGAGCAATCATATCTCATATTAAGATCTCAGCTTCCATCCTTCTCTTAGTTGAAGATCTCTGGTTAAAGAGGCATTTACAGATCATGCTCTTTAGAGGTGCTTTGGAGGAAGCAAACCAGGTGCTTTGGAGGGAAGGTAGCTGGGGAAGCAAACCAGGGAAGCTACATTCATTTTGGTAAAAAATAGAATAAGCCCATTACTAAATAAAATTGAACGTTTTTGAGTATGATGAGTCACAGGCCACTGATGCTTGTGAGGCGAGGGGAAGGACAACAGTTGCAATCACTAGTGTTCATTGAGCACTTGCTGTATGTCAAACTTAATGAAATATCTCACAAGAGCCTAACAGTAGCCCTAAAAGATGCAAACTCAGGGAAGAGTTCTGGACTGGTGTGTGTGTGTGTGTGTGTGTGTGTGTGTGTGTGTGTGTGTGTGTGTGCTTATTTTGTGCTATTGGATGGAGACTTCTTGGCTAAGTAGTACCCTGGAATAATGTGACCATGTCCTAGGCCTGCTTTCAAGGTGCCAGAGCTTAAATCCACAGGGCTCCTGATAGCTCATCTCTTTTTACTTGTTGAAGATTGAAACTCAAGAAGCCCAGACAGGTCCCTCAAGAATGTATCCTACTTTGAAAGATGGTAGGAAGGGGGCACCAGCAGTGCCCTGGACATGTGATTCAGGATACAGTATATGGCTCTGTAACATTAGCACCATCAGGAGCTTGTTAGAGATGCAGATCCCCGAGTCCCACTGCAGACCTGCTCAGTCAAACACGGCTTCTTCCCAACACCACCCAACATGCCTCCGAGAGCTCATGGAAGGCTGCCAACAAGTCAGTAGTGAGGGGTACAGTCCTGCTACTGAATGAAATGGCCAAATGCCTTCAGTATCCGAGAATGCTGATCAGAAAGAATAGCCACCCGGTGAGTGTTCATAACCTAGTCCTCTCATGGATCTTCTTCCTCTGCAGCGCCCTGAACATCAGCATGGGTGGAACAGGCATGTTCACTGTGCGGATGGCACTGTTCCAGAGCCCTGCCTACACACAGCCCTACCAAGGCCCCTCTGTGATGCTGTCCACAGAGGCTTTCCTGTATGTGGGCACCATGCTGGATGGGGGTGACTTGTCCCAGTTTGTACTGCTAATGACCAACTGCTATGCCACACCCAGTAGCAACTCCACAGACCCTGTGAAATACTTCATTATCCAGGACAGGTAACAGTGGCTTCTACTTGGGGGCCATAGATGGGGTTTGGGGATGCATCTTTTAGAATTGATGGAGGAAAATACACTTTTTAAAAAACATTTATTTATTTTATGCTGGACATAATTATACATGCCTTTTTTAAAAAAATGAAAACAAACATTTATAAACAATACTTGGGAATTTGGGCATCATTCTTTCCAAGCTGCTTCCTGCTGATAGGGGGCGCTGTCATGGGGGAATCCTAAGAAGATGCAGAAATCCTGGCTGAAGTGGTCTGAAAGGCTGCATTGTCCTATTGACTTTGCTTCAGGGGGTCTTGCTCGATCAAACCACATTAGTCTGGAAGGGAGCCACAGCTTTTCATTTTCTGTGGAAACAAAATTAGAAATCCTTTTCCCCAGTAACTTGTCCTTAGGCTTAAATTTTGAAGTCAAAGCATTATATATATATATATATATATATATATATATATATATTATATGTGTATAATATATATATAAATATATAAAATATATATATAATTATATATTATATATATAAATATATATATAAATATATATAAAAATCAGGCAGCATTTTTTCCTTCTTTTTTTAATAATAATATAATTTAAAAATTTTACATGTGGATCCCAGTTTCCTCTCCCTTCCTCCCTCCAACCCTCCTTCCCTCCCTCCCTCTTACCCTCTTTCCTCTGTGACATGCACCCTGGCCACCCTCCCCTCCCATCCCGCCACCCCCATTCCACTTGTAGGGCTATGCAATCCAGGTTTGGTCATGTAAGTCTGTAAAGTCATTTGAAGTAGGGACTAGGGCTTCTCTCCTGTCTCTAGGTTAAGGGAGTATCCCTCCATGGAGGAATGTGTCCGCAAGGTCCTTTTGTGCACCAGAAATAGATCCTGTTTCTACTGTCTGAAGTCCCCCAGACTGTTCAGTCCTTCTAGCTGAGACCCATATTCAGGGGGTCTGAATCAGTCCCTTGCTGGGTTCCTAGCCATCAGTCTGGGAGGCCCCAGCTCACCCTTGTTCAGGTCAGCTGTCTTTGTGAATTTCTGCAACCTGGTCTTGTTCCCTCTCTCTGCATCTGGATTCTAGTTCGACTCAGTGTTTGGTTATGGGTGTTTGCTTCTGTTTCCAACAGGTACTCGATGAGGACTCCATGATAGTGGATAATTTAGTTGATGATCTCACTATCAGGAAAGGGCATTTATGGTAGCCTTTCCATGGTTGCTCGAATTATTAGTTAGAGTTGGTCTTGTAGTTCTCTAGACCTTTCTTTAGGTTCAGTTTTCTCTTCAAACCAATAATGGCTCCCTCTTTTATGCCCCACCTCTCACCCTGACTCAACCTATCTAGTCACATGTGTTTTCCTCTCCTCCCCTTCTCTTTCTCCTAGTTCTCTCCATTCACCGCCCCCCCCCATTTCCCATGTGCTCTGGGGGGACTTGTCCCTTCCCCCTCTTGTGAGGGACCATATATGAATCTCTTCGAATACACCTTGTATCCCAGTTCATCTGGTGGTGTGTATTATAGGCTGGTGATCCTTTGCTCTAGGTCTAAAATCTATATATGAGCGAGTACATACCCTGTTCCTCTTTTTTGACTGGGTTAACTCATTCAGGATGGTTGCTTCAAGGTCCATCCACTTGCCTGTGAATTTCAAGATTCCGTTATTTTTTTTTTCTGCAGAGTAGTACTCCATTGTGTAGATGTGCCACATCTTCTTCATCCATTCTTCAGTTGAGGGGCATCTAGGTTGCTTCCAGGTTCTTGCTATTACAAATAATGCTGCTATGAACATAGTTGAGCACATGTCATTGTTGCATGGATGTGAGTCATTTGGGTATATACCTAAGAGTGGAATTGCTGGGTCCTGTGGTAAGCTAATTCACATTTTCCTGAGGAACCGCCATACTGATCTCCAAGATGGCTGTATGAGTTTACACACCCACCAGCAGTGAAGGAGTGTTCCCCATTCTCCACATCCTCTCCAGCATAAGTTGTCATTGGTGTTTCCAATTTTAGCCATTCTGGCCGGAGTAAGATGGTATCTCAAAGTTGTTTTCATTTGCATTTACCTGATAACTAAGGATGTTGAACATTTTCTTAAGTGTCTTTCTACCTCTTTGATTTCCTCTATTGAGAATTCTTTCTTCAATTCTGTATACCATTTTTTTTAATAGGGCTATTTGGTGTTTTGTTGACTAGTTTCTTGAGTTTTTTTTGTATATTTGGAGATCAGCCCTTTGTCAGATGTAGGATTGGTAAAACTTTTTTCCCAGTCTGTGGGCTGCCGTTTGGTCTTGTCAACTGTGTCCTTTGCCTTACAGAAGCTTCTAAGTTTGAGGAAGTCCCATTTATTAATTGTTGATCTCAGAGTCTGTGCTACTGGAGTTATGTTCAGGAAGTGGTCTCCTATACCAATTTGTTCAAGGGTACCTCCTACTTTCTCTTCTAAGAGGTTCAGTGTGGCTGGATTTATGTTGAGGTCTTTGATCCATTTGGACTTGAGTTTTGTGCATGGTGATAGACTGCAGTGTTCTATACACCATCATCCAATTGTGCCAGCACCATTTGTTGAAGATGCTTTCCTCCCCCCATTGCATTTTTTAGCTGTTTTGTCAAAAATCAGGTGTTCATAGGTGTGTGGATTAATATCGGGATTTTCGATTTGATTCCATTGGTCTACCTGTCTATTTTTGTGCCAATACCAGGCTGTTTCAGGACTATAACTCTATAGTAGAGCTTAAAGTCAGGGATGGTGATGCCTCCTGAAGTTCTTTTATTGTACAGGGTTGTTTTGGCTATCCTGGGTCTTTTGTTTTTCCATACAAAGTTGACTATTATCCTTTCAAGGTCAGTGAAGAATTGTGCTGGGATTTTAATGGGGATTGCATTGAATCTATAGATTGCTTTTGGCAAGATTGCCATTTTTACTATATTTATCCTTCCAATCCAAGAGCATGGGAGAGATCATGCAAATTAACAAAATCAGAAATGAAAAGGGGGACATAACAATGGACACAGAGGAAATCCAGACAACTTTCAAGTCATACTTTGAAAACATATACTCTACAAAATTTGAAAATTCAAAGGAAATGGACAAATTTCTGGACAACTATCACTTACCAAAATTAAACCAAGAACAGAAAAACAACTTAAATAGACCTATAACCCCCAATGAATTCGAAACAGTCATTGAAAGCCTTCCAACCAAAAAAAGCCCAGGGCCAGATGGCTTCAGTGCAGAATTCTACCAGAAATTCAAGGAAGAGCTAATTCCAATACTCCTCAAAATGTTCCACACAATAGAGACAGAAGGCACATTACCAAACTCTTTCTATGAGGCCACAATCTTACCTTAGGACCCAAGCCTCACAAAGGTACAACTAAGAAAGAAAACTACAGACCAATATTCCTGATGAACATTGACACAAAAATACTCAATAAAATACTGGCAAAATGAATCCAAGAATACATCAGAGAAATCATCAACCTTGACCAAGTAGGCTTCATCCCTGGGTTGCAAGGATGGTTTAACATACGAAAATTTATCAACATGATCCACCATATAAACAAACTGAAAAAGAAAAACTATATGATCTTCTCCCTAGATGCTGAAAAGGCCTTCAACAAAATTCAACACCCTTTCATGATAAAGGTCTTGGAGAGATCAGGGATAACAGGAACATACCCAAGCATAATAAGTGCAATATACAGTAAACCAATAGCCAACATCAAACTGAATGGAGGCAATTCCAGGAACAAGACAAGGCTGTCCTCTCTTTCCATATCTCTTCAATATTTTACTTGAAGTTCTAGCTAAAGCTATAAGACAACAAAAGGAGATCAAGGGGATCCAAATTGGAAAAAAAGAAGTCAAATTGTGTCTATTTGCAGATGATATGATAGTTTACACAAGTGACCCAATAAACTCTACCAGGGAACTCCTACAGCTGATAAACACCTTCAGCAAACTAGCAGGATACACGATACACTCAAAAAAAATCAGTAGCCCTACTTTATTCAGACAACAAAGAGGTTGAGAAAGAAATCAGAGAAAGATCACCCTTTACAATAGCCACAAACAACATAAAATATCTCGGGGTAACGCTTACCAAACATGTGAAAGACCTATACAGTAAGAACTCTGTGTCTTTAAAGAAAGAAATTAAAGAAGATACCAGAAAATGGAAAGATCTCCCATGCTCTTGCTCTTGGATTGGAAAATACACTTTTATGTTCGTGATCCTTTAGCTTAAATTTAGCACTCTAGCCTATCCTGAATACAGGGATCTACCTATTTTATCCAGTAGTTTTTAGATGTCATTACATTAGAATCCTTCCTAGATCTTATATAAGGCATTATTAAAAGTATTTTTGCAAGTATATAAAGCATATACCAAATGTTTTAACATTTTAAGAGGTGTGCTTCATCTTAACTATTTTTTCTGTATTCCTTGAGATAGTGTATCTGTATACACTATAGCATGATATTTGAATAGAGTTGCATATGTTTGCTGGAGGGCCAAGTGGGCATTCCTGGCTTAGAACATGTAAGAAATCTGATGGAAAGGCAGGCTTAGAGCATAGGCAACCAGGGCCTGGCTATGAAGAGTAGGGGGTGGGCATAGTTAGCCAAGAGCAGTTAAAACTGGGAGGGTGCAGATGTGCTGTCTCTTCCTTAAAAGGATATAGATAAATTAACAGATATTTTGAAAGTTTGCTGTGTACCAGACTTTGTGGGTACCATGGTGAAGAGAAGAGATGAAATCTTCTACACTCATACAACTTAAATTCCAAAGTCAAGACAGAAATTAAATGAAAGTGAAATATACATAGCATTAGTGAGTAAAAGCCTCTTAGACAAATGAAGTCGGGGAGGGAGAGGATTTGCAGTTCATGGTGCAGGGCCTGCCCAGAATGCCTGGCACACATGTGAGTGTCTCCTGCCTGTTGGTTTCTTTCCCTTAGCAGCTGCGTTTGGATGCTGCTGTGTGCATGGCAAATGGGTGCACACACTTCGGTTGTCTCAGTAGATGGCTGGACTCTCTGGCTTCTGCTGTCACAGGCACATATTAGACAGCATAAAATAGTTAATGATTCTTAAATATATTTCCTTGGCAATGGAATGGAATGAACTTCTGGATTGTTCCAACTCTGTGATTGAAGAATTTTATCATTTTTCTTTAGCCCCAGACACAGACTGCACCTACTGAGTGTCTTATTCTATTATAAACAATTATCATTCAGGCAGTGGTACCTACTGTGTGTCATACTCTGTCCAAAGCACTTAGCCTCAGACAATGGCTGTACCTACTGTGTGCCTCATTCTGTTCTAAGCACTTGGAAAAACTAAGTTAATCCTCACAATTATCTTTTGACATTACTCCCATATGCATATGGAGAACTTACACAGAGAGGTTTAATGAGCTGCCCAAAGTCACACAGCTAACAGGTGTGGCAACGTGGTATTTAAGCCCAGGAAATAGAGCTCTAGAGTCTTGGCTTCACCAACCCTAGGCATATGTCTTAATGTTTCCCATTCAGATGTCCACACACGGAGGATACAACCATTCAGGTGATGGAGAATGGCGAGTCCCCTCAGGTCCGATTTTCTGTTCAGATGTTCCGGTTTGCAGGAAATTACGACCTTGTCTACTTGCACTGTGAGGTGTACCTGTGTGATGCTGTGAATGAACAGTGCAAACCTGTGAGTCATATCCCCACAGCAACAGCCTGCTGGAACGCCTATCTCTATCACCAAGACATTTGGCCAAAGCCATAAAGGAAGACGTGCATCTGGGTCATTTTCCTATTTTAACACAAGGGCACAGAGCTGCAAGACAGAGTGGGCAGGGGCAGTCAGGACACCTGGGCTACCTGGCAGTCAGGAAGTGGTGGTGATCTCAGGAGGCTTGGCTGATAAACTGACCTTATTTGCAAGCTGCAAGCTTATTTCCCAGTGACAGGAACTTAGACGTTCAGTGCTGTGTGCAACTCAGGTACTTTAATGTATTCAAGCTTCACAGAAATTCCCTGGGCGGGGGTAGTACCTCATTTTCTCAATTGGAAAAGCTCTGAGAACTTAAGTGACTCTTCCACAGTAGAGCTGGGATGTGATCCTCTGTCTCCAGTATGAGACAGGAGGATGCTCTTCTGAGCTGGCTGCCCATTTCTCATGCCAGGATCACATGCCAACTTCCTTCCTTTCCATCCATGAGTGATTTTCTGTGTTACTCTTTCCCTGCAGACCTGCTCTGGTACCAGAGTTAGAAGTGGGAACTTCATAGACCAGACCCGTGTCCTGAACTTAGGTCCCATCACACGGCAAGGTGAGGGATCTATTCTTTTGACATGTGCCTGAATAGGGAAAAGGCAAGGTGGCGGATCCTGGCTTCTTGGGTCTTACTGGGAACTGAAGGGTGAGGAACAGTGGATTCTCTGGGGTAAGGTGGGCTATCAGCTGCCTTCCTCTTTTGCCAGTTCTAGTGCAAGAATTAATTAATTAATACATTGATGGGACATGCTTTACTGTGGTTTAGTATCTTGTGACAAGCAGAACAGATATTGCTGCCTTGGATCTTATAGATCAGTAGGGGAAACACTGTCCAAATAGCATCCTTTAGATGTGTAGAACTGCAGTTGCCTTAAGTGCAGGAAGAAAGTGTACACAAGAGTTTGAAGTTGTCCTGATAAGGGAACTGGATCCAGTCTTGGTGATGGGGGAAGACTAAGGAGAAGCCAGCCTGTTAGGAGAACTGAGGGGAGCTAAGTCAGTAGCCCTGTGGGGCTTTGTAGATCCCAATAGGTTTTAAGTCTTTCTTCTGAAAGCAATGTGAATGAGTCTTTATAAAGATCCAGTGCTTGGGAATAGTAAGACCAGATCTGAGCTTCAGAAAGATGATCCTGGCTGCCAGAGAAGATTGAGGGAGCTTATCTTGGCTTCCTTGCTAGCCATGTGCCTTACTTCTCACAGATTTTTCTGTTTCTCCCAAAGCTATCCAGGCCTCTGTGTCCAAGGCTGCTTCCAGCAACTTGAGTAAGTTTAGGTCCTTTCTGTATAGTTACCTGCTTCGTGACAGTCCTCTGTGGCTTCTTAATGGGTCTTAGTGGGCTAGAAGGCCTAGCCTTCAGAGCCTGAGCTGCCAAGCGGTGATTTGTCTTAGAAATGCCTGGATCTTGACTGTACTCATGCACACATTTGTGCTGTCTCACAGTAGTGTGTAGTAACACAGATGTGACCCAACAACCTGAGAGAATGTAGTATCCAGGTATGTTTGCACACAAGTTCATATCTGTACACAGATACCACACACAGTTATATCTGTATACATACTTGTGCATATCTGCATACACACAGATCATAACATTCCTATCTGCGTACACACATTCATATGTGCATAGGGATCATACACATGTCTGTACATAAACCACAGGCACTTATATACACAGAGATCACATACATTCATATCTGCACATGCATTCATGAGCATACACACCATACATACTCACACTTGCACATAGATCACCCACTTTCATATCTACACACACATCATACATACTAATATCTGCCCACAGACTGTACACACTCATATCTGCATACAGACTGTATACACTCATATCTGTAACATATCACAATGCTCGTATATGTACGTGCAGATCATAAATGTTCGTATATACACATGCTCATCACACACATTTGTATCTGCACACACAGATCACATGTGTTTATGTTCTTATACCCAGACATACACACAGCTGCAGTTGTCTTCATGCATGTTAGCTGCTCAAATACCCATGTATATTTATTCCCCAAGGACATGCACACCTGTCTTTTCCTTGGCACTTCCTGAAGCTGAGGCTCATCTCTAACATCTTCAGGAGCTGCTCCACAGGTCACACATATTTTTTAAGGGACAGTATTTGCCAAGAACCAAGCTTAGTAGTGCATAGAGCATACCTGACAAACAAGAAACATTTTTTTTTTTGCTTCTTTAAGCCTCAAACCACAGAGCCAGGAACTGGTGAATGACCTTTTTGTAGCCTTTTTCTTGTGCCTGCTGCATTATTTGATACTGTAGATGAAAACTGAGTCCACACAGCCATTGCTTTTTTTGGCTTGTGGAACTTGGATCTAAGAGGGCTGCTACAATGACCTGGTGTTTGGCGTGAGTTCTGAACCATTGAGCCCAGAGTTGGAAAGTCATGGTTCTCCCATGATACAGGCATGTCCTCTGTGACTAGCCTCCAGGTCTCTAGAATGGCTGTGTGTGTTAGGTATGCACGAGAAGTACTTCAGGAGACACTGCTGTCTTTTTCAGAGTAGTCTGCATGGAATGGAGCCTTTGTCCACCTCCTCACTCTGTGTAGACATCTTTTTTTTTTTTTTTTTAACTTCTTCATCCAGACAGGGTGCCTTCCTTCTTGGCTAGTCTGTAGGAATGTGTCTTATGTTACTTTACACAAAAGTACACAGCACCTCAGCACCTGCCATATCCCAATAATTGTTTTCCTTTTAGGACTCCTGAGCATCTGGCTGCCTCTGTTTCTCTCAGCCACTTTGACCCTGACGTTTCACTGATGGACAGAAGGAAACCTGGTGTGGTTCCTAGCTCACTTCCTGCCGGCCAGGAGGGAGATGCATGCTGGTTTCCAGCCATAGGAGAGGGAGCTCACACTGCCTCCAGCCTGCACTTACTCTCCCTCTTTAATCCTCACTATCAAAACCAAGTTGACAATTTTCAATGCTGCGCTCTCTCCAATTGAGACTTGTGATGGATCTGTACATGAAGCCCCATCTCCTCAAATAATAACAATAAAAATAAAAATAATAAGTTTAAAGCATCAGCTTTTGGAATCATTGATTCAAATATTTACTGCGTATACAACCACTGCGAGTACTGTCTGTTGTACTGAGCACTGCATAGTGAGAATAAAACAGGCCCTTTCCCTATCTTTATGGACTTCTTAGTTGCTCCAAGAAACTGGGCTCTTAGAGCAAGTGTTCTGCTGTGCTACTTTAGATAAGGCACACAATGTGTCTGAACATCACCTGTTTATCCATTCATAGAGACATCCATCCTTTCATTCAGTAAATATTTGCTGAGCTGTTACTATGCCAGTTACTAAGCCACACCAGGGATATAAGAGCAAACATGGGCAGTGAGCAAAGCAGGCACAAGTCATGCCTCAGAGCCTGAATATGCAATTCCAAAGGCTTCCAGGGACTCCAGAAATGGGGAGTTTAGCTGACAACAGGAGGTGGCTGATGATTTGCAATGGGGGCAGCCACAAAGCCCTCACAGGGCACACTTTGTTTTCTACAAATAGACTTTGAGGACTTCACATGTTCTAGGCCTACAATGGGAACTAAGAAACATTGGCAAGTGATACAGAGCCAGTCTCTGCCTTCAGGAATCTCAGGTCTTACAGAAGAGAAGTAGAAGCAATGACAGGTGGCTTGTGCCTCCTTAGGACTCCTGCTCTCTGGGCTTCTGCTTGCAAACCTTAAAGTTATAGATCTTTTCACAGGCCTCAGTAGTAGAGGGAAGTACACTTACCCCTTTCCATTGCTTAAGAACCTTTGTGGGGCTTCATACATGGACGGGAACCAGATCTTCTCTGTGCTCAGACAAAAAGAGATCCCAAAGGTCTCTAGAAAAAAAAAAGTCACCAATACTGATGGGAACTCTGTTCTCTGACTCACCTGGTTTCCTGCCTCCCACTGAGACTTTCCAGAGGAGGTCAAGGTCTCACATCAGGGAAAGCCACATGTGTTGGATTGAAGCAAGGGCTACAGGGACAGTGTGTCTTATGTTAAGAGCTCTTATCACACACAGAACGTGGAGGCCTCTTGCTGTTACATAAGAGCTGTGCATGTGGCCTACAGGCTAGTCTAACGCTATCCCAACCATAGTTAGTCTATGATCTGTTTAGGCCCAGTGACTTCTGTGTTGTGACTTGGGAGCTGCAGAACTTGAAGGGAAGGTCTGGCCAAGGGAAACAAGAGTAGAAGCTAAAGACAAAGGCTGGGTAAGGGGCAGAGAAGAAATGTCACAATGACAAATTTGCCCCTTTTTTGTTTCCTGTCTGCTCATTACACAGCTTAATGTACCCCCTAGCTATTGATGAATTAATAATAATTAGATGCCAAATTAAGTGCCAGACACTTTTATGGTAATGAGGAAATAGTAAACTATCAAAGCAGAACCATTTTGGTAAGGATGATACCTTGAAATAATAACCATGAAATGTGACAAATGGTGACAACCACTGGCGAGGGGAGAAAAGTCAAGGACAACATGAGTGTAACAGGAGTGTTGTTTCACAAAGAATGACAGGGTAGTCTCTCTGACAAGCAGAGACTGGAAGAGTAAAGGAGTGAACCAGCCTGTTGAGAACAGCTGGGACAGCTGGAGAGGAATGTCATGGGTAGCTGAAATAGTAAGTGCAGAGGTCCTGAGGCAGAAACTTGTGTCTTTCCATCAAGGCTGACTGATACCTGGAGGACACTGGACACATGACTCACTAGAGAGGGCCTACAGTATACATTTGCTTTTGTTCATTTGTGTTAAGCAAATACTTTCTCAGTGAAGATAAAAATCCCTGCCCTCAAAGTACCTACAAGACTCCACAGACTAGTTACCAGGCAAGTGAATGTGATTAGAGTTGTCCTGGAGAGACATGGGATTAGAGCAGAGGACCACACAGGGTATGGAGTTAGGAAAATCTTCCTGGCAGAGGTGATAAATAGAAAAAGGCAGAACATAGAACAATCTAAGTAGGGGAGAGATTATGCAAGCATTTGAGGGTGAGGAAGAGTTCAGAGAATCTGGCACTGGCTGAAGCTGGGCTGGTAAAATGAAGTAAGAGTAAAAGTAGGAAGTGTGAAAGGGTCAGGTCCCCAGGGCATGGATGACACATGCTCCAGAGAAAACAGCAGAAACAAAGGAGGCAAGAATGAAAGCACAAGAGACCAGTTGGTAACCAGCACTAAAGTCACCCTTGCAAGATGGCCACCTAAATTTGATTGGTGAAGTGAAAATGAGGAGTGGATAGAGTCACGAGGCATTTGGAGTGCAAAAAGATAGGATGTGGAGCTTCCTGGAATTGAGTCCCAAGGAGGAAAGGAAACAGTCAAGTCTCCAGCTTGGAAGACTGGTGAGCAGCACTGCCATTGGTCAAGGTGTGTGTAGGGCAGTCAGGGGAGCTGGTGAGCTCAGATGGAAGCTGCTGAGTTTGAGGGACCTCAGGTTTCTGTACCCAGGAGGAGAATCACAAAAGGATCTGGGGACCATATGTGATGCTAAGGAGAGTCATCTAAGATGGGACTTAGCCTGTGGGTGAATTTGAAATTGTGCTATAGTTTGAATCTGACATGGTCTTCACAGTCCCTTCTTTCCAGTGTTTGTTCCCCAGCTGGTGGTGCTATCTGAGATGCTGTGGGTGCCTTCTAAGAAGTGGGGTGCAGTTGGCAAAAGTCCATCACTGAGGGCAGACCATTCAAGGCCAGGTCTGAGCTCACTTCCTGCCTTACTCTCTACTTCCTGCCTCTGTCACATGCTCCCAACTGCCATGGATGAAACTATACGGTACTCCTGGCCATCATGGACTGAAGCCCTCTGTTTTAGTTCATTTTATGTCAACTTGATACAGGTTAGTGTTATCAGGCAAGAGCAACTTCAATTGAGAAAATGCTTCTGAGAGGATAGAGAGATGCTCAGTGGTTAAGAGAAAATGCTTGTGTAATATTTGCTGGGAGAGGGTGAGTCCATTGTGTTTAATAAGAGTGTAGTCCCAGTAAGTCAACTACATCTAAGGGGATGCCTACACACCCAAGAATATTTGGGCAGTATAAATTGGCCTCAGGGGGAAAATTAGACATTGGGTAGGGGAACAGTGGGGTTACACCTTGGAAGACTTGGGAAAGGGGCTGGATATGACCAAACTTTTAAAGCCCTTTTCACAGTTCTGTGCCTTCTAATGCCTAGCTTAGCCCACTTACTTTAAGGACTTGGAGGTGAGGCTATACCAATGCTGACATTGTCCAAAAGCCTTGAATATCTCTTTGCATTCTACAATTTACCATTTCTAAATATGTCGTTGGAAATTGGGTAAACTTTGCTAGTTAAGAACAGTAAGTTCTCAAACTCCCTTCCTTCATTCTGTCATGCTCCCTGGCACCAGGTGAATCAAGAGGAAGTGTTCTAATGCAATTAGCTAGGAACAGACATTACACAGGACACCTACTGAGCAAACAAACTTATTTGGTTTCTGTCTACTTTCTTTTGGGCATTTTTGCTTCCTTCTCATTAGTGTTTGCTCTGTGGGAATGAACATGGCATTGGCTTTGTGAGTTTATTGGGAGATTAGATGGAAGAAAGAATAATCGCAAGGTATTGGCAATGTCTGGTGTAGCCAACCTTAGGTACATACTGCAATTGCTTACAGAGAAACATTCCTGTGGAATTGCACCTTCTGGAAGAGTTTCCTTGCAGGTGGCATAAAAGCCCTTCTTTCACTACCCTTTACGGTAAATGGCTTATCTTACCTATGTCAGACAGGCCCTAGTGCCTAGGAACTTAGTGCCAGTCCTACCTCAGCACCAATCACAAAGAACCACATGAGTGGGGAGTGTCAGTATAAATGAAGCAGACAGGAGGTTATGTTCCCACGCTGGGCAGAAGAGGAAGGAGGCTCTGGATCCTTTCCTTTTGGTAAGTCCTGCTCCGAGGCCCAGTGAGCTTTCTCTTTACCTACTGAACTTGCTTTCTGAACCCAGAAGTGACTCCGGACCTTAGCTATCATCAAATGTCCCAGATCACTCAACTCCTGGTCCCAGTTACCTGCTGACTCTGATCAGCTTATATAATGACATCCTGTCGCTTCCCACTAAGACACAGGTCTCTACTTGGGTTGGCACCTCTCAAGTCACAGTCCTGCATGTGCCTCTGTCCCTGCTCTCTCATGGACTCATGACACACCATCAGAAGCATGTTTCTAGCTCCAATTTGTGTCTTTTAGAGGCTACAAGAAATCACCTAGAGGTCACTTTTCCAGGCACAGAAGGGTAAATGTCACCTGAAGTCGACAAACATTTTGTCTATTATTTACTTACTTTCTTGCTTTGAATTTTTATTCATTAGTTATCCAGTTGTGAAATGATTTTTTACTGGGAGCCACTGTGTACCATGTTCTGGGAGAAAGGGGCTTAGAATTTAGCCTGACATAGCACTATGCTTGTGAAATCCTGTAGGATCTGATAAATACAACCAAGACAGACAGCACTCTTGTCCATAGGTACCAACAGGTATTAAAATTCTTGCCTAATTTCTAGAGAGAGCCTACCTCCACCTGCACAGGGACTTTCCAAACACAGCTCTAGGATGTCCTGCAGCACACACCCACCTTTGGCTTGCTTGGAAATCCCCTAACCCTATCCCTCTCCATTTCTGCACATCATGCCAGCAGTTCTGGTTCTGATGTCCATGCACTGCCCATAGCTGCACAGAGAAGCAGCTGTGTAGACATTATTTGGGTTAACATCCTCTCCAAACTAAACTTCAGCCACAAAATAAGAACCAGAACAGTACCTTTCTGTGGTGTTCAGTACTCTTGAAACAAAACTTCTTCACCACAACATTGGAACCATGACATCACTTTCCTGTGGAGTGATTCAGAGACTTAAGTGAGGCAAACCATGTAAGGGGCTTCAAGCAAATTTAGTCACATGATAGGTGCTGAACTGAATTTCAACCTTACCCCCAGGCATGGAGGTCTGTAGGCCTGGTCTGATATGAGCCTTTCCATTTCTATAGTTGCATGGAGAGTCTGTAGGCTGCAGTGTGACCTGCAACCCTCGATTTATGGAAAGGATGGTGGGCCGTGAAGTGCTGTGGCTGGCTGTGGCCTCCTGCATTCTGATATTGGCACCTCCATCTACAATACAGCAAGGTGAGTGTCTGTTCACCAGGGATCCCAGATACTCAGCAACTCTTAGGAAGTGTGAGCAGAGCGGGGGTGGGGGGGTTGGGGGGAAGAAACGGCCATCTCAGATTGGTTCCAGGAACAGGGAGTTGGGAGCAAAGGCTCAGCTAGAGATAACAAGGAAAGCTTCAATCTCTCAGTGTGATCAGAGAGCACAGCCTAGAAGATAAGGTAGGTCACTCTGTCGAATCCTTTTTCCTTCTCTATCAAGTTGTTCATCTGTAAAAATGAAGGTGTTAGAATCAACAATATTTCTGTCTTCCAAAGATCCCAGTGTGTGTGTGTGTGTGTGTGTGTGTGTGTGTGTGTGTGTGTGTGTGTGTGTGTGTCTTTCCATCCTCCTACCTTAGCCTCCAGAATGCTGGGATTAAAAATCACATATTACCACACCTAGTTCCTAAAATTGGTGAATGGGAGCAACCCAGACACTTGCAGAAAAAGTTCCCAGATTAGAGTGCAAATGTTAGCCCTATTGTGGGAAGTTAGGAAGAAAGCTGAGCTCTGAGCTCTCATTCCCATGGGAAAGCACAGGATGCTCGGGAAACGATCCAAGAATAACAAGGACCACAATTCCTCTCCTAAGAGTAAACACATGCATGATCAAGACTAGTGAATGGCTTTTTTCTTCCTTTTTAAAGAAAAGTCTCACTGGCATGTATAAGATTGTGAGCCCAAAGGTGTGCTTAGTTAATCATTCTAGAGGTAACTGCCTGGATCTAGGTGTGGGGTGTGGTGTCATACAGTAACCATCTCATTTAATCTTTAAGGCTTTATTTCCCAAATGAAGCACACCTACCCAAAATGACCCTGGCTGCCTGGAAATCTCGTCAAAAAATGTTAATGGTTGCATATTTACTTTATGAATATTAAATAATATGACAATATATCCATCCCTACATTTCTATGTTGTCACAGATATTATTCCTCTAGGGTAAAACTTATCTATATATTTATAATTGTATGCATGTGCTTACGTGTGTGTGTGTGTGTGTGTGTGTGTGTGTGTGTGTGTACAGGCATGGGCGCACATACATGTGCACATATGGAACCCAGAGAACCACCTTAGACATGCCATCTACTCTGCTTTTTAAGACAGGATTTCTCACTCCCGCCAGAGTTTAGGTTGGCTGGTTGGTGAGCCCCGAAGGACCTGCCTATTCCCACTTTACAACACTGGGATTAGAAGCTCATGCCACTGTGCCCAGCTTTTTATAGTGAGTTCTCTATGATCAAACTCATATCTTCATGCTTACAAGGTGCTGTACTAACTGAGCTATCTCTTCAGTACCCATGAAATTAGTTTTTAAAGAGAATCACTGAAAATAATCTCTATAAGTGAATCATAGGAACAAGAAGAACACAGGTGTACAAATGGCAGGACCTGAGGCATGGGAAGGGAGTTTGGAAACCTTGAGCTCTTGGGGTGCTTTTGCATATGAGTCTCAGGAGAGCTTAATCACTTTTCAAGGATAGCAGTTGAGAGCTGTGTTTAAATCCCATCTTCCAGCCCCTGATCATCCCCTTCATCACTTCTCTGCCTCTTCATACATCACAGCTCACTGCTCACCCCAAAAAGAAAACTCAGCAACAGAAATGGCCCTGTTAGATGAGTAGTTTTCAGTGGAAGAGATTTTGGCATCAGGGATTACCCAGAGTCTTCAGAAGTAGGTACTGGCATTGGGTGAGAAGAGGCCAAAGGATCTCTGATTCCATTTTGAAGGCAATAGCACAATAATGAACAATGCAGCCAATGATGTACCAATGAGTCGAAGCTTGTGAGTGATTGACAGGACTGATCTATAGATGCTGACCTGTGCTGTTACCTAGTAACAGGGAAAAAATGTGGATTTTATAATAAGTTCAAGATTACAACGAATGTTTTAAAATCTCTCTCTCTCTCTCTCTCTCTCTCTCTCTCTCTCTCTCTCTCTCTCTCTCTTGTGTGTGTGTGTGTGTGTGTGTGTATGTGTGTGTGTGTTTGCACATGCATGGGAAATTTCCAACGGCGATACAACCAATTTGTGCTTACTTCTAGAGATGGGTCTGTCTTAGGACAACTTTCATTTTAAGATATATTTTGCCAAATTAAGCAATGTGACAGTATTCATTTCTGCTTAATTCACTTTACTAATGTCTGAGGATTTTCTCAGGGATCCTGTAAATTTATGAGGAAAAACAAACTGATTGAGTGAGATACACGGTGTCCTGGTAGGGGCCCACGGAGAAACTATCTGAAACCCTGTGTAGAGCAAAATACCATGAAAGGTTCTCACTGACCATTCTGCTTCCTGAGAGACAAAGTCTGCCATTCATTACTGCCCTGTGCACCTATTGGCCTCATTGGAATGTTAGGGTGTTCAGAGCAGAATAGAGAAGGGATTAAAAAACCTGAAGGCTATGGAGTTGCTCAATAAACCCACATGCTCTCTGTTCTTCCCAGGTTATGGAAGCTTCAGAAACAGCAGCTTTGATGGGCCAGACTTGGACTGTGGAGCCCCTGGCACTCCAGAAGCTGGTATCTGCTTTGACCCCTGCCAGAGTTACGCCATCCTAGATGACCCCTCCAGAAGCACAGAGAACATGGTGACAGCAGAGGAGTGTGATGATCACCTGCAAGGCTGGTACCGCTTTGTGGGCGAAGGAGGAGTGAAGATGCCAGAGACCTGTGTACATATATACCGGTGTCATACCTCTGCTCCCATGTGGCTAAATGGGTCTCACCCCTCCCTGGGAGATGGCATTGTCAGCCACACAGCCTGTGCCAACTGGAATGAAAATTGCTGTTTCTGGGATTCTGAGGTCCAGGTGAAGGCCTGCTCAGAAGAATCAGGAAGCTATTATGTGTACAAGTTACAGGGTACCCCTGACTGCAGTATGAGATATTGCACAGGTGAGTGGCAGCTGCAGGGTGGTGTGGTCTTTAGTGACCAGGATTCAGTGGAGCCCGCGGAGGTGGTCAAGAGGACACTGAGCAAAGTAGCCACCACTGGGACCCTGTCAGAAATACACATGGAAACGTCATTTAGGAGTTGCCAGGCACCAGCTAGAAATTCACATTTGAGTGTAAGATAGCCCAAATTATAAGTGCTATTTAGAAGGCTCAGTAGTTAAAAAGTTCTTGTTGTGCAAGTGTGGGGACAATTCTCAGCACCCATGTAAAAAGCTGAAGGCAGCCAAGAATGCCTGTTACCCCAAGACTGTGGGAGTCAGAGACAGGAGACGGAGACTTGCTAGCTACCAGTCTAGACCCAGGTTCAGTGAGAGACTGTCTTAAAGGAACAAGGGGAAGAGTGGCTGAGCAGGACAGCTGATGCCCTCCTCCAGCCTCTGTGTATGGGTGAGAGCGCGTGTGCCCGTGCACGCGGCGCGCGCGCACACACACACACACACACACACACACACACACACACACACAGGAATGATATCAAGAACCTAGACTCATTCAAAATTTATTTTGTTAACGTTTACTCTTTTTAGAACCTGTTTTCTGATCTGAAACAAAAGGGCAAAATTAACAGCTCACATTGTTCACTGTGTACCTGCTACCATTCTGCTTTACACATATTGATGCAATGAAACTCCCTGTTTAGTCCATGACTTGGGGTCTTCGTAGTCTAAATTAGTATCTAGAGAACAGAGAGGTTCAGCAGTTCTCCCTGTATCACAGAGCTGGAATGCAGAAGAGCCAGGATTTAAACCAGGTCCTATAATCCTGGCAACTGTGGACTTAAAATCATTGGCCTGGCAACTTCAGAAATGTCACTCACACTTCTGGATTTGGGAATCAGGAAATATGAATCAGAGGGTTGGCTCTTCTGGCAAGCATCTTATTTTATAAAGACTGGAGGAATGAGAGAGTCTGCTTGGGAGGACTCAGATTCACCATGCTCTGTATCCTGATCCTCTTCCTCTGTCTTTTCCCTCTAGAGCCCTCCGCTAATTGTGAGATCTCTTGCCGACCTGAGGAGGAGTGTGTGCTCCAAGATGGCAACTGGACCTGTGTCTGTAGTCAGAGCCTCAATGTTTCTGGTGAGCAGCTCCTGGGACTGAGTAGACAAGACAAGAGGAATGAGACTTAAGAGGGTCAGGAAAAGGCAGAGACCAGAATCAGGAACCATGAAATTTACATTGGGGAAATCTTGAGATTTATTTGGACGGTTTGTTATGAAACCAGTGGAGTTTGCAAGGGTGAGAGAGGGTGGGGCCAGACAAAATTTTCAGGTCAGCTGCTGAAACACTGTATCAACAGGTGGCTCTAGCACAGGCATCTGGCTTTGGTCTAGTGGAGAATACAGGACCACTTTGGTTTCCCAAGAGCAATTAAGCCAAGCCTGTACCCAAGGCACTTCAATCAGAGACCTCTATCAGCCTGAGTGTGACTTCTGTTGGGGTATGAGACCCCATCTAGTCTATTCTGCAATTTGAATGGCATGGTGGATTTGCCAAAAGACAGAGAGTGTAGATGCTCTACACTGTTTCCTGTCCTCTGTCCATTCCACTGACCTCACTCTTGGCCTCCTAGATATTCAGAGTTTGCAGCCTGAGCTGGACTGTGGACCTAATGAGATCAAGGTGAAGCTGGATAAGTGTTTGCTGGGAGGTCTGGGTTTCAAGGAGGAGATCGTTGCTTACCTGAATGACCGGAACTGCAGCGGAATTATGCAAAATGAGCCCAACAACTGGGTGTCCATCACCAGCCCTGTTGTGGCTAGTGCCTGTGGGAACGTTCTGGAGGTAGGTGGTATTTACACCACTGTTACTAGAAGGTGGGATTTGAGCTAGTGGGGGGAATCTTCATAGCTGTGAGACTGTAGGCAAATGTCTTATCCTCTTTGGACCTCCAGGGTTATATGAATTTACACATGCAGATCCATGTTAAAGAGCTAAGACTGGGCTAACACTTGAGCTTCATAAAGTCAGCTCTGATTGTGATGATCTTAATTAAGGGTGGTGTGGGAAGAGCAAGCACGTCAGCCTCTGACTCTTCCCCAGGATTAAGCATTCATTTTCTAGTGTTTACTCTAGGCTTCCCTAGGGGTCAGAATTCAAGGTGGCTGCATGGCTGGGAACACTGACTAGAGAATCAGACAGATATGAGTTTGATATACACTTACACACATCTACATGAACACATATGGTTTCATTTTTATGCCAAAGAACAATGGGACCCATGCCATTTACCGAAACAACCTCTCCTTGGCCACTGATTTCATTATCAGAGACTTCCTCGTCAAAGTCAACTTCCAGTGCTCCTACCCACTGGACATGAAGACTAGCCTCCAAACCGCGCTGCACCCTATTGTAAGGTATGATCACACACACAATCTATGATGCCCACACAGAGATGCCACTTGAGGAGCTTCCACTCACCAAATTTCTGTATTGTAGCTAAGAACACACAGCATGATCAAGGCACCTGTGAACAGTAAAGAGTTTTACTAGGAAGTGATGCTGTACCATGAATCAGTACTTAAAATGTGATCAGGAAACAAAATTTCAGACCAGTTCATTCATCTTGAGCAGAAAGGCACCAAACAACTAATCATAGCAACAGTCATAATTGATAATCATTTGCAAATCAGACAATGTGGTGCAGGAGAAACATGGGGTGCTTTGGGTCAGTGGATATGGGTCCCAGTCCTGATCTTTGTGGGATAGAAATTGAAAGGGAGCAGGAGACTTTCCTGCAGGCTTGAGATTTAAGCCAAATCTACCTTTGAAGAAACAGCACCTACACTCATGCAAAATAAAATGAAAAAACAGAGTTGGGCAGTGGTAGCACATGCCTTTAATCCCAGTACTCAGGAGGCAGAGGCAGGCAGATTTCTGTGAGTTTGAGGCCAACCTAGTCTGCAGAATGAGTTTCAGGACAGCCAGGGCTGTTAAACAGAGAAACCCTATCTGGGGCTGGGGGGAGGGGTAGGGGTGGAGAAAGAAACAGCAGTTTGGGTGTGATTCGATCCAGCTAATACTTTTGTTTGCATTTTCTTTATCACTGCACCTTTTTTCCTGGAATGAAGCTTATTGAACTACGTGTTGTACAGCTCTATAATTGCCAAGGGATTTTTCTAAACTGTCAGCCAGAAATTAAGGGTGCCTGTCCCAGCCCCTGATTGCTTCCTGGGCTCACAGAATTGCGGGATAAGGATTTAAAAAGTCAAAGTTCAGAGGTTTGCAGGTTACATCAGTTGGAGCCCATGTTCATAAATATAAAAAATGAAAGTCATTTATCTTGTTCAAACTGGTTCAGCTAAAGATTGTGGGATGGAGGGGAGAGACATAAAGCTAAAAATTGTGAGCCTGTTAAAAGATGATCCTAAGCCCTGTTACCTAGGTTACAAGATGGTGCTGTGTCCTAACCTGATTTCCTTGAGTAGGAGCTTGATGTAGCTGCCACACAGGGGGAGATGGGTGCTAATTCTGGACACAGGCTTGCCTGTCTGTCAAGTTCGGGGTTTAGATGCCAATAAGTGATCTGTTTCAATGGATTATCAACTCGTTCATTTAGAGGTCAGAAATGCATCTTTCCCCCCATAACTTTATACTAGTGCAGGACTTGATTTATTTGCTTTTTTTTTCTGGTCAGAGCCTGATGTTTCCACTCTTATGGCTTCCCTTGTTTCAGTTCCTTGAATATTGATGTGAGTGGGACAGGAGAATTCACTGTCAGGATAGCCCTCTTCCAAGACCAGAGCTACACACACCCATATGAAGGGGCCAACTTGGTGCTTCCAGTGGAGTCTATGCTCTATGTGGGGGCCATCTTGGATAGAGGAGACACATCCAGCTTCAAGCTGTTGCTGAGGAACTGCTATGCCACCCCCACAGAAGACAGGAATGACCCCGTGAAGTATTTCATCATCAGAGACAGGTATCAGGATTAGTTGCTTTTGTTTGCTTGTTTTGTTTTTATTTGTTTGTGTTTTTGTTTTTTGTTTTTGTTTTTTTTTTACCATAGCTAAGTTTTGGGTAAAAATGTTATCTCATCCATTGCTGGTCGAGGTGTTAATTGGTTCACTTCATTTGAAAATAATTTGCCATTACATATTACAAGCATCCTGTTTGATCTTGGAATGTTATTCCTGATATTTTAGCCTAAAGTATTAAAATAAACTGGATGGATGGAATACAGAAATGCAAATAATTTTCCATTTCAGTATTATTGGTAACTTTTTATTAAGTTTACTGTTAAAATATAGCTCAATTGAGTAATAATGGACCATTATATAGATGTTTACATTGATTAAAGTGAACATATTACAAATAGTGTAGGACAAGATATTGTATGTTATTTAATGATAAGGCAAAGGAAATGTCTACCTGGAGGTCACAGTTCAAATATTAATGATACTTGTTGATATTCATCCTTGAGCTCAACTGTGTACCAAGCTCTGTAATGAGAAATTGTACACAGTGGCCTCACTAAGTGCTCTTATCAATTCTATGAAGTTATACCTTTGCCCTTTTCATTCTCCTAGCTGCCCAAATAAACGTGATTCCACCATCAATGTGGAGGAGAATGGGGTGTCCTCAGAAAGCCGATTTGCAGTACAGATGTTCATGTTTGCTGGAAATTATGACCTAGTTTTCCTGCATTGTGAGGTTCACCTGTGTGACTCCACTAAGGAAGAGTGTGAACCAGTGAGTGTTTCTTTGGACTGGTCCCCAGTTGACTCTCCACATACATTTATTGGGTTTACAGATAGATGTATGGGTGGAAAGAAAGATGGATAAATGAATAAATAGAAGGGAGGAAGGGAGAAAGAGGGGAAGAAGAAGGGAGAGAAGAAGAGAGGTGAGGAAGGAAGAAAGTTGTATGTATGATGTACGTATGTATGAATGAATGGATACTTGAAAATGTGGAAAGAAAGAAGAGTGAGTGGCTGGATATAAGGAAGAGAGTAAAAATGAAAGAAAGACAGAAAGACTTTGAGCATAGCCAATTGTCCATTTATGAGTAATTATTGTCTCTTCACAAGGCATATCAGCTTTCCTTGGCATAACATCTATTATGAATATTATGATATTACAGGTTAAGCATTACTGATTCAAACATTTCGAATCCAAACTGTTCCAATTTCTTAAAGTTTTGGAGGGAAAAGATGAAGCTCAAAAATTTTCAGACTTTTGAAAAAGTTGGGTTACAGATTCTCAGATTATAAATGACTAATTTTTAAAGACTGTAAATGTTCCAAAATCTGAGAAACTCCCAAATGCGAAATAGGTCTAGACCTCAGGATTGCAATGAGGGTGGAATGTGATCCTGTGGTAAAGGCTTTTCAGTCATTTCTCTGTGTCGAGCTCTGCACCAAAGCTCCCACTTTTTTTACTTGAGGTCCCACAATGACTGTTTAATCAAGCCTCACTATGCAGTTGAAAAAACTGAAGCTCAGAAAAGTTTCTGACACAGCCACACGGGACTAGAACATCAAAATTGGAATGTTCTTCATCTGAGCTGTGATTTAGATGCACATACTTTTACTCCTAATGGGCACTGTTTGAATGGCTTATATTCATCAGGTGCTTACAATGTGTCTATATGTTGCTATTACACTTCATTTTAACGTTGAAAACCAGGTGGGCAAAGCTGGGGAGATCAGAATGGTAAAATGCTTGCTATATAAGCCCAAGAATCTGGGTTTGGATCACCAGAACCCAAATGAAAACAAGGATGGTGGCTTGTGTCTGTACTCTAAGTGTTGGGAGGGTAGAGACAGAAGGATTCTGGGGTCTCACTAGATCACTAGCCTAACCAAAAGGACACTTTTGGTTCACTGAGAGAACTTGTACCAAAAAATAAGATGACAGCAATACAGAAAGACACTTGATGTCAATCCTTGGATTCCACACATGCTTGCATACAGAATGAATGAATGCATGCATGAATGAATGAATGGATAGCTAAATCAAACCAGATATGAATTATTTGATCATAGATAGATAGACATTTGTCCCAATTATACAATAGAGGATAGAAATGAGAGTCAAACCAGGTATGTTAAGTCATGACTGTGAATTTTCATGGTTGAAAGAAACTACAGTATCAAAGAAATGACATATGATGGGATATCCAAGTGCTTAGATAACAGATCCACTGATGTCCATACCCATGGCAACATGCACACAGGGACCAGGTACTTACATTTTGATATAACAAGAGTTCTATGTCTTCACAGACTTGCCCTATAAATCAACTCCGCAGAAATGGACCAGGCATTAACTTGGCTCAGGTTCTAGATTTAGGACCCATTGCTAAGAAAGGTAAGTAAGTGGGAGAGCTCTGGTGCAGGAACAGATGTCTAAATGCTGATAATTAACTTTAGATGTGTGGGGTCACCAATGCTAATCACCCTGGGTTTTTCTGCTCTCTCTCACTCCACCCATCATTGATGAATGTGCCTTTCTATGAGGTGGCCATCTTGGTATTTATGGTGGTGGCTATGTATTGGAAATAAGCTGTAACTCTTGCATTCATCAGTATACTTAATCCTCCCATAACTGTACCTATTTAGTTGGTTAGAATCCAAGGCTCCAAGAGATCAATAGATTCACCTGAGATTACTTGCTTATGAGTGGCTGGAGTTAGAAGGAACCCAGATGAGTCTGACTTCATTTCTTTTCCTAAAGCTTACACAGGGTCCTGTAATTCAGCCCCATTAGGGTGGATGTGCTTTCCAAAATTTAGCCACCATCCTCTGAAGATAGGATACAGAGGAAGCTATGCAACTACTCTATAACTCCTCATTCATCCTACACAAGTGTGTATAGTGCTGCCATGGTTTTTATTTCCACCTGAATGGAGGAGTCAAGAATGCCTCCTACCAAAAAAGGAAGAACTTTCTGCCTTGAAGAAATTAAGATGCAATGATGTTAATTCTCATTAAATAATATTTTTACCTGCACTCTGTGCTGAACAGCTTTATATGTATCATCAGCTTGGCTGCTTGTGGCAACCTCAGGAGGTCAGCACTGTTCCCTCTTCTACCTCTGGGATTAACAAGCTGAGCTGTCTCATGAAGAAGGTCTGCCTTGAGTGGTCCTGCCCCCTGTTGACCTCTCAACTTAAAGCCTTCTGTGGTGTCACATGACAACTCAGGCTTGTGCAGTGTCTCAGGACGACTTGAAGAGGAGGAATGATGGCCATCCACAGTGGAAACAAACACACAGTTCTGTTAGCTATCCATTGTTGTGACTAGATTGCTGAGGAAATGACTTCAAGAGGAAAGATCTGTGAGGGCTCATGATTTCAGAGGTCTTGGTCCATGGCTTTCCTCCATGTTCAGGGCCTCTAGTCAGGCAGAATGTCACAGAGGAAGAATGAGGCAGAACAAAGTCATTCAGTTCATTGCAACCATGAAGGGGAAGGTGAGATAAGGAGAAGTGGCAGGGGCAGGGAGTGAGTTCATGGAGCTTTCACCTTCCTCCTTTAAGCTATAGAACAGTATACACACATTCAGGGAAGTCTTTTACGCCTTCAGTTGATCTTTGCAAAATCCTCCACAGACACACCCAGAACTGTACTTTGCCATTTCCTAGGCACCCTTCGACCATTTTTAGTTGACAATAGAAAGTAACCATCATGCTGGAGTTGGAATCACAGCTCCGATAGTGTCTGAAAAAATTCAATGTAGAAAGTTCCTTGACATCACTAGGCTTGTGTTCCCATCAGCCAAATGGGAGATGAAGATGCTTTCTTCACAAACCCATTAGGGAAATGAGGTGGAAGCTGCATGGAATATGCTTAGACATGTGCCTGCCAGATAACCAAGCCACACAGTAAGGTCAGCTGGTAGAGTGGTGATCATGTCCAGGAGGACTGGGAGCAGCTATGGCTCCAGAACTGCAGTCATTAAAGCATGACCAAGGAGACACTCACCTTCTGCTCTTGCCCACAGGTGCTCAGACCTCGAGTGGGACTCCCAGAACTGCAGGTACATGGCTTCCTTATGCTTCTCACAGCACTGCCTTGACTCTTTGCTTCCATCCTCCAGCCCTTTAGACATCTATGCGTCCACTTCAAAGTGCCAGGCCCTGGTCTGGTACCACGATTAGTGAAATGATGCTAATCCAAGAATGGTTCTATAATCTAGCAGAGGAGATACTTGCTTAACAGCATGTATTTGCCAAGTGCTGCTCTGTGCCAGGAACTTCTCTAGGGACTGATAATTCTTTGCTGGTCAAGGCAGCTCAGATGTCTGCCCTCGTAGAGCTTATGTTCCAGGGTAAGAACTAGACATTACAAAGCAAAAAAAAAATTCAATTAGAAATAAAACATAGGTGGTATAATAGGAGGCTACAGGCATAAGTAATAAAGTCTTAAATCAGAGGAAAATTTATTTCTCAAACACATAAGTAAAATATTTGCATAAGAAAATTTATGACTGAGCCATCAATCAAAGATTCAAGCTTCTTCCAGCTTGCTCTTTTGGGTGTGGCCCTCATCTTTATGGTCTGAGATAGCAGCCAGGCTTCAAGATGGATGACCATGAAGTAACTCAATGAGTATTATAGAACATTCTTCTGGCTGGAATCTCACACCTCCATTTATATCTCATTGTTTATTATCTAGCTACATGGCTACACCTGGCTGCAAAGGAAATGAAATCTTTGTTTTCGATGGCCATGTTCCCAAACAATGTTTTGTGGTGTAAAGATCAAAGTAAGAAGATAGAGTGAGTCAGCACTGTTAGAAGAAATTATATTTGACCAAGAGAGAAAATGTCTCTAGATAAAGATTAGGTGAATGAAACCCTACAAGCAGAGGCAACAATCTCTGACTAAATAAATGAAACAGCATACACTGTTAGTGAAAGCAAGTAGACAGAGCAGCAATGCATAGAGACCTAATTAACTATACCAGAGACGGTCAAGAGAGTTTCACATGGTACAGATATCTAAGTGGGGTTTTGATGAATGACTTAGAATTTAAGACCAGAGACATTGAAAAATGTGTTTTGTACAAGGTGGGAAATATATTGTTTTTCTGTCCCTGGGAAGACAGATATTAGTGAACATAGACAGGAAAATGTTCCTTTTGTGTTCAAAACCTCAACTTTGTGGCACTCCAAATTTTTCCCAAATAAGTACAGCTCAGTGGTAACTTAAGATGGTATTCAGAAAAATAAGAGTTGCTGTGTGAGATGCACAGAGCACAGAGTAAAACCGCATTGAAGTCAGGGGCCTCAAGTCTCCTTCATTCCATTACTCCTTCAGATTGGCAAATTGACCAGGACTTTCTGGGGTGGGATGCAGACATTAGAACCTTCGAAAGGAGAAGAATGGAGCTGCTGAGAGGAAACAAGCTGCCACAAGAGGGCTCTGTAGTTCTCATAGTTTGCAATCACTTGGAATTACTTTTGATGCTTCAGAAATAACTGATTAACCATCTAAGACTCATTGTAAAAACTCTGTCATACATTTGTGTTTCTGAAAACTTTTTCTTCTCCACTCTTAGGACATCATCAAGTGACTTTGAATTGTTGGGATGGGGAGATGATGCTGTAATTTGTAGTAGTCTCAAAGGGGTTGACATGCTTATGCAACTGTCATCCAATATTTACCCCTCCTTAATACTGAACATTTAATCATGTATAGAACACACACACACACACACACACACACACACACACACACACACACACACACACACACACACAATCCTGATGTAAAAGTCTAATTTTCAAAGCTAACATTCATATAATACCACACCACATGCTAGGCACATGTTTTATATTTTATCTTATTGCAGCATTAGAGATTAAACCTAAAACAACACATTTTCCATGTAAACATTGTCAGTGAGCTATAGTTCCCGGTTCACAAATGCTATACCAAATGCTTGATATGAATTGATTCACTTAAACCTTATGAAATCTGATAAATCAATAGGTTCCATTAATAGTTACATTTTGTACATTGGGAAATTTGGGCACAGAGAAGTGTAATGTCTTGTTCACATATACCCAGGTAGTTGCAGAGCTGAGATTTTTAACTAAATAATCAAGCCTTAAAGATAGCACATTCCAATCCTTCCTGACGCTTCATTATTAGTCACTGTAAGTAACACTAGCTACTATAACCAATAACCCTAAATTCTTTTTGCCTTTGTGCTAGGAGTACATCTCTGATCTAGGAAGTTCTTAGAAAACCACTCTCCTCCTACCCTTTGGTAATTCCTGGTAACATCACTATGTCCTGTGAGTCAGATCTTGGACACTTAGCAAATGAGAGAGCATGCAGGAGGCTTTTTATGACTAGTCCTACAAATGGAATTTATAATTTCAATCCGCCTATCTGCAAAGAAGGCTGAGAAAACTGTCTCCCATGTGCCCAGAAAAAAAAAAAAAACAAAACAAAACAAAAAACAAACAAACACACAAAAAACAGTTGTCGTCTCAACCAAATCCAGGGCTGTATTACCTTCTTCTATAGCATGTGACAAGGAGGCCAGCTGGTATTGGCTGCTAAGCCCCAAAGCTAGGTGTTTGACTCATGTTTCTTGTGTTTCAGGGTTCCTGACGGCCTGGCCCATGCTTTTCCTGCCTGTCTTCCTGGCTCAGCTGTTCTGAGAGGCCAGCTGGGCATCTGGCCTAGAAGCTTGTGATCTTCCCTCTGGCAATGGCTCTTATCCACCCTTCGGTAGAGCTGGATCCCTCTGTGCATCATGTGAACAGTCTTGGTTCAAGGCTAGACTGGGTTTGGAGAAAGGGAAGAGCACTCTCCATTATGTTCCTCTTTATCTCGTCCTGAGGTTCTGCCAGCCTTTTTCATTGCCAACTTCCTCACTCATTAGTGAGGCTTGGGAAGAGAACCTAAATCAGCTTAGTGACTCTTTAGTACTAGTAATTAGTGGAAGTGCAATATGTATTGGTAACTTCTGGACAGAGGTGTCCTTTTAGTGGGTGGGAAATCCGTGATTCTTCCTAAATGTCTCCTGTCTTGACAGCCAGTGAATTGAAACACATTGACCCTTGCATTCATTTTCTCTGATGTGTTTTATTCTGCTCTAAACAGATGCATTGGAACATGTAATTGTGGGGAGGGGAGTGAGGGCTCTCAGAGGTGAGACTGGTACCACTACTCCTCTATGCTCTCCACCAGTGGTACCTAGAACTACACACATCTCTACACCTGGGCCTGGATGCTGGAGGGACTGCTTTATTTTGATGCAGCACTGCAATCACCCTGGGGAGCAGCACTTGCTGTTTTCATTGTAGTGTGCTCACTCCCTCAGGAGGACTAAGCCAGACCGAAAATGATGCATCAAATCCTGTTGTGGAACTCCAGAAACAAAGCCTAGAAGATAGATAACAACCCTCCCTGAAGACTTGTAATGGATTAGCACAACATACTTTACAAAGACTTGACCAGTGAGGAATGCTTCCTTTCTTCACAGCTCCACATGAGGCTTCCTGAAGAACAACAGAAGACAGGGTCAGAGCCTGGGTACTAAGCATGCCTGTATGCTGAGAGTTTCCAGTGCAAGGCCTTATTCACATAGGATGTGGTTCCAAAACACAAAGACTCACTCCAACTAACTCAGGCAAAAGGGATATACCAGATTCTAGCCTTACTGATTAAGATTTCTAGAGGTTATATTAAATAATGTGATGATGTTGGAGCAAGGAGACCAGGGGCAAGGAGTACGTCCTATTTGCATACACACTAGGAGTCAGATTGGAGAAGCCATGAGACACCACAGTTGGTCCATCTTTCCATCTGTCAGTCTTCCTGAAGATACCTGCTGGTACACCTGCTCATGTTCGTGTGTCCCTTGCATTTCAGTTGCACATAACTTCCTAGCTCACAGGAATGATCTAGCATCTTGCTGTCCCACACTCACACTGCCTTAGGACAACCCAGTTTGATGCTTGAATCAGGATGTGGGACCAATTAACACTAAGTATACTATGAGACAAACTTTATGGGTGTGTCTCAAAGGTTGTTATGGCCATGTACTGAAAGCCATATCTTCACATACAGAAAGCCCCACTTAAATCCTCGAGATTAACCACTTATATATTTATTATTAGCATGAATAACTTTACAATAATCAATACTTTTAACATGTACTAAGGGCATCCTACCTTCACATTAAATATCAAATGTAGGTACAATTATTCTGTTCAATTTAAAGATGAATGGTGGGGGATTATAGAGTTCAAATGTTGAGGTCAGGCATTTTGCCTAAGTAGACAGACTTTGGAGCTTTTATGTGTTCTTAGTTAACGTCTATGTTCTGCCTCCATTAATACAGCACACACAGAATAGCACTGCTTCATATGACTCATACATACATATATGCATACATACATACATAGAAAACGTGTGCATGTGTTCACTGTTCACTGATACATGTGAATATATGTATGAATTAGCAAACAGAAGCAAGCATACATACATTGATAAGCAAGCATATCAATACATTGATATTCAATGTTAACATGAATATTATCATATGTATTGCTCTTTAAGTACAAACATATACACAGACATACACCATACAGGGTGACTCACAGCTGAGCCTCATGCATGAATGTGCATGCATTCATGTGTATGCACACACACACACACACACACACACACACACACACCCATCACCACCACCACCACCACACCACCACCACCACCATACCACACCACACCACACCACACCATACCACGCCATGCCTGTAAGCCACAGGACCAAAATTCTTGATTCAAGTTTAGAGGCAGGCAGACTCCAGCCATGTATCCTTTCCTGTTAACTTTCTTCTTCCTCATTGGCTCCAAGTGCTGCCTAGTGAGGTACTGAATAAGAAAATGTCCAGTCCAGGAAGGCACACTTGATAATGTGTTCTGGGTTAACATGCTCTGTGCCCAGAGCCTGGGAGCTCTGTAGTAGAAGGACGATGGAAATAATGAGAAAAAAGCTAACTCACAAAAACTGACAGTCCTGATGGAATCTCAACAGCTGGTGGAAAATACTGGTGCACCAGGCACCGAGCACAGGGCACCAGGCACAGGGCACAGAGCAGTTTTGCCCTCTGGGGGTTCAGAGTCTCCTTAACAAAACAGGCCGTGCAGATTACAGGCAGCCAAAGCTAAGCAAAACTTGTTCATCTTGTGGAGGAGGAAACTTCCCTGTCCCAGTGAGCCTTTCATTCTGTAGGTTGGAACTGAGGTTCAGAAGAGAAGTGGTGTGTTCATTCTTTATCCCTTATGAAATGTGCATGACAAGGAAGGCATAAAAGAAGCATGGGCAGAGATACAGTTAGTGTGCTGAAGTGGATGTGGAATCAGGGCCTCAGAGCATCAGGTGCACTCAGCCTACCCCATTTTGTTGTCCCTGCCCCTTATTCTTCCTTCCCCAGCCTCTTCCTCCAGTGAAGGGCTGGGATCAGCCTTTTATTTTCCTTTCTCATCGCCTTAGGCTCATCTGCTAAGACTGTGATATCCACTCATGTTACAGCAGGTCTCCCCGCCGGCCTCCTGGTCCTGCCGCCATTGTCCTGCAACCACGTGTGCCCCAAATAACACTCAGAGACTCTGTATTTGATACAATTCTGTTGGCCAATTACCATTATTGTTTATGGGCTAGCTCTGCCTTAATTATTAACCCATTTCTACTTATCTAAGTATTTCCACGTGGTCGTCTTATCGGGGAGCCGCGCGGCAGGCTTCCTGCTTCTTCCTGGGCTACATCTCCACTCCACCCTACTACTTCCTCTTTCCTCCTTCTGGGCGCCTAGCCCCGCCTATCTTGTTTCCTATTGGCCACAGGGCTTTATTAACCAGTATGAGAAACATATATACAGAATAACATCTCCCATCATCTCCTCTTTTCTGTCTAAAGTAAAAGAAGGGGTTTAACCTTAACATAGCAAAATATATCATATAACAGTTATCAAATAAGAATCACAGTTAACAATATTTAGTCCATTAACATTTTGTAAGACTTAAAGAAAATATCATCTATCCTATCTTTGTGAGTCTAAAGACCTATATGTAACTTATCTTTAATCCTAACTAAGGAAAACTATAGTCATAACTACCTGTCTTCAACTCCATCAAAGACCACAGAAGGATAATATATAAACTCTATAAATGACAGAGACAACTCATTGCCTGGTCAGTCACCCGAAGTTCTTCTGTAATGTTCCATCTTCAGCCCATAGGCCATAGTGTGTGTCCAGACTCCTCAACAAAGTAGAAAACTTTTCTCTGTGTCCTGTAGACTGTCTGGCTGTCTGGCAGCCTCTTCCATGAAGCAGGAACCCTGTAGCAATGTCTATCTTGCATCAGCAGTCATCTTTTTGTGGGTCCTGCATGTCCAGTTTCTACAACATAAAGTCAAACAGTCCAGAAGAACAGTACCTTGCTCAAATGGCTAGTCTTGCCATATTAGAAGCAAACTCCATAATGTGTTTTTTTGATGTCCATCTTCCTTTCTTCTGTAGGTGGTGTTACCAGGAGCAGTTATGCTTCATTGTCAAGAAAAACCCTAAACCATTTTAAATGCCATATTCTGTAGGTCTTTGAAAGGTTTGAAGAATGCCTATTCATCTCAAATACATCTCTGCATATCTAGAAATCCTAACTAACTTAACTCCAAGTTTGACTATCATAGGTAACTCTCTATAATCTGTACTAAATTATACATTACATTTTTCCAATGAGCTATATAAACATAATACCTAAAACAAGAGGAGAAATATACATATCATAAAATTGACCTTAAATTGTATCAATAAAAGAAAATCCATTCCAAAGCAAAGTATTCATATCATAACACTCACTTTGCTCAGCACTGTGGCCCTGCTCTTTCCTGAGCTGTTGCCATCTCCTCCCTGGAACACTAAGCTCTTCCTAATTGATTTTTTTCCAGGTTCATCCCTCCCATGCAGTCTCTAGAGTTCATAAGCATTTAAAACAAATTTACTGATTTCAATCTCTCCACCTTCTATGGCACGAGTGGGAAGAATTTTGACTACTTGAAACAAAAGCCTGCCACCTTCTGTGCCATTACCCCACTCTCCCAATTTGCCTCTTATGCTCACCGCCTCCATAAACCACACTGTAGCTTCTGGCATTTTCCCGAGCTGTCCTGTCTCAGGCCATCTTACCTTGCTAGTGATGTTCTTATTCCTTTCCTCACACTGGAAGTGTCAAACTTCATGATGTGACTTTGGGATCCTTCGCCCTGTTGTGTGATTTAGAGCTGATACCTTGCTAAGTTTGTGACCCCTCTTCTACAAATGCTTATGTATGTTCACTCATATCATCTGTCCCACACACTCCACCCTGCATATCAGACTACTGGTTTCTTGAGGATAGGGACTTTATGTATTCAAACACATTTGGCTAAGTAATGAAGAGTCAGGCTGCCTTCTTCCTTGCTTTCTGCTCCTCCTAAATAATCATGCTGTCCTCTTTTGTAAGGAGGACAAACAGACATATAGCTTAATTTTAGAAATAATGGAGATATACTCAATTAGATAATTATTTTTTTAAAAAAGTCAGTTCAGAATTCTGGACTCTTCTGAAGACATTCATTCCACTTCTGCCTTATAGAAGGTGAATTTCTTTTTCCATTTACCTCCCATTGACTGTGGCTTTGGGAGAGGTTGGGTGAAAGTTTGAGGGAGTTCTTAAAAAACATTTTACTTACTCTTTTATAGTTTCCTACATGTACATAACACATTCTGGCCATACTTACTTCCATCTTCTTTTAGCCTCTTTTACACACCCTCACTATCCCTCCTTCCTCTCATCAAGTCCCCACTCTACTTTCAAGCCTTTTGTTTCTGTTTCTGTTTTGTGACCCACTGGATTTAACCAAGGCACTTACCCACCAGAGCACAAGTAAATCCCCAGTAGCTACTTCACTAAAGACAATGACTTCTTCTCCCCTAGTAGCTCTCAATCCACTATCTGCCATTAGCTTCCCCAGGCAGGGCAAGCCTTATGACTCCTCCTCATCACGAACTGAATCAGGGAAGAGTGGGTGAATAAGGAGGAAGGTTGTGCTCCTTTCTATAATTAAACTGAAAAGTGCTTGAGGTTCAGACCAAAATAGTAGTTATTGGTAGAGAGCCAGTCAAGAGAAACACAAGGGTAGAGGGTGGTTATTATTTACTTGAAAAATGTGAAGGGAACAAACTTATTACAAGTTTGGAAAACTTAACTTTGGTCCAGAACTTAATGCATGCAGTAGACAATCACCAATCAAATCTTGGGAAGTGCATAGTATCAGAAAAGACATGTGGAGGCTTGGGATATAGCTCAGCAGTAGAGCACTTGTCTAGAATGCACAAGGCCATATATTCAATTAAAAACACAAATTTTTGTTGGGGACCAAGTGACATGCTATATTCTTGGAGGCCCTTTCTGGAAGCAAAACTAGCTTTGTTTTCATAAAACATTTTGTGAGTTGACCATGCTGGCAAGGGATAGGTAGGCCTGTTTGAATGTTTTATTCAATTTCTAAATTGGCTCTAGGTTGATTGAGAAAAGCTAATTTTAAGGGACTGAACCTTTGTCCTCCAGTCTCCAGGCTATCCATGCAAATGTGCCCTTTTTATGCATAAAAAGGAATTAGCTGCAACTTGAAAGTTGCCAGAGACAAAAACTGTGAAGTAATTTTGCAATGTATCATGAGGAAGACAATTGGCAGTATCACCACCATCAATCATCATAACTATTGTAATTCTCATCAGAATGAGTGACAACAGCTTCTCAAGACTCATTATTTACCCTCTTATCTACTATATATGACCAAAAGGCCATCCTTGAAAATCAGGTTTTCACAGTACCCACAAATAAGACAGAATATTTTAGGGTATCTCTAACCAAACAAGTAAAAGACCTGTATGACAAGAACTTTAAATCTTTGAAGAAAGAAATTGAAGAAGATATCAAAAAAAAAAAAAAATTGGAAGGATCTCCCATGCTCTTGGACAGATAAGATTAACATAGTAAAAATGGCAGTCTTACCTAAAGCAATATACAGATTCAGTGTAATCCCCATCAAAATTGCATCACAATTCTTCACAGACCTTGAAAGAATAATACTCAACTTCATATGGAAAAACAAAAAGCCTGGGATAGCTAATAAAGGAACCTCTGGAAGCATCACTATCCCTGACTTCAAACTCTACTATAGAGCTATAGTAATTAAAATAGCTTGGTACTGGCATAAAAACAGACATATGGATCAATGGAATTTAATTGAAGACCCTGGCATTAATTCACAGGCCCATGAACACCTGATTTTTGAAAAAGAAGCCAAAATTGTACAGTGGGAAAAAGAAAATACCTTCAACAAATGGTGTTGGCATAATTGGATGTCAACATGTAGAAGAATGCAAATAGACCCATAACTATTGCCATGCACATAACACCAGACCAAATGGATCAAAGACTTCAACATAAAACCAACCACACTGAACCTCTTAGAACAGAAAGTGGGAAGTAGCCTTGAACACATTGACACAGAAGACCATTTCCTAAATATAGTGCCAGAAGCACAGACACTGAGAGCAAAAATTAATAAATAGGACCTTCTGAAACTAAGAAATTTCTGTAAGGCAAAGGACAAAATGGCAGCCTACATAATGGGAAAAGATCTTCACCAATCCCACATCTGACAGAGGGATTATCTCCAAAATATATAAAGAACTCAAGAAATTAGGCATCAAAATACAAAACAATCTAATTAAAAAATGGTATACAGGTCTAAACAGGGAATTCTCAACAGAAGAAATTCAAATGGCTGAAAGACATTTAAGGAATCACTCAACATCCTTAGCCATCAGGGAAATGCAAATCAAATGATTCTGAGGTATCATCTTACACATGTCAGAATGGCTTAGGCCAAAAATATTAAGGACACTGTATCAAAAACACTGAGGACATGCATGGATGTGGAGTAAGGGGAAACACTCCTCCACTGCTGGTGAGAGTGCAAACTTGTACAGCCACTTTGGAAATCAGTGTCATGGTTTCTCAGAAAATTGGAAATCAATCTACCTCAAAACCCAGAAATACCACTCTTGGGCATATACCCAAAGGATGCACTATAGGAACATTTGCTCAACTATATTCATAGCACCATTATGGGTAGAACCAGAACCTGGAGACAACCTAGATGCCCCTCAACCAAAATATGGATAAAGAAATGTGGTACATTTATACAATAAAGTATTACTCAGCAGTAAATAAAAAGCAATGACATCTTGAAATGTGCAGACAAATGGATGGAACTAGAAAAAACATACTGAGTGAGATCCAGAAAGACAAACACAGTATGTACTCACTCATAATTGGATATTAGATATAAAGAAAAGGATAACCGGGCTACAATCCATAACCCCTGAGAAGCTAGGTAACAAGGAGTACCCTAAGAGAGATGTGCATAGATGCCCCTGGGAAGGGGAAATAGATAAGATCTTCTGAGTAAATTGGAAGTTCATGGTGGGGTGAGGGGAGGTAAGGGAGGATGAAGGGAAAAGGGAGAGGAGAATGTGAGGGGATAGAATTGTGATGGTTGAATTGTGTGAGGGACAATTGAGTGATCTCTTGAGAAGGAGATCAAGGAAAGAGAAATCTTTCCTTGAAGGATTAGAAGGAGCCATTATGGGATTAGGGAGAAATTTGGTACTAGGGAAACTCTCAGGAATCTACAAAGATGACTCCAGCTAAGACTCCTAGCAATAGTGGAAAGGGTGCCTGAACTGACCTCCTCCTGTAATCAGATTAATGACCACCCTGATTGGATCATAGAATCTTCATCCAGTATCTGATGGAAACAAATGCAGAGATCCACAGCTAAGACCAGGCAGAGCTCCTGAAGTTCAATTGAAGAGAAGGAAGAGGAATTATTTGAGCAAAGGGATCAAGATCGTGATGGAGAAACCCATGGAGACAGCTGACCCCAGCTAGGGGCAACTCAGTGAGTCTGGTAGCTGGAGTGGTAGCTGGGGAACCCGCATAGGACAGAACTAGGTCCTATGAATATGGGTGACAGTTCTACGACTTGTCTGTGGGGCCACTGACAGTGGGACCAGGAATATCCTTAGTGCATGAATTGACTTTTTGGATTCCATTCCCTATGGAGGGATGCTTTGCTCAGCCTAGATTGGGTGGGGGGTTGTGTTGTGTGCATGTGTGTGGCTTGGTCTTGCCAGACTTTGTTGACTACCCATGGGAGGTCTTACCCTTACTGAGGAGTGAATGGGGAGCTGGGTAGGGAAGGGGTGGCAGAGTGAGAGGAGGGGAGGGAGGGGGAACTGCAATTGGTATGTAAAATAAGAAAAGAACTTTAAATGAAAAAAGAAGTGAAGGCTTTAAGAGCTCATCATTACATACATTAAATATCTTTTATGAGCCCATTGTTATGTGTACTGAATATCCTTTATGAGCCCAACATTATGTGCATTGTGGTTTCATTTTTGTCGTGGTGATAAAATACCCGACGGAAGCATCTTTAAGAAAGGATTTATTTGACTGCAGTTCCAGGCCACAGCCCATAATGGGGAAGTCAAGGCTCACTCATGTCCACAGTCAAGCACAGAAGGAAATGAATATATACACACTTTCTAGCGCTCAATTCACTCTCTACCACTCATTACACTTACACACTTTAGGACCCCCTCCTTAGGGACTAGTGGCACCCAAAGCAGGCTGGGCTTTCCCACAGTAACTAGTATAATTGAGATAACCCCCCAGCCCTGCAGGCAGGACCGCAGGCCGACCTGATCCATGTAGTCCTTCATTGCAACTCTCTACCCAGGTGATCTCAGACTGTTTTGACAATCAGCACTGACCATCATGCATGCCAATTAAGTGCCCTCTGTCCCCAAACTGGGTTAGAACTAGAAAGCTATAGACTCTACATTGGACCTATTTCTGGAGGACAAGGGTGAGCTCATCACTGGCTCAGAAAGGTTCTTCAGGTGGTGCTTGTGCTGCCTCACTTCCCAGGGTGGCTACCTCTTACCCTTTATAAGACATGGTGTTATACAACAAAGGAAGTTCTGGGTGTGAGGGGGAAAGCCTACTCTCCACACTGACACACTGCTCAAAGTGATTCTCCTCTTAATATATGTCACGACTGTTTCCTCTCTCCCGCAAGAGACTTTCAGTCTTTTCATTAGTAGATGGATGTGTCCTAGAAAAGCATGGCATTTGATTACTATATTTTGAATTTTAAAAAATAACATTTTCCATCATTTAACACATGCTATATAGTTTGAGAATGCTTAGAATGTAAAAACAAGCCTGTCAAACATTACATATTGTTTGATTAAATCTTTAACTCAATACTCAATAGTCCTTGAACACGGGGCTATTATTCCATTTTATATAGGAGGAAATAGGACGACAGAGAAGTTTAAGGGATATCCCCAATGTCATACTAATATCACATGCCTGCCATTTATTTAGTGCCTGTATGTGAGACAGTACATAAAAGGTCACACTTTGCAGTTGAGACACAGATTCAGAAGGACAATGTCACTTGCCCAAGACAACATAGTTCATAGGAGTCCAACTATAAAGATGTAACTCAGTTGATCTTCCTTGACATAGTACCTCCCTGTATGTCCCTTGATTGTCTATGATAGGAAAACCCTGCCTCAGAGTTTTGCCAAGTTGTCTGTATACATGCACATATGCAGACACACACACAACACACACACACACACACACACACACACACACACACACACACACACACACACAAATATGTGCATGCATGCATGTATATGAGTGCCCATGTGCTTGTGAATGTGTGTGGTAACAGTCACCAGTTCTGGCAATATTAAAACCACTCTTCCTGAGACATCATTAAGATCCCTTCACTCCAAGCAGGAACTCAGAAGGGACATTGGACCTCAGAGACCCAGAAGAACGTCACTGATGATCTAATCCAAGCTCCTCTCTGTCCCCAAGGAGAGTGACACCCTGAGTGCATTGGAATTGGAACACAGCAACTCATGCTCAGTATGACTTCTACTAATGTAAATGTTCAAGCACCCTGCTTGCCTTCCCTGAAGTCACTGTAAATGAAGATGCTTGACAATCTGATTCTTCCATTGACAAGCTATCTATTTCAAAGCCTTCTCCCCCAGCACAGCTATCTTTAACATGGATGGTGCTATCCCAAGACAAAGTCCCTCTGATAACCTTGGCCTCAGAACCCTCCAGTTAGATTAGAACCTGAAAGAATACCTCTGTAATCCTGAAAATCCCAGGCAGAAAGGAGGATCAAGGTCAAAGAGGAACAGAAAGAGGACTTGGCCTTCCTTGCTTCTTTGGGGCCCTAATTGAGGATCCCAGTGAGGCAGCTCATTCCTTAGGTGCTCAGATCAACTGGTTTGCTCTGCCATGGTCTCCTGTCCAGCTGAGGCTTATGAGGTAGAAGGTAAGCACTTAGGGTCTCATCTTCAAAACAGCCATGTCTGTTATTTCTGCTGGTGATGAAGCAGGGACAACTGTGATTAACAAAGTGAGGTCAGTCCACAGCCATAGAATACCTTCGCTATATTTCACTGGCATATAATACGCACCACATGCCCATGTCTCTCTGTGCAGTGAACACTCCTGTCACTGATACCCACTTTCTGAAATCAGCCAGATGCAGTGATCCACATTTGTAACCCTAGCCCAGTGGAACAGAAGGATCTTGAATTCAAAGCCAGTCAGGGCTACATAGCAAAGCCCTGTCTCACAGAAAGTAAAATACAACAGTAGATACTCCCCAGGAGCTATCCTTTACTTCTTTAGTCTTTACACCTCCCCAGGCTAACCATTTTCTCCTCCTAAAGCTTTGTCTATTTTTGAAATTTCTCCAAAATGAATCAAACAATAGAGACCTCCGAGCCAGCATTTTATGTTCAAGTTACCTTTGTAAGTTGTGTACTGTTTGTTGTGTTTAATTACACTTTGATCATTCTAATTGCTGACATCTTTATTGGAAGAATAGAGCTCACTTTACTGATGTTTATTGATCTGTTCTATTGTTGATGGGAATGTATGTTGTTTCCAGTTTTCAGCTATAGAGGCTCATCAGACTCATTTATGTCGTGGTGTGTATATTCAGTTTTAAATCTGTTGCCAAGTCATTCCCCAAATGTATTCTAGACATGTTGACCTAAACATTCCAAGACCCAGTAGCACCCAGTAATAACTGAAGACTCCATGCTCTTTGTTTCTTTGAATCATCACATGAACAAGTCTTCATTCTGTAGCCTCATACAGACACAACCCCTCTCAAGCAGGCCCTGGGGTTCTTATACACAACACTTTATAGACAGCAGCTAGTCCATAAGTTCTTTATTCCTAAGCAAATGTTGGCTTACACTGCTTTGCTGCAATGGTCATAAATCTCTTTCTCTAAGCTCCTGTGATTCCCAGAAGTTATTTTCCCAACTCTTGATCCAGGGGTTCTAAACCTCCCCACAGGAGGAGGACAGGTGACAAGCTGATTTTCTATAGGCCTCCTGCAGAGAACTTCTGAGTTCTGTTCACCCCTGCTCTCTATTGAATGGTCGATAGAGGGCACTGTCAGAACACAGCCATAGGAGGAGCACAGCCGAGGTACCAGATCCACAACAGCTATTGCCTGAAGGGATTTGCAAAACCTATCTAGTTCCAAACCTTTATTTTACAGATGAGCAAACAGATACCCAGCCAGGAGACATGATTTGCCCAAGGTCATATGGCTACTGTGTGGGGAGTGGTGATGACTCTTAGCCCCTTGGCATTCCCCACCATGAGGAGTAGTTGCCAAGCACCTAGTGAGACAGCCACCCTGGAGCTGCAGCCTTGAGCCTGCCACAGCCTGTTTCCAAGCCCCCCAATGCTAAAGTGTTCACCTTCCTCCTAGAACAGCGGGAAAAGAGCTAGATGCTGGAGGCAGACACAGCTTCTTTGGTTCCATGATTTTTTTAGAAAGGGATTTGTTTGTTTGTTTGTTTTTATTATGGGAAACATAACAGTACCCAGTACTGTGCTGAATAGAATGATTTTTGAGACTTGATTACTTCTTTTCTGAGAATCTCCTGGCCTCCAAATTCCCACACCTCTGTCACTTACCTGCCCACCACAACACCCATTTTATAACCCCCACAGCTCTGAGCTTATCTTTACAGCCACTCTGCTTATTTACTCATCTGCCTTTATGTGACATGCTCCAATGCTTCCAAGTCAGCTCCAAATTCTGTGGATTAAGAATCTGAATTAGACAGGCCTGAGTTCAAACTCCAACTTGCTGTGTGCTTACCAGCAATATGGCCTCTGATCATTCCCAGAAGCCATTCTCCCTCCCTTTGTTAAGTGTGTAAAGTTTGTAAAGTGTAAAGAGCTTAGTCCTAGCTAGCTTTTGATTGCTTTGGTCTCTGGGTAATAACCCCAAGAGAGAAGGATTCATTTCATGTGTTGGAAGAAGAGTCAAATGTTCTGAGGAAATATTGAGATGGGACACTGTGATGCAGTCTATACTTAACATGAGCAAGGCATTGGGTTCAATTCCCAGCACCCTCTGCCAAATGATCTGAAGTACTGGGGGTGGGGGCAAGGAGAATATATTGACATTACCCCTATTGTGAAGTCATGGTTTTCTAGACACAAATTGAATCAAGGAAAATGGGAAGACTCGATTCCAGGAGATGAATTCCAGCATCCACATTGTTGACCATTACCTTTAAAAAAATAATTACATATGTTCCCTCAAGTTCTGTCACATGGTTGCAATTGACAAGCCATTGAACTTGGATCTCACCTGCTTTAATTCTAGCATACTTCAAGCTCAGCATTACCCATCATGTGAGAGCTGAAGCAGTGGAGCCTCAAAGATGTTGTACTGTGTTCTCACAGCTGGGCACAGTGTGGAGGAAGCCTGATTCTAAATCCTCAGCTATTCTTCTATGGTTTGTTTTCACAGCTGGAACAGCCTACCCTGTTCTTACTGACAGTCCCTGGAATCCAGATGAAAAATGACCAATGTGCTGCCAGGGAGTCTTCAAACTCTGCAGAGGGACCCTGGAGGACAGGCTCATGGGAGAACTCCATTCATTCTGGATGTGTCTATGTGTCTACTTCCTGGTATCTTCTGGGGAGTTTTTTTTTTTGTTTTTTTTTTTTTGTTTTTTTTTTTTTTTGTGCCCAAGCTAAATCCCAAGGCTGTCACTTCCACTTGTCTTGATCTTCCTTGCAAACATGATCCCTGCAGCCCAGAAGTCCTCAGCCTCAGCAACCAGGCCCATAAATAGCTCGTTGGCTTTTCACTTCCCATCAGCACCCAGCGAACAGATCACTATGGGTAAGTGCTCCACACCTTTTGAAATTCACTTCTATGATATGCACTGAACTGAGGTGATGTCTATGTGTCTTCCTACCTCTGTAAGTTGTAAACACTTATAGAGAGTGAACCATTTGATTCCCCCCAAGCATCTTCTACAGAATCTGACACTTAAAAATACTATATAAATGCTTGCTGTGAGGAGAGGGAGATTGATGGGTGGTTGGATGGGTAGGAGGGTATATGGTTAAATAGATGAAAGATGAACATACATGGGTAGGCAGATGAGGGATGGGTGGTAACAACTTCTTTGTTGTCATGGTAAATACCATGACCAAAATCAACTTGATTAGGAGAAAGTTTCATCTTACATCTTACAGTCCATCATTGAAGGACACCAAGGCAGGAACAAAAGGCAGGAGCTTAAAGCAGAAACTATGAAGGAATGCTGGTTACTGGCATTCTGTCTCTGTGTTCCTTAGCTTGCTTTCTTATGCAGCCCAGACCCACCCGACTAGTACAGAACTTTCCCACATCAATCATCAATCAAGACAATTTCTCACAGACATACCCACAGGTCAGTAATGAAGGAAATCTCCTCCTAAGGTTCTGTCTCCTCAGGTGATTCTATTTTGTGTTAAGATGACAAAAAATGACAACTATATTTTTATAGATAGATTGATGGATAATTAAATGGGTATATAAGTGAGATGAATGGATGCTATGTAGATAGCTGGATAAAGAACACATGGGTAGCTAGATGGGTAGGTGGTTGTATTGATGGATGGGCAAATGAATAGATCAATGAATAATTGTGGAGGGAATGGGTGGACAGAGCAGCAGGTATACAGATGGGTGGATTGGGGGAGCATCAAAAAATAGGTGAATGCATGCATAAGTAGATTATGGGCAAGTGTGAAAGGAATGGATGGGCGGATAGCTGAAAGGATATGTGGGTGAATAGGTGGATAGATGATATATAGGTATGTATATATTCATATATTCATGAGAGGATGAATGGATAGGTAAGTGATTATGTCAGGTACCATCATGTCAGCTATGCCTCATCTCTGTTAATGTCTTCCCATCACTTTTCTAATAAATCCAAGTTCCTTCCCAAAGCGTCTATGGCCCAGCCAAGTGCAGTATCTTGAGCATTTCAGCCTTAATGAATGCCACCTTCCTCCTTACTAGAGATCTTCTGACACTGTAGCCATCTTTCATTTTCCATAATGAGTCCAGTTCTCCTCTGCCTCCATAGCTGCCTAAATCTCCTGTTCTCTGTCTAGGGTGCAATTCCTTTGACTTCAAATAATGGGCTTCTTCCTTCTTTGTAGTTGAGTTTCAAAGAATTAAATTCTTGAGGGAGTTTCTTCTCACATCTTCCATCTAAGTTATATCCTTCTCATCTTCACCACAGCCCCTCTGAACCTTATCCACATTATTACAACACTTATTTGAACATTTGCAACATTTGAATTATTTGTCAGTGGCTATCTTCTTGGTTGCTTTATAGGCAGAGCAGCAGGAGCATATCTGTCTTTCTCATTGATGCATCCTTGGTGCTGAGATACTTCATATTTTAGCTGGTGGTTGGATGAAGGAAGGCATGGCATATTCTGAGGTCATCAAGGTGTGGTGAAACACAGCTGGAGGACAGCACGGGTCAGAGCTTAGCCTCTTTCCTGTCAATGGGCATCACTAATGGATACATTCAAGTACAGAATCATGATGTCTGACAATCTGGGAGTTGGTTATGATCTCTCTGATCAATAAATTCAATTCATTTTGGAGAAATAACAAATGAGAGTAAAAAGTGCCTAGGTGGAAGACACAACTAGTTACATCATTAATCACCATTTTCTTCACTATTCTTAAAAGCAGGAGCCATATTTTATTGTTGGTGATGATAGGTCGAGGTTTAAAAATTAAACCAAGAGGGGCTGGAGAGATGGCTCAGTGGTTAAGAGTACCTGAGGTTCTCTCAGAAGACCCATGCTTGGTTCCTAACACCTAGGTCTAACAGCTCATGACTGTCTGTACTTCTAGATTCAAGGGACTTGATGCCCATGGGCATCCCCAGACATTAACATAAAAATAAAATATTTTAAACATTAAAATAAAGAAAGATAAGTTAACAAAACTTCATTTCCTCATCCTTTTCAGGGAGGGATGAGTGTGTGACAAAGCTCTGAGCAGAGGCAGCTTCCAGACTATGTCCATTAGCGATATTTGTGACTTTGGAAGCAGACCCTTTGCACCCCTTCCCTTCATGCTTCTGCAATACAAGCCTGGAGACCAAAGCTGTGGTGGCTATTCTGTGTCCCTAAAGCAATGATGATGACAGAAGCTGATGATGGGTGTTAGAGAGATTAGGGTGCCAAATTTAGAGTCTGGAATACTGGTGACATCTGAAACCTACCATAAACTCTTCACCACCAGCTCCGTATCACCCAGCACTGCACCACTCACCTCTGCACCACTCACCTCTGTACCACTCACCTCTGTACCAACCATCTCTACATCTCTCACCTCTGTACCACCCTGCTCTGCACCACTCACCTCTGCACCACTCACCTCTGTACCATCCAGCTCTGCACCACCTACCATCTTATGCTTTTTATACCACTACCACCACCACCCAAATTCTATTTTTAACAAGCTGATGTCATTTGGATTTTCTATTACATGCAGCCCACTTGAACCACATCTGCTGTAGCCACTAACAATTTGATTGGCACAGCTGGGGTTTGAAAACAAGCTCTCCATTCTCAATGCCCCTTTCATGGGATAGTACATGTTACCTGCAACCTGTATGTCCATCCACAATCTTCTCTACTCTTTTTGTTTTTCCCATTTCCCCATTAATGCCGTTCTCTCTACCTTGGTAGAAGAGGCATACACACATGCATACATCACACATACATTCAAACATACATACAGACATATGTATGAACACAGAAATGAAAGTTGTCCTAAGACAGATCTATCTCTAGAAGTAAGCACAAATTTGTTGTATAGCTCTTGGAAATTTCCCATGCATGTGCAAACACACACATACACACACAGAGAGAGAGAGAGAGAGAGAGAGAGAGAGAGAGAGAGAGAGAGAGAGAGAGAGAGATCTTATCCCAACCTTACAATTTCTTGCCATGTAATCTGTAAGTCTCAGCCGGGCACTGACTTCATGGAGTTGTCATGGAGATTAAGTGAGTTAGTGCTCTTAAAACACCTAATCCAGAATGTCATGTTGGATCCATGTCAACATCTCCCGGGGACTTTATAAAACATACCAATGGCTGGGCCACCCCAGACAAATTATGTAAGAATCTGCTGGGATGCATCCCAGCACTCATTCCAAAAGACAGCAAAGAAATCTCTGCAGATCTTTCTCAGGTGCAGTCAGCCTTTGGAGTTCCAGCCACTGCAGGGACATGCACACTAGCCTGTCTAACATCTCTCTTCCAGATCGATTCTTTGCCTTAATTGACATGCCTCTCCTAACATTTGTCCCTCAAAGCCTCTTCAGGAGGCTTGAAACTTCCAAGAAGTCCTTTCTCAGTTGTTTTTTTTTTCCTAACAAAAACTGACCACTTCTTCCTCTGGGTCCAAGTGTCACTGAGCAGATAATATTGCCTGCCCACATGTCTGTCTCCTAGCACCTCTGTGACACGTGTCACTACCACTTTGTCTGAAGATGTTTCTGATTCCCTCTTCACCTTGGAGGAAAGAAGGGAGGAAAGGAGGGGAAGGGAGGATCGAGAGAGGGAGAGAGAGAGAAAGGGAGAGAGTCAGAGAGAGAGAGAAAGAGAGCTTTTCAATTTCATGGTTTTTAAAAGCAAAGAATGGTATACAATTGATCATTGCGATTCTAATCCTTGAGGGAAAATGATAATAATTTTGACCAACAGGATAAAGTATTATATATATACATATATATATATATATATATATATATATATATTGTATATCCACTATGTGCCAGACATACTACTCTCTCCTAAGACAGAGCTCAAGTCCAAGAATCCCTGTAGTTCTCCTGCTATGATCAAAATATGCCCAGGGAACACCACCCAGTTACTTCCAGCAAGCTATTGCCCTCTCCTTGTCTGTAATTGGAGATAACCGTGATGACATCATGGGACTGAATTATGCACATGAGACACTAAATCCTAGCTCATGTGAGCTGCTATTAGCATCTTATTTTGCCCTCACCATATCCTAGTAAAGTGCTTGCTATTTCTGTATTTTGCATTTTAATAGAAGAATCTGTCCCCAGAAATCTTTGCTTGCAGGGTAACACATAGTTAGTAAGTGGCAGCTCAGAGAGTAGGACCTAGAATATGAGCTCCTCCTTCTCCAGTTTCTTTCAGGCCAAGTAGCTAAGTGACATTGTACCCTCTCTCTAAAGAGTCTTGGGCCCGGGGAATAAGGAATAGATAGACTTGTGGTGAGGTAGGAAAGGGCCTGACTTGTGTAGCCAGGCTTAGAAGGAGATCCCTGAACCCTGAATCTTTCTGTATGTCTGGGAGATAGCCAGTAGACTGCTGCCATAGGAGCCAGAGACCTCATGGCTTGGACAAGTGGTGACTGGCAGAATGCAGGAAGAAGTGAGCAATGTGGGCTTGTCAAGCAGAAAGACAGGAATCAAGAGGAGAGGAGGGGAAGAAGGGGGCAATGGCAGCTCAGGACAACTGTCAGGACCAGAAGGAAAGGCATCTGTGATTGGGAGGGAACAGGGAGCTAGGAAGTAAAGAGGGCCCAGTGGTGCCCAGATGATTCCTCCCCATGTGGAAGAGCTGTTGCTATGACAACATCAAGAGGCAGATCTATGCTTGGCTTTGGATGGAGCTCTCAGTCACTGCCAATTCCTTCCCTCTTCTCTCCCTGAAGTGGGGAGTGTGAAAATGAGCATGGGGGAGGGGGAAACCACAATTCCCAGAGCTCTCTGGAGCCACAATGTGGGTCTCTGTAGCTCTGGCTAAGGCATACACACTGTCTCTCTAGAGTTAGGAGGGCTGAGATGTGGTTCTTTTCCCTCCTGGCCCTTTGGCTTGAGAGAGTTAAGATGGAGAGCTGGGGAACCTCCTGGCTGCTGCCACTAAATTTGGAGGGCACAGGAGCCAAGCATTACCTTTCTACTCTTAATCATTCAAACAGAGTTGCTAAGGGCTGCAGGGCAAGTCCTGAATCCTTTACAGGACCCCTCCACCTGGAAAATCACAGCAAGGAGACTCTCTCTCTGGCAGGAGGGGAACATTTTGGAACATAGCAAGGATGTCTTCCATCAGCCTCAGGGGACAGGGTCACAGGGTCTCAGGGAGGATCCCATGTTAGCCCCTCCCTGCCTCAACAACCAAACCTTCATTCAGTGGTCATGTCTTTGGGCTTAAAAATGTACAAGTACTGCAAGGCAGGACCGCACGTTGACATCTTACCCAGGTGACAGGCAGGCAGGCTGGAGGTTCTGGGAGGGAAATCTGAGTGCTCCACTCTTTAGCCCTGGCATGTTATTGGACTTCTGATTTGTGTTTGCACCTTGTTTTAATTTGGTTTGACTTTGACTTTCTGGGATAGGGTCTTTGTAGCCCAGGTTGTCTTGGAACTTATTATGGACTAGAATTCATGGTGAACCTCCTGCCTCAGCATCGTGAGTGCTGGGATTACAGGCATGAATTACCATGCCAAGGTTAAATTATGGGTTTTTTAAAATGTATTCCTCTGCAAAGTAGGGCTTGGAAGAATATTAATACAGGGGTTACTGTCAGCACTGCCTCAGTTAGAAATAAGAATATGTTTAACGGCAGCTCTCATTCTGTAAGTAATGGAAGTTGTCATCAATCACACCTGAATGAAGTGGACCTGCCTGGAAAAGGTTTTCTGTAAGCATGGAGAGAGGAGAAAGGCTTGGGTGCCATCTGGCACCAGGCACTGTACTAGCATCATCCAGTTTGTGTTCCTCAGCAGTCCCCGGGAGCATGTCTCCCTCATTTCTCAAATGAGGAAATTGAGTCTTGGGGAGACCAAGTGTATTTATTGCCAAGGTCACACTGCACTGAGGGCTAGGAATGGGCCTGAGATCTGAATGAGCTCAGGTTTCTTTGGCTCCAGCTTCTTCATTGAAAGCCCAGTTGCAGAGCACATGTTCCTGCCCATGGAGGGTTAGGCTTAGGGGCCATCTTGGCAGGAAGACATAAGTTTCATCAAGGAAGGTGGTAGAGAACAGGCCAGGGAGGCACTGAAACTTGATTCTACCCATCTCCCCTGCAGGCCTTCCATTAAGACAAATTCTCATTGAACTCAAGTTCAAGGGGACACACGCACTCTGGATGAATACCCGTGAGCAATTTACTACTGACTAAAGAAATAAGAGAAAGGTGGGTAAGAAAGACAGCCTGCTCCAGAGCAACACACCTCTCCATTCTCTACTCCAAGCCAACAGACTTTCTCCAAAAGTCCCACATGAGCAATCGGGGACAAACCACTTCCCACAGTCTGCAAGGTAAGGAGAGCATTTCTCAGTCAGGCAAGAAGCTTATAGAGACTGAGGCTTTTCTCTGTGTGTGTATGGGGGGAACAATCTTCAGCCAGAATGAACACATGTGTGCCAGAGGACCTAGGAAATTCCAGGAAGGGAAAGCTGTCATGTAAAGACTCTCCAGCTGCCAGCCTGGAACAATGAGCAGGAAGCTGTGGGCAGGCACTGGCCCTGAGGGGAAGGAGAAGGGGACTTGGGGGTCAGGACTGCCACAAAGAAGACAGTGAGTTCTGATAATAGTGCCAGAAATTCAGTGTTCTGCTGTCTGCTTTGTCTTGAAAATGAATATAGTTTTCATTAGTTAATTAATTTAGTGTGTGTATCGTGTGCATACATGTGGGATGTGTGTGTGTGTGTGTGTGTGTGTGTGTGTGTGTGTGTGTGTGTGTGTATGTGTGTGTGTTGTGCATGTTCATGAGTGTGCAGGTATGTGATCAGGTGGGGCCTAGGGGAGGATGTCTGGTTTCTTCCTCTGTCACTTTTCCTTGTTTTCTCAGGACAGGAATTCTCATTAAACCAGAAGGAAGCTTGTCATTTAGCCGGGCTGGCTGGCTGGCCAGTGAGCTTCCTGTCTCTGCTGTTCCCTCAGTGCACACACAATCATGCCAGCTTTTTACATAGGTGTTGGGAATTTTAACTCATGTCCTCATGCTCTTACCCACTGAGTCATCTCCTCAGCCCTAAATACAGCTTTTTAAAAGTAATGAGGTTTATTTTTACTTTGAAACTGAATTAGAAGCAATCCTGGGGTGCTTCCAGACCCATTCTATTGTTAGCTGTTTAAACCCCAGGTATTGGCATCAACCTCAAAAAATAAAATAAAAAATGTGCAATAGAAGCTTCCTCTGTGGATGACTATAAGGAAGAGGACATGATGTGTGAAAAGGAAACAACTAATGACCTCTCTGGCATTTGAAATGCTTCATGAGGCTTCTACGAGGATCCTGTGTTTCCCAGGCAAGGAACAGGCTCTGAGACATTCAAAGACACACCATTACAGCTTGGAAGAACAGACTTCAAGAAGACAGCAGCATCCTGCATGAGCTGAATATTCCCTATTTTACAGGCGAGGGACACTGAGGTAGAAAACCAACTGAGCTACCTAAATTTATCTGCTCCATAAATTGCACCAAGTAGTGTGACTAGAATGCAAGGGTGGACATTTCACTTTCTAGTCCTAAAGGGTTGGATTTTTTATGTTTTTATTACTTCTTTTTTAATTATTTATATATATTTATTATTTTTTTAATTTTACATATTAATCCCTTTCCATCCCTCTCTCCCTCCCTCCCATGCCCACGATCCCCCTCCTATCCCATTCTCCCCGTTCGTACAGCCATTTTGAAGATCAGTATGGCAGTTCCTCAGAAAAATGGAAATCAGTCTACCATAGGACCCGGCAACCCTCTTCTTAGGCATATACCCAAATGATCCACATCCATGCAACAAGGACATCTGTTCAACTATGTTCATAGCAGTATTATTTGTAATAGAAAGAATCTGGAAGCAACCTAGATGCCCCCCAACTGAAGAATGGATAAAGAAGATGTGGCACATTTACACAATGGGATACTACTCAGTGGGAAAAAAGACAATGGAATCTTGAAATTCGCAGGCAAGTAGTTGGAGCTTGAAGAAACCATCCTGAATGAGGTAACCCAGTCACAAAAAGAAGAACATGGTATGTACTCACTCATATATGGATTTTAGACATAGAGCAAAGAATCACCAGTCTATAATTCACACTACCAGAGAAACTAGGATACAAGGAGGAACCTAAGAGATTCATACAAGGTCTCTCACAGAAGGAGAAAGGGACAAGATCTCCTGAACATATTGGTAGCTGGGGGAGGCAGTGTGTGGAGAGGGAGTTAGTGGAAAGAGAAGAATGAGTCAGGGGACAAATAGATAAGAGCAAAGAGAGACAGAGAGAGAGACAGAGAGAGAGAGAGAGAGAGAGAGAGAGAGAGAGAGAGAGAGAGAGAGAGGGCATAACAGAGGATAGAGGGAACCATTATAGGTTTGAAGAGAAAACTGACTATAGAGAAATGTTCAGAGACCTACAAGGATAACCCAAACAATCTAACAGTGGAAAGTCCACCTTAAATGCTCTTCCCTGATAATGAGTCCAATGACTAACTTATATGCCATCATAGAGCCCTCATCTAGTAGATGATGGAGACAGAAGCAGACACCCACAGCTAAACACTGAGCTGAACTCCTGGAATCCAGTTGCAGAGATGGAGGAGTGATAAGGAAATGGGAGCAAGACAAGGCTAGAGAAACCTGAACAAGGGGCAGCTAATGGACCCCTAGACTGATAGCTGGGAGACCAGCATTGGACTGACTCAGATCCCTTGAACATGGGTCTCAGTTAGAAGGTCTGGGCAGTCTAAGGGACCTCTGACAGTGGAACCAGGATGTATCCCTGGTGCATGAAAGGATTTTGGGAGCACATTTCCCATGGAGGGATACTCTCTTAGCCTAGAGGCAGGAGGGAGGGCCTAGACCCTACTCCAAATGACTTGACAGATTTTTATGATCTCTCCTGAAAGGCATCTATTACTTTTTTTTGAGAATTTTATACACTGTATTTTGAACATTTTCATCCTTTCTCTCCATTCTTTCTCAGATCCCCCCTATTCTATAATCACCCAACTTTGTGTTATTTTTAAATTCGTAAAGTTCCATTAGTGCTGCCTAATATATCCTTAGATGTGTGGCTCTCTATGATATATGTTAGAGCCGTACTCTTCAAGAAAACTATCTCACCCTCTTCCTGAAACTAAAACTTAATATAGATCTCCATCTAGGAGAGAGACTGCATATGGACCCCCACCCTTGCCTCACTCTGTGTAGGGATTTTCTGTAGCTTGAGCTTACTCATACCTTGTTCATGCTACCAAAACCACTGTGAGTTCATATGTGCAACTCCCCTGCTGTGTCTGGATAACACATTTCCTTGTAGTTATCTGCTGTCTCCAGCTCTTCCAGTCTTTTTACCTGCTCTTCTGGAATGATCTTAGAGCCTTGGGTGCCATCTGTAGCGTGTATGTTTCCGCCAGCCCGCCAGTCTGGGCCCTCAGCCGCGCCAGCCCCAAATAACACTCAGAGACTCTGTATTTAATACAATCCTGTTGGCCAGTTACCAACAGGATTGTTTATGGGCTAGTTCTGTCTTAATTATTAACCCATTTCTACTTATCTAAGTATTTCCACATGATCAGCTTATTAGGGAGCCGCGGCAGTCCTGCTTCTTCCCTGGGCTACATCTCGACTCCTCCCTCCTACTTCCTCTTTCCTCCTTGTCTCCTAGCCCCGCCTATCTTGCTATCTCATTGGCCACAGTGCTTGATTAACCAGTATGAGAAACATATATACAGAATAACATCTCCCATCATCTCTTGAGAGGAGGGGTGGTTGGTAGATAATGCCCCTAGGGAGGGTAGCAGTTGGAGACAGGCATTGCTAGAGACTAGATCTACCTTTGTATCCTCAGGCAAGAGACTTTACCTCCCTGTGTCTGCTTCTTCACCTTGAAACTGAGGATTAGGTATATTAATGTATGGAGGAGACCCTCCCAATGTCAGGTATTGGCAACATACATTTTAGAGAGCTTAAATTCCAGTCTTATCTCTGATTGGGCTTGCTATGTGGCTGTTACGATTAGTTTTAATGATTAAGTTGACATACTCTAGAACCACTGGAGAGAAGGTCCTCTGAGAATATCTGTGAGGGGTTATCTCACATATGGTACCTGATATGGGAAAATCTGTCCACTGTGAGTGGCATTATTCCCTAGGCAGCAGATAGGCCTGTATGAGGATGGGAGCTGAGCAGCAACATCCATGTATTTGCTGGCCCCTTCTTCTGATGATGGTGGGTAACTAGCTGCTGTTCTTTTGACTGTTTGCTATGATGGACTATGATCTGAAGTTGTGAGCCAAAATAAACCCTTTCCCCACTTAAGTTACTTTTATCAGAATACTTTATTACAGTAAAGGGAAACAACACTAAGGCATTAATCCTGGATAAGACACAACTTCTCTGGGCTTTAGAGCATCAGAATTACCAGGGAAACACATGACCCTCCCATCTGTAGATTTCCATTTGGTTGGTTGGGAGGAGGCCTGCACTCTGTTTTCTTTTCAGCTCATTAAATACACTGATATACATTCAGAGTCAAATGCCACAAGAAGGGTCCCTGAATCAACAGTATCAGCACCACTTCAGAATTTTCTAGAAATAACACATCTTGGGACAATCAGCAATTAAAAAAAATCAGAATGAAAAAAGCAATCTTTTCTGACAAGCCCTGTGAATATGGTATATACCTAAATTTTTGGGGATCTTGGACCACAGAACTCAACCCCAAGTTCAATTGCTTTTTAGGTCATAGACACTGGAGAAGCAAAATGAAGGAACTATGCAAGCACAGGAGAAGGTGTGCATCGAACAGACAAACAAGGGAGGTGGAGAAGAGCCCAAGAGTCAGCCAAGTCCATGGTCTCTTCAAGTGTGTTGTCAGCCGAGACCATGGTCTCTCCAATCATGTTGGTTTGGCATGCTATGAAACCTGCTTTTAAAAAAGTGAAAGGATTGGGGCTGGGAAGGAAATTCAATCTGTAAACTGCTTCCTGTATAAGCACAAGGAGCTCAGTTTGGTTCACAAAGCTCACATGAAAAAAACAGGTATGGTACACACGTATGGTACATATTTGTAATCTCTGCACTAGGGAGGTGGAGACAGGAAGAGCCTGGGGCATCCTGGCCAGATATCCCAGCCCACTGAGAAAGCTCCAGGCCAGTGAGGAGCAAGCAACACTGGAGACTGACCTCTGATGTGGACACATATGTAGCCACCACCCCTCCACATACACACACATATACACACGATCAATTTAAAGTCTTCTGTGGATCAAATCAAGGAGTGCAGCAGGAAGGGGAGATAACACAGAATAAGAATGGTGTGTCTTCCTGGAAACTCAATTTACCAGAAGATGTTTTAGGAGGAAAAAGTTAAATTACTGTGCCAATGAGCAGTAGGAAACATGACAGTTAGATTAAAGCCAGCAGATGTATGAGGACACAGAACACCACCTGCTTATATACTGTTGAGACAGGAGAAAGGCCTCAGAAGCACTTTATACTTAAATTTGGGAGTTCTGGATTGCAGTCTTGGTCCTAAGTCCTTCTCCTCACCCTGTGAACTCCTTAGTGGAAAACACGACCTTTCATGAGTAAATTAATGGACTGACTAATTCATCATTTGCTTGATGGATCAGACAAATGGTTGAGCTAATACCCATGCCAAATCTATTATTGGGTCCAAAGAAACTCTTGGAAAAATTTGTGTAGGAGTTTCTGCCATGCCAAAGCTTACATCTTAATATGTGTGTGGCAAGGGAAGGGCCATGGACAGGCGGGGGCATTAACCCAAATACCACACAGATAAAATTTGTAGTAGCAAGCTGAAGTGTTCTAACAAGTGTCATGAACAACAAAGGACGTCTAAGAGCAGGTGATGGGACGAAGCCGATGGCCAGGTTAGAAAGGTCTTTGTGGGGTGGGGGGGGGTGCCATCTAAACTCTAACTAAAAACACATGCTAGGGATGTGGCCCAGCTGACCTCTTTGACATCTTCTGAATTTCTATGGAGTACTTGTTCAGCCCCTATTGTAATGACCAACTCCTGATTTCTGTCATTCAGGTCCCATCTACAAGTCTTCTATACCCAGGGAATGGAGACTCCATGGCTGGATCATAGTCTTCTGATTATATTTGTAAACATTTATTTTATTTTGAGACCATCTCATGTGGTCCAGAGTGACCTCCAACTTACTATATAGCTGAAGCTGACCTTGTATTTCATATCTTCCTGCCTCAGCCTCTGCCTCTGCCTCTGCCTCTGCCTCTGCCTCTGCCTCTGCCTCTGCCTCTGCCTCTGCCTCTGCCTCTGCCTCTGCCTCTGCCTCTGCCTCTGCCTCTGCCTCTGCCTCTGCCTCTGCCTCTGCCTCTGCCTCTGCCTCTGCCTCTGCCTCTGCCTCTGCCTCTGCCTCTGCCACTGCCTCGAGTGCTGAGACTGCAGGTATGGACCACCACACCTGCCAAGAACTGTATTTTAAAGGGAGTCATTATTCACCTTTTTATAGGAAAGGCATATGCAAACAATGTCATAAGTATGCCTATGTAAATGGTAACTAGTAGAGCAACTGCTTCTGCCAGGCTTGGAGGTGCATGCCTTTGATCCCAGCACTTGGAAGGCAGAGTAAGGTGGATGTCTGTGAGTGCAAGACCAGCCATGGCTACATGATAAGAACCTGTCTCAATAATAGGAGACAAGTGAATAAGTGGCAGAGGGTGTGAAATGTGTGTCAGAGCTGAGATGTCCTTCAAGACACATGAGATGAGGGAATATGAAAGGGAATATGAATTATGTGGTCTCATGGGCTTCTCTTGCTGTCTGTGTAGCATCTTAAATAACGCCACAATCCACCAGGGTGAACTATAGTTTTGTTTGGCTGTGGCTTGTGAAGGTTACATTTTTGTTTTTATTGTTGTTGTTGCTTTGGGGAGGGTGCCCTTGGGCCGGAGCTCTGCCATCCCTGTAGCACTCACAGCAGCTGTTCCCATGACTCTCATAAGGAAGGTTCATTAACTCACTGTGCCTGTGTCCCACAAGTGCTGGGATCTGTCCAATCCTTAATCTCATCTTTGCTCTCTACTAAGTGCTCTACATGTTTTTATTCCTCGAATTCTCACTATGACACCTCTGGGGACAGAAGTAGTCTTGTTCTTTCAGTTCTGCAGAAGAGACTGAGTGTCAAGGCAGAACAGAAAAAAACATGAAGAGCTTTGTACTGAAATAAAGAGGTAGGCTGAGCATTGCTACAGACCACTGTTCCTTGCTGTGGTCTTAGTCCATGCTCAAATGCTCATGCTCACTGCAAACAACTCAGCATCCAGACACTGCAATGTGGTGATATCTTGCTTGTACAGATAAAGCCTGTCTGAAGGCCAGAGAATGGAGCTTGCCACTAGCTAACCATAGAAGTCTGGAGGTCTGTAGAGATAGACAGGAAGTGAGATGCCTGGGCAGAAACAGGAACTCACTCTCTTGTCTGCTGAAATGCTAAGGAGGTAAAATGTGGCTGTGGTTTGTTTCTTCTTCTCTCTGATCTCTCAGCGTTTTCTTCTGTATCTGATTGTGGGTTTTTATTATTTAGACCAAGTAAGATCTCCTTTTACACTGCAAGTCTTCTTCAGACCTGAGCCACAGACATCTATTCTGAAGGACAATGCTCACTTCCTCAGAGGGAACCCATGCCAAAAAAAAAAAAAAAAACTTTTATGAAAAGAGAATAAGGATGTAAAAGTAAAAAAACAACAGAGGAAGGAGATGATGGCAAGTACCACGCACTGTCATCTAACTTAGTTTATCACACAATACTTCTCACTCCTTTTGCTCTCTGGTGACACTCATTGCCTGAAATGTGGGACCAAACATTCATTTTTTATGTGTTGCCACGATAATCTTTGTTGTATGTTACTCATATAGCAATTAATGGTAGAGAATTAGACTTTATTTTGAATATATGTACACATAAGAAAATGCAAGGACTATGAAGGAGGACAGTAACACAATACAGTTCAACCCACAAGTTCTTGTAAGGATGGGAAAACAGTTTGTATTCAGCAGAAACACGCTTCATTTAAAAACATCTTCCCTTCCTTTGTTCCTTCCTTCCTTCCTGTCTTCCTTCCTTCCTTTCTTGGGTATGTGTGTGGGAATGTGCTTGTGTATGTGGGAGTGTGTGTGTGTGTGTGTGTGTGTGTGTGTGTGTGTGTGTGTACCTGAATTGCCACAGTGTGCTTGTGCAAAGGACAACTTGAAAAAGTCAGTTCTTTCCTTTTACTATGTGGGTTCTGGGGATCACATCCATATCAGATTGTCAAGCATGGTGGAAAGTGCCTTTACCCACTGAGACTTTTCGCTGGCCCCCGAAGATGGAGGCTTTTTTTCCACCTGGTCCCACAGCGATTAACCCCAATAAACATGCAGATGCTATATTACTTATTAAACTGTTGTCTGATGGCTAGGACTTCTTACTGGCTATCTCTCTCTTAATTATCAACCCATAACTACTAGTCTATGTATTTCTACATGGTCTTATCTTACCAGAGAACACCTGGCACATACTGTCTTCCCAGTCTCTACGTGGCATCTCTCTCTGGCAGTCTCTCTCTCCTCTCTCCTTCCTCTCATAGCCCTGCCTGTACTTTCTGCCTGGCTATTGGACAATCAGTGTTTTATTCATCAACCAATAAGAGAAATGTGCCTTCAGAAGGATATCCCCCATCAGGCCCTTATGCTTCAAATTTTTCATCTTTCCCAAGGCTGGTGTTCTTTAGCACACCACTCTCCAGAGATGCTGGGCAGTGGTCCCAGCTGCAGCCCCCAGTGAATCACCTGATTGCCAGTGTTCTACTGTGTCCTATGCTGCCTTGCTACAATGCTCCATGGGTTAGGTGTGTCAGATACATTTCAACCTGTCGATTTAGATAAGCATCTGTAGAGGCAAATCTCCTCCACCTACCCTATCAATCAGGTCTCATTCCTGGGAAGAACCACCATTGTCAGTGACTTGACTGTCTTTCCACACAGTTCACATATAGAAGCAAGGACACACATGCATATGCACGGCCTATGATGGAAACTCTAGTCCCAATTTCTGTTCCATCTGTCCTCTCCACCCACAGACCTCAGGCAATCACTTGTCTGCACCCTGCCTCTATGTTGATCTACATATAGGTTTTGTTCTCAGGTATCTAACTATAATTGCTTATCATTGAGCCAATATCTCCTCATTCCTCTACCCACTAGTCTCCTAAGGTTCATTCCTTCTTTTTTATGAAAAACATCAACTAATAAATATGTGTATGTGTGCGAATATGGTGTGTGTGTGTGTGTGTGTGCGTGCATGCGTGTGCATGCTCACATGCTCACATGCTCACACATATGTGCTGTGTATTCATGTGTATGTGTGGTGTTCATCCATATGTGTACATGGAAGTCAGAAGATGTCAAGTCCTACAGTCACTCTCTATCCTGTTCCCTTAAGACAGGCAGTCTCACTGAACTTAGAGCTAGACTGGCAGCCAGAAAGCCCTAGAAATCCTCCAATCCTCCTGTCTCCACATCCACACAGTTGTGATCATGCTCAGCTTGCAACATGGGTGTGGAGATTCAAACTCAGGACCTCATGCTCGCACAGCTAGTGCTTGCATCCTCAACAATCTTTCCAGCCCTCTCTTCATTTTTAACTTGAACCCCAAATCCTTGCTTGGTGAAGGAGGCTTTAGAGATACCCCTGCCTCTGGCTTGGTGGGAAAAGAAATTTCACTCCTGCAACCTTTCTTCTGTTCTCCATATGCATGTTCTGGGACACATTCCTCATCCAGGATAAACAAATAGACAAATAAACATAAGCAGATAAGCAGAAACATTTCCTGGGTGGTAAATGATAGAGCTAAAACCCCAAAATATGGTTAGGGATACCTAGGTGCTTCAACAAACATTTGGAGAGTATTTGAAAGAAGGAGGCAAAAGGATGGACGGGAAGGGGAGGGGAGGAGAGGAGAGGGAAGGGAAAGGAAAGGAAAGAAAGGAAAAGGAATCCAAGAGGATCAATTTTAGGTCTCATGTTTCCTTGCTGAAGTATAATTAACATGGCATAGAATATGTAAGCATACACATCTGTAAATTTTAGTAAAATTTTATACCTGTACTAATAAGATCCAAAATCTCTCTCTGTTGACATTCTCTCCAAGCTGGTGTGCATCCTTGCTCAAAGAATCAGTCCCCAATGACCTCTGGTAAGCTTCTTGACCACAACTTTGCATTTAAGATTTTTAATTTAAATGTGATCATACGTTACATTGTTCTTTCTGTCTGTCACCGCTACAATGTCTGCCATGCTCTTTGCAGGTATATCCATGTCACCACATGCTTTAGTAGCCATTGTTTATTTTCCTTGTGGGACAGTATTCGATTATATGGATGCACTGCATCTTGTTTGTCCATTCTCAAGTTGGTAGGTATTTGTATTGTCTCCAATTTGGGCCGATTAAGCATGTTTTCATACATATAACTTGGTGAGATCTTTGGTATAGGAGTGAAATTGCTAAGTTACATGATAAGTATATGAAAGATTTTATATCCTTAGAGTATTTTTGGAGTTTCCCAAGTGAGGTAAGAACATACTCCAAATGGGTATAGGAAAATGTGGATAAAACTCTGAGCAGAAAACTTGTCTCCAAGCCCTAAGTGCATGGCCAGTTCACTATGGCTGTGTTTGATGGCTGCATGAAACATTGTCAGTGGGGAGACAGTGCAATCTTCTGGCATCCAAACTACTACCTGAGCCTAACTCTTCACTCAATGAGTCTGAAGTTTCTTCTTGAGCAATGGTTTGAGTGAGAAACAGTTGATGAAATTGATGTGAGGAGGGACATGTTCTCTACTGATTGATAGTTGCCAACCAAAGGTGAGGGACTAACAGCCAGTGAACTCATTCAAAGGGTGAAAGAGGGCTTCCTGGCCTCTACCAAGGTCCCTCTTCCTCTGTCACCATCTCCAACAGCAGAGGTCCTGAGGACCCCTGGGCCTAGCAGCTTAGATCCTGCCAACTTCATCCTGAGAAGTCCTGACTTTGGGTTTCAAATCTCATTTATGATGATGAGCTCAGCCCCTTCGTGGCCTTGAGCATCATTTAAGAAAAGGGACACTGAGAGAATGATTGCCCAGGTGGGCAGACATTTCAGAATGTGCTTGGTGTAATAGAGGTTCTAACTGAGGAAATGGTAATTGAGGCTACCTTGCAGGGGTGATGGGTTGGTAGGCTTGCAACTTCTTGGTGACCCATTGTGGGAATTGACTAATGAGAGTTGGGAGCCTTGGAGAAAGGGGCCTCGTGGCTATGGGACTGAGTCCTGAAGAAGGGGGAAGGGGTCCTGGCAATACTGCTCTGAGGCCTCAAGGACTAACTCTGCACCATGTGCTATAGTGACAGATTCCTGACGTTGGCTAATGTGTAAGGGAAAGAGGGTCTTGATTAGAGGCCTCAAATGACAGGTCATCTTGATTGTCAACTTGGTGAGAGGAGCACCTGGAAACATACCTGTAGCCGTGGCTGCGAGGATGTCTCCAGAAAGGTTAATGGAGAAGGAAATTCCCACCCTGAATGTAGGCAGAGTCATTCTGTGGATTTAGGCTCCAAGATGAGTAAAAGTGAGAAGTGGGCTGGGGAGGGGGAACTCCCCTACCACACCCATAATCGGGCTTTCTGGTGCCCAAACTCAGGCCGGCAGTTGTTGAGAGTCCACCATCTGAATGAGCTCATCATTATAAAATTGGACATAATGGGAAAGGTTCTGGTGTTTCTGTTGCCAATAAAGTATTATTGGAACACAGCCACACTCAATTGTCTATACCTCATCTCTAGCAGCATTCCCATTATAATGACAGCATTATGCAGTCACTACCAAAATGTAATGGCTTCAAAACTGGGTAGGGGGAGGCCTCTGGGTCCTTGCAGAGGAGTTTGCCTGCTCCTCTTCTAAAGGATGTAGCCCCAAGGAAGTCTAAACACACAACTTTCAAAAGGTGGGTGCACAGGAGACTTCTCAGGAAATGAGTGTAGGAGCTTGTTGGTGTGAGACCTTTTGCATACTGTGATTTGGCCTTCTTGTGGGCAATCTGAGTCTCTTAATGACTATGATCGAATGGAGACTGGCTCAGAGGGTCTGTACAGCAAATGACAGCTTCATTCTGCATCTTGCTCATTCCCTGCCACCTGCCCCCGCAAATCTTGTACCTTTGCTGAAACACACCTGTACATACATATAAGCACATGTGCACATCGTCAGACAGGACAGTCAATATTTCTGGCCTTCTTGTCTGTTTCTATCCACTCTTCAAAGCCCAGCTCTTCATGCAGTAAACACACACAACTTTTACAGATCATCAGTAAACGATAATGGTGAGCAAGAGGGACAGGTGGAGCATATGCAAATGACCTTGTCTGTGTTGTCTCACCTAGTCAGTCACTCTGAGAGTGGGGGCCTAGGATTTTCATCTCTGTACTCATAGCACATTATACCATGCCCCACTAGAAGAACACTCAGCTGGTGTTTTTAGAATGTTGGAAAAGGTGGAAACACTTCCAGATCAAGATTCTGGTTCTCTTGGGATTCTGCTGATCTGCTCCGGGACCCTGGCCAGGTTGTGCCATCAATGCCCAGCATCCGCTGGGCCAGCAGAAGAAGGGAAAAGACACACTGTCAACATCAAATATTAAGTTAGCAATAGAATCAGGCTAGAAACCATTTTCTCTGCTAAATCCAGTACCCCCTTTCCACTAGGGTTCTCAGAGGGCAGATCAATGAAGAATTTTGCTGTGTGGCTGACTGCACATCCTCCATCAAGCGTGCATATTCATCTTCAAGGAGCTGATCAATTCATTTTAAGACATCATTCTTCCAAAACAAAGCAGGGACTGATAAGCAACACTGAAAGGGTAGCTTGGCAGTGGCATGAATCCTACAAAGGAGGGAAATCTTATATATAAGTTAGGAAGCTGACCCTCTAACAGCTAAACTTATGCTCACAGACATGGCAAAAAAAATCACAGAGAACAGCAGTCTCCCTGAATCCCACACTCATGCACTTCCCCATCAAAAAGGCATTCTGGGTGTTTATGAGGCTTTGCTTAGGAAGCAATGGCCAATTGTAGGTCTTGTGTTCTGCCTCATATGATGACCTCTTAGATTGAAAGCTTTAGTTTGGGGTGAGGGACAGCTTAGTAGTTTTCAAGGCTCTCCACTGAGTTGCTATGGGAGTAAAAACTAGTATATAATTTTTATATTTTTACCAGTGGCTTGGGCTGGTTTAAGATGACTGGGCAGGACTCCTGCATCCTCTGCTTGCCTAAGCACTTAACTTCAGGTCTCTCTCAACCTGCTTCTCCATGCCCAGGCCCAAGTTCCATCCTTCCCTCACCAAGAGTGATTCTGGCCTTGCTATACTGTGGAGTCTGGGCCAAACCAGTTACTAGCTAAGATACTGGGGACAACTTCCCATAGTAATGTTAAGGTTTAGTTTTAGAATCTTCATTTTCTGACCAGGACTGACCATTGTCCAGGATGTTCTGGGATGAGAATACTCCTTTGCTTCAGATGAAATCTCATCTGGGATTAAGGCACAATATCTGCCTCATCTTTAGGTTAAGGTAGGCATGCCACCCAGCTTTCCTTCAGTTCTTCAGACACCTTACATTCCTAATACTGTGGGCCTTTTTCTCTTTACCCAGAATGCTTTGGTGTGTCTGGCTACTTAAAGAAATTTGAGAACCTCAATTCCTTTCCTACCTCCCTTCCTCTTTCCTTCTCTTGAAGGCGATAGTCTGTAAGGAAAATCAAGGTCTCACCATGTTCTACTCCTATACTGAGGGGCAGAGTCTGGGGCAAGCAACACATCACTTCATAGCTACAATCATTTGCAGGCAGTGGGCATGACATCAGATATAGCACAAAGAAGGCTGGCTTTCTTCAAGTTGTAAAGTTCCAGAAACTCTACCATGCCCATCTCCCAGTCCCCTTACCCTTCAAGAGAATCAATGTTTTCTCTCTTGCTGGAACTGGACATCACATTTAAATCCCCATTGCATCGTTAACTATGTCTCTTGCATTCACAACAATTTACCAAATGTATTACTGGATTTTGCGTGAGTCTTTTCTGTAAAGATCTATCTTAATCCAATATTGCCCCACCTCCATTAAGGCACCTCCTTAAAAGACTGTCTCTGTAGAACACTTCCTAAGTGGCTTCAGTTTCATCCCCACTGTCAGCTGGGAAACTCCAAAAACCGTTAGAATAGTGACAACTTCATGAGAGCCTACTATGAGCACTGTAACTTATGTGATGACAAATTACAGGATTTAGAACACAAGTTCATTGCTGGAACGTTTAACAGTGGTTAAGTGCATTTTAATCTCTGATTTAACAGCGTGGCAGTAACAGAGGTGGCATGGAGGCTCGCAATGTCATAAACCCCAGGCTCCTCCTATCTCATTGCTCTGCCATCTCGAGTCTTCACTCATATGCAAAATGCTGTATCAGTGACATTGCAGCCAGCTGTGAAAGGAATGAAGATAAGAAATGCTACTTTCCTTTAAGGAAGTTATAGATAGCAGCACAGCTATACATCACCTCCCTGTACCCCAAGAGTCAGAACTTGTAGGACTGTGCCTATCTATCTGCAAGGGAAGCTGGGAAATGTAATCTTCAGTCCAAGAGGCATGAACTCAGAGATCAGATGTTTTATCACTATAAGGAGAGGAAAAGAATCATTTGGACACTACCAACAACACATGCCACCACAATACAACAAAGTGATCCTAAATGTGACCATATTCCAAGGCTTTTGAACCTATGATAGAAACAAGAAATAAGTTGAAAATCAACTTATTGATGGAGACATAGCTCCATCTAAACCAAGGGTCTCTACCTTGGTAGTAACTTAGACAGCCTCAAATACTGTCTGTGTGTCAGGGAAGATGATGTCCCATGGGTACAGATGTGACTTCTATGAAGCAAATGGAAATTCTCATCACAAACCCCTCTGAAGGGTGGTCAGTACTAGGCAGGAGATGAAGGTCACAAAAATGAACCTTAAATGAGATGGAAGAAACTGTATCCACACTCTTAGTGATTGGTTTGGCCTAGACTCCACCATACAGCAAGGCCAAAACTACTCTTGGTGAGGGAAGGATGGCCCACAGGCCTGGCCATGGAAAAGCAAGCTGAGAAAGACCTGAAACTAAGCAGATAGACAAGGTGAAATGTTTTATGTTGTGTCTATTTAAACCAGCCTCAAGTCACTAGTAAGAGTTTAGGAACTGAACTCTTATATTTTGGGGTGTGAGCCTAGGCTTTAATGGCTGAACCCTCTCTCCAGCCTAAGCATTTGAAACCTAAATTCTAGTTGCTATCTTCATGTGGGAGATTAAGACAGAGTCCATATGCCATTCTTAGGATGCAGTGAACATCCTGTTCTAGACTTCCTTCAATCTTTAAATATGTTTCATCCTCTGCTACCCCAGAGTCCTTATACACACCTCTTTTTTCCTGTAGCACCTCCCTCTACCATCTTTGCCTGGAGTCTTCAGCTCATCTTTAGGAATCCTCTAGATCAATAGTAATCCTGCAAGTGTCGCTAATACTCACTCTAGTAAGTTACTCCTAACAAACTTCTAAAACTGGTCTATTAGTCCTTTGCACTGTTGTAACAAAATCCTCCAGGCCAGGGAATTTTATAAAGAACAGAAGTTTATTTAGCTTAGTTTTGGATGTTGAATGCCCAAAGAGGCTCTGAAATGGATTCTCCTTGTTTTTATAACTTCACAGTGGGGACACATCTGGGAGGAAAAATGACATTATGAATTAAGAAGCCAAAGAGTATGGGATCCTATGGTCTCTTTGGAAGGCATATCTACAATGGCCTGAGGTTCTCCCACTAGGCTCCACCTCTGAAGAAGCCCAAGCTTTCAAAGCCTGATGCTTTGGGAACAAATTGATTCCAAAAGAGGAACTCCCTGCTCATTGCCTTTATGTTTTTGCAATTACGCAAGTCTGTTTTATTGTTTGATCTCTATCTGTGAGCACTGCAAGGACAGAAACAATGCAGTTGGGAAAAAAAAAGAAGAAAAAAAACCAAAAACCAACTTTTCCCATGCCCGAGTGATCTTATGATCTCAACACTGGAAAGGTGGAGACTGGCAGATCCTTGGAGTTTTCCAGCTTGCCTGCTTATTAGAAGTGGGTTCCAGAACAAATGAGAGACCAAACCACACCAAACTACCTAAAATGGACAATTCTGGAGGAGTGACATCTAAGGTTGTCCTCTGTTTACTATGTTTACTATGTATACACACATGCATATGAATACCCACACACAAAGAAAGAACAATTTTAGACTTTCAGCGATAATGAACACCTCCACAGTGAGAAAAACTAAATTCAGGAGCAAATTGTGTATTGCAGTTTTACTTCTGTTAGTAAAGACTCATTTATTCTGTTGACAATGTGTGTTGTTGTTGGTTTTCAACAGTGGTTGGAATTTACTGAGTGGCTGCTATTTTTCAAGTGTCATGCTAAAATCTGAGGACCAAGTAATGAACAAAGCAAACACAGTTTATTAGGTTATCACCATCAGCCAATGAGCCACTCTGTCTTGGAATGGTAGCTAGCTTTCTGTCTCTAATGAAATACCCGAGATAACCACATTATAAAGAGGGAAGGTTTACTTGGATGCACTGTTTTGTAGCTTTCAGACTGGTTTTGGGCAGATCACTGCTCTGAGACTCTGTTGTGGTGGGAAGGGGGGCTGATGATGGCAACATCAGAGAACTCAGGCAGAGTCAGCTGCACTCCTTAAAGCTAGGAAAGAGAAGGGAAAGGAGAGGCAGGAGGTCCTGTGATTCTCTTTAGGATGTGACCCCAGTGACCTTCAGGCCTCCTCCTTCAGCTCCACCTCCTATAGGATGTACCACCTCCTGACAGGACCAGTCCAAGGATCTAGCCATTAGCCCATGGGACTTTGGAGAAACTTTCCAAAACTGTAACAGTTGGGGGGTCACTGCAGCCAATGGTCCAAATCCCACAAACCTCAGTTTATTCATCTATTAAAAACAACTTCAATTATTAACAATATATTTATTCTTTAAAATTGTTAGGCATGCAGAACACTTCAAATATATTTTCATTTTGCAAACGAAAGAAAGAAAGAATCAATAAAATCAGTGATGTATACATAAAACAGTAGTTTAGTCATTGTCCTGTGTGTACCTATATCAAAACAGTGTGGTATATGCCACAGTGTATATAATTTTACTGCTTACACTTATTTATTCATTCAGTGTGTGTGTGTGTGTGTGTGTGTGTGTGTGTGTACTTCAGAAGACAGCTGCAAGAGTTTACTCTCTCTTTCTGCCACATGGGTCCTGGGAATTGAACTCAGGTCATTAGCCTAGTCAGCAAATCCCTTAACCCTTTTCCCATTGAGCTGTTTGCTCTCCCTATATAGAATATTTTAAATGTAAAAAAAAATTTGATTATTTTTAAAAAAACATACTGTTCACATATGTTTTCTACAATACATATATAATGTGTATAAACACAAGAGATGAACAGAGATGTGGCCAGGTCAAATATGAGGCTGAAGTTATCATATGAAGGCTTGATATGTACATGTTCATCACATTAGAATCTCATTGCTGCTACTCCAGGGTACCAATATGCCCCACAGGATCACAAGGCTACTCAGGTCAGGTCCTGGGTAAATCCAGCCCCTAGAGATTGGTACATGCTAAGCTACAAATGAATCACTGTGTTCAGACACTTGGACCATCTGGTTAGTCATTCCAAGCCTAAGAGTTCTTTCTGTGGGTTGTAAGGTTCTACAGCATCCACTTCCCACTTTTGTTCCTCCCTCATCCTGACACTAGCCTTCCGGAAGTCCCTAGTGTACCAAGTGCGCTCCTGTTTAGCCTTGGTACTTCCCTCAAGAAGTCCTCCTGTTTGTCCAGGCTTCTTTCCAGTATCTCTGTTCAGAAGAGGCTGAGCAGCCTAAGACTTCCTGAATCTTCTGTACTCGTGACCATGAGCTGATGTAGTTAAATCCTTCTTATTTACCATTGTTTTCCCTACTCAGTGTCACTTCCACAAGAACAGAGACCCAGTTTTTTTAGCCCCTGGCAGAACTTCACCTTTTAAAACTATGCTCATCACAGAGTGGACATTTAATAAATTCTTGTAAGAGCACACTTATAATCCCAGCACTTTCTTAAGAGGCTAAAGCTAACCAGGGCTACACAGTTGAGAACCTAAATCAAAATAGTAGGGGCTGGGAGTGTAGCTCAGTAATAGAGCTCTTGCCTGGCATGTGGAATTCTCTGAGCCATCCCAGCACTGATATAAACGTAAATGAATAAACAACTTTGTGAATGAAAAAGTGGACAAATGTGCCCTGCACCATGCTACCCACAGCAGAAAATGACACAGTGAGACACACATCTTTTGTATCATTGCTTTGTGGTACTCTTTCTCCTTATTCCCCCCACAGAATAATTCCCCTGGGTCCTGTCTCACCTGAGAATTCTCTAGAATTATGAAACTGACATTTATTTCATTATGCCAGATCTTTCCTTCAGGCTGCTCTTCTACCACAGTGCTGAGTAATTATCTTCTAGAATCTACAATGGCTGCAAGTTTTGATTAAATGCTTTCCTGGCTTTTAACATTCCAGGCCAGCCAATTAGGCTATGCCCTGCCACGGCATCAGCTGGTGCAGTGATTGACTGAGACAAACCTTGTCCCCTTCTTATTCGCAGTGATTTCCTTGAGCATTTTGATCCAGGCAAGGAGTATGACATTATTGATTTGCTCTGCTCCACTCACCAACAGCCTCATCTGCAAGAGCTGGGATCTTTATGGCTTCAATAATTTCCCGTAGTGCAGAGAACTCTTTTGTATTTTTTTTTTTTTTTTGGCTTGGCACTTTGCAGTTCTGTAAATTTTTTATGGACTCTGAGGTTAAATTCTGTCCCCTATTTCCACATTCATCAGGATGTTGGCTTGGACTCTAAGAAAGTACGTGACCTTTTTGAACCTAGGTGTGTCCTAACCCACGGTGATATTTTAGAGTGGCAGGTAAAGATGGATATAGAGAAGGAAGGATGGAGGTGGAAGTAAACAACAAGAGACAGAGAATATTCTAGAATTGTTTATGTTCTATATGTCTTACTGAAAAAAAAAAACAGAAAAGAAATAGCTCAGAAAGCTTTAGTGACTTGCCTAAACTAACACAGCCAATAAGTGGGTGACTCTTTCCTGCCTCTGGGTAGTCATTGATGATGTTTGCCCTCCTGGGTACAAAGTAGAATTGTTCTTCTCTTTCTCCATAGAGTCACATGATTTTCTGTGGCCAAGTGGGAGTATACCAAAGCATTTCCAGGTAGAAACCTTTACAAACTCCTGAGTGACAGATTAATTATGTCCTTCCCACCCTCCAAAGGTAGAGGATCCCTCCACCTGTAACTATAAATGAAGAGAGTGCTTCAAAAAAGGTCATGGAACATGAGTGGGAGGTAAATCTATCATTTTCGGCACTGAGGTTCAGAGACATCCAAGCCTGGTGGTGCACACTTGCGAGGCTAAGGCAAGTGAGTTACAAGTTCAAGGCCAACCTAGGCTACATAAGGAGATTCTGCATAAAACAAAGAACAAAACAAAACCACAGCACCCCATCATGACAAAAGATTCTGAGGTCTTTGTTTCCACAGCATAGCCTAGTTCATCCGAACAGATACAGACTCTAGTTCGGAACCTCCAAAGATGATACGGAAGTATTGAGGTCCTGCTTGGATAACCTGCAACACTGGGGCAAGGAGAGAAACAGAAACTAGTTCCTTTAACATCAGATTTTTCATTCACTCTTGTTTAGAACAAGAGTTAACAAAGCTATAGAGAAAAAAAAAGATTAAGCCTAATTTATTAGGAAAACAAATCATTTCAAACATGTTCTTAAGTTTCCTTTCAGGCTCCAATCTGCACATCCCCCTCCCCCTTGCTTGGATTCCTCTCATCTTCTTTTTCCTCTGCTCACTTCCTCATTTGCTCATGCACTCACTCAGCAAATGTCTTCCAGGTTCTTGGTTTCTTCGAAGTTTACTGTAGACATGGACTTGTCAAACTGTTATCTGCACTTCTTCCCATTGTCTTGCCACCAGCCCTCAATTTTACTTTTAACATAGTGAGTATATTGTGAGAGCCAATCAAAATCCTTTCTATAAGAAAGCCTTTCTGATACCCCCTTTGCACCGAAACACATTTAGCCTCCCTTTCCTCTGTGCTTATGACAGGCTGAATTTCTTTGTCCATGTGAGCTGGTGCAGCTCACACATTCGTCTCCTTCACTAGACTCTGCCTCTTCTGAGGTGGGGTCATTCCTCAGTCCCCCCAGTGTGTCTGAAGTTAAAGTGCCTGGCTCACAGTCTGTGTCCAGTACATGCATGCTGAATGAGGAAGAGATTGATGTTTGTTCAATCTTGTTATTATTCCATATTTGCATCCAACATCCCAGAACCTTAGTTCTCCAAAAATTATTAAACCATTTAAAATAATTTCATGTCTGCCCTAGATCTTTCTTTCAAAAGAGATTATGTAATTTCTTCCTAAAATTAGAATGTTAAGCATAACCACTGCAACCTTATTTTTAAGTTATAAATATATTTTGCACCTCTTTATGTTATTTTACATGTTTATATTACCCCAACATTTATTGTTCTTATGTTTTTGGCAGGCAGGGTCATGCTTTGCAGCCCAGGATGATGTAACACTTTTCATATAGCCCAGGTCGGCCTCAGCTTCCTGAGAGCTGGGATTATAGGCATGAGACACCATGCCTATTTCATTTCATAATTTTTCATGGCTGAAAAAAACTGCTGCTGTATATAAATATAAATAATTCAGCAGTTCCCTATGACTGGTCATTTAGGCTGTTTCTACGTGTTTGCTATTTTAACAAATAGTTTAAATACTTGGAGACTTCCTCTGCAGACAAAGGTTCTTCTCTAATCATTTCTTTCCCATAGTGCATAATGGTTGGGTCAAAGGATATGAGTCAGTTAAATGGTCAGATCCAGAGTTCTAGGGTCCTGTCTGACTGCATGTTTTGCTAAGTGTTTAATGTATAGACTTCCCTGGGTGGGCTGGGGCAGAAGGGAAGCTACTTAACATCTCTGTGTTTATCTGGACCAGGAGAAGGAGACCCCATGGATATTCTGATATGTCTGAAGCAAAGGAGCTATGAAGATCATTGAACTGGGGGGAGGAAATGTCACTTAATGAGCCTGCCTTCTTACAGGCCTTGGGGTGTGATTGTAGCCAGTGGGACTGTCCTCCTTCTAGTTCCATTTTAAGCATAATAAATAGTGCATACCTTCACTAGCTCAGAACTTGGACCATAACAAGATGTGGACCATCCAGCAATCTTTGTCATTCCTCCAACTACATCAGCATCATTGATCTGTCCAAGTCACCCCAAGTCAACTGAGCTTTCTGATGGCCAGCTCCCTGCTGATGGCCTGCTGATGGCCTCCTCAGCTGCATTCCTTCCCACACTTATGTCCAAGCATAAACCCAGCTTGCTGTGTTGTGTTCCTCAACCACATTTGACATAATCCATATTTTCCACTTTAAATATTTATACCAAACTTGGAGAGAAAACATTCTCTTTTCAAGCAGCCTTCTAATTCCATTTCCCAGTTAAGGTCAAAACAGCGAACACTCTCTGCAGGGACAATTCTCTCCTCATTTTCAGCAGCATCAAGGATGGAATCCTTTAACCCAGCTTCAGACTCTGAGCCCCTCCCCATGGTCCTCTACATGCTCCTTCTTGCAGAGTAAACAGACCAGAAACCACTCCCAGATAGAGGGTAGTATACGAAATGTTACATTGCATTGATTTTATGGATATAAAAATATACAGCCACTTCAGAATATATATGTAAAAGCATTCAAAAGAAACAGAGGCCATATTTAATCAACCATCCAGATAACCACATTTTTCAGCCCGGTGTCTAGGTTTTAGGACTTTCTTACAAAAAGGGATTGTATGTAACATACATGCTACGTCAGGATTGTATTTCACATGCTCCTCTGAAAACTTCTCTTTCTAATTATGTCACTAGGCCCTAACCCTGGACTCCTCTCAGCTGCCTTGTCCTTGTGGATGAGACACAGAGTGTATTGTAGAGGGGAGGGCATACCCTCAAGGGGCGAGAGTGGACACTGGCCACAAAGACCATTTCCTTTACCTACAATGCATATGGGTTTTATAGACTTATAAATTATAAGTTTCTGGAACTGACAGCTTTTCTGGTGGCATTTTCCTGTCTGGATTGTTGACAGGCTCCTTTGGATGAACTCTTATGGGCGTGGGTTATGGGACACCCTCACGCTTTACCAGAAATCCTCCTATAAAGTCATCTCAGAGCTGTAATCTGGGAACTAAGTTCATGGAGTTATCCATTTATGACCTTCAGGGCAGGGCAGGATGTAAAGTCTCCTACCAGGGTTAAAGACAGGACCCAAGTCTGTTTCCTCTGCCCAGTAATTACAGTCTAGTTGTTCCAACTCTTATTTTACAAGTTGCTGATTAGAAGGGCAAGGTTCATCCTCAATGTCCTCTAACCCTGATGACATTCATCAAGCTACCTAACAATAATTGAATTGTTGGGTCTTCTTTGTCTTCAAGCGTGTATATGTGTATTTTTCTTGTACCATAATTTTTATTGGCCATGTCAAATCCTGTTGTTTTTAAGTACAAGAAATAGTTAACCAATATACTATCACTAGGCATCTAGGCTATTTCCACTAGTCGGTTATTCTCTTTAAAAATAACTTAAAGGGGCTGGTGAGATGGCCCAGCAGGTAAAGACACTTGTTTTCAAGTCTGATGATTTGAGTTCAGTCCCTGGGACCTACATGGTACAAAGATTCCTACAGGTTGTCAGTTGCGCTATTGAACACATGCCCCACTCATACCATAATAATCAACGTAATAAAATGTTTTAAATTTTAAAGGCTTGGAGTCTCTTCTCTAATTTCTTTTGTTTAAATTTCTTGATGCTGATCAGCTAAGGACACATAAATATGGCCTTTTTTTCTTTGAAAAAAAAAACTTTGATTCATTTTACCAAAAATATGGACAGAACTAGCCTTTTCACATGAGCAATGCCAAAATCAATGTCTGTATAACATTACTAGTTCTGAGCATTGGAACTCTAAATTTTCAACCACTGAATAGCAGAGAGAGAAAAAAAGTTATTACCTTGCTGTCTCATTTAAACAATATATCCCATTAATATTAAGCTTGAATGCTTATTAAACATTCCTTTTATGTTTTGCCAATGTGCATATTCAGATGTCTGGCCCATTGGCACATTTAGGGATGCTGACATTTTAAATGGTAAAAATGATGCTGCAAACATTGCTCACTGCATCTTTTATCCTTTAATGTTGTGTTCCTCTGCTGTGGGGAATTTAGATTTTATGTAATAAAATCCATCAATGTTTTTCCCTGGGTGGTATCTTACTTCTGTTACCATTTTCCAAAAAAAGAAAAGAAACTTCATGTATATAATTTTACAAAGGTTTCCATTTGTTTTACTATTTCTATACACATTCCAGCAATGTGAAATTTGTTATAAACCATGAGGTAGGGATCTCACTTTGAATTGTCACATAAAGCTGGTTTATCTACCCAACAGTGCTAAATGTATGCTTCAATTTCCTTGCTGATTTGAAATGCCACACTTACAAAGTCTAGGGTGGTTTGTTGTTACTGTGCTTTGTTTTGATTTTTGTTGTTATTTGGTTTTGAGTCAGGGTCTCTGATAGACTAGTTTGGCTCAGATGCTCTCCATATCCAAGGTTGGCTTTGTATTTTGTTCTTCCTGCCTCTGATGCCATACCATGGAGTTGTAAGCATGCGCAGCCATGCCCAGCTTTTGTACCACATTAGATAGATGGACTTATTTTTTGGTTTTTGTTCATCTCCTCCTCAGAAAATCTCTGACTATTTTCAAATATAAATTCTTATGGATGAAATTTAGTATTTCACTAAGCATCAAAGAAAACTGAAGATATGTTAATGAGAGGTATATACCATTACTTAACTTTGGATAAATTGGTGGATACCCAACACCCATTCATCTTTTATATCCTTCAGCAAAGACTTATAGTTCTACACAGCACAGCACACACACATTTTTAGTTGTTCATTTCTGGGCAACCTGTATCTTCAGTGTGATCAGAGTGTTATTATAATTTTACTTCATTGTTGACTGTCACTGATCCACAGTGGTCAGTCTTGTGAGTTCTGTGTATGCTTGGCATTGTGTTGAAGATTATTTGACAGCTACAGCCAATATCATTGCATTACTTCCTGGCCTTTTGGCTAAGATTGAGCTCAAAGCCATGCTACTATATTTCATAGTTATTTGGTTGTATCACAAACAGAAAGAAAATGTATGGATGGGGTTTGGGCAGTGCTACAGCACTTACTAGCTTGTGTGAGCCCCAAGAACCATATGGGGTATAAGATGAAGGTATTAATTTCATTTAGGGGCTTTGCTTTTGTTGCTTAGTTTGATGTTTTTGTATTTTATGATGCTTTGACACCTTAAGACCTTGCTAACCAAATAGGAAATATACTTCTGGGAGCTATCTAGATACCTGAAACCTCAAACCCTGTCAGCAGCTTTTCATTCGCAAGCCAACCCACTATACTCATATATCTTTCCTAACAGGCTTGAACACTACAGGCCGCATCACCATCAGACCATGTACCAGGTAAACCAGGGGAGCTCCACCGTACACTCTGCTACAGTTACTCAACCAGCCAGTCCTAAGTGTGGATAATCATCCCGTCTTACCGTTTCTCCCAATGGAGGCCTCAATGTGCTCATTTCCAGGATTTCTTCCTGTCCTATCTTCTAGCCAGCACAATGTATTTGTGGAATATATGCTTCCTCCTATATTTACCTTTTATTTTTATGGGTTTTTCTATGTGTTCTTGGAGGCAAAGTATACTGAAACCCCCATCCATATCCCAAAGCTATCTACAATTGAAACAGCTTACAAAAGAAAGCATAGCTGTCTCCAATGCAGTTTCATTGTGTATACAAACCATGCTTAAGGGGCAGACCGAATGACCAGCTGTAAATGGCCAACATGAAATGAACTCAGTGGTATTTTTGGAGGTTTTATTTGTTTGCTGTTGGTGTTGTCTTTTAGCATCACAATGTTTTGTGACCTTGGATTCTTTTATGAAAACAAAATTATTTCTGTGCATGGGTGTTTTGCCTCCATGTGTGTCTATGCAACACATGTGTGCCTGGTGCTACCAATGCTAGGAGAGGGCGTTGAATGTCCTAGGACTGTAGTTACAGATAGCTGTGGTTGTGAGCCTTCATGTGCTTGAAATGGAGCCCTGCTCCTCTGGAGGAACAGCTGCTGATCTCATTGCTCAGTCATTTTCTCTAGCCATGACCTTGGATTTTTTATTCTCCTGCTTCCTCCTTCCCACTGCTAGGATTATAGGCATACACCAACATGCCCATGAATGTGCATTTTTTTCTGGCTACTAGAGATTGAATCCACTACTTCAAAGATGCCATCAAGTACTCTATCACTTAACTACATCTCCATCCCAGTATCTGGTTGACTTTTGGCTATTCTACCTCCCTTTCAATATAGTTAGTGTCCATTCACAGCCTGGCATTGACTTGTTCTCTGGTAGGCTGTTTGCTGGAAGTCTTCTTACTCCAACAAGTCATTAATAGATATTCATAATACTATGGGTGACATATTACATGCACTTTCTTATTAACCAACACTATTGGTCTCTTTCCTGCTTGTGATTGGTCTGGAAATCCTGCCATGGCCCCAAAGCAGCCCACCTCAATACATAAGTATTAATGTTGTATTTAGGAAAATATCTAATAATGCCCAACAAGTGAATTCTATATATTAAGCACCCCCCCACACACACAAATAGAGTTTAAAAGAACAGTTCATATTTGCTGGTGGATGGAGAACACACTTTATGCTGCTTCATGTAAATTGCTATACAATCTGCAATTGAATGTTTCATATTATTGAGACTAGCAGGTGTTTTCTGGGGCTAAGACAGATTCTTTTACCAGAACAGCTGTGTTCCCCAGCCAGCTCTGAGCCATCCATCAGTCTACTCAAATTCATTGTCTTAAGGGCCTGAGGTTCACAAAGTCATTATGGGTCCAAGTAGTCTCAAGTGCTAATTCTAGGAGTGGCTCTGAGGCTCACTGCTGCCCCTGCTATCTGGAGCATAAGCCTCCCTGCATGGCTTCAGTGGCAAACTAAACAGTGAGCAGAACAGAAAATCCCTCTGCTGAAATGCTATGCATTAATGTGAAGGAAACATCTGGCCCGGAAGTCAAGGACCCCAAAGCCTTTGGTTTATGTTTGACCTCAAGGAGCCCTTAGTCATCAGAGACACAGTCACAAAATCACATCAGAAAGGACATTGCTTTCTGCTAAGGACGCCAGGTCCAAAGCCTGCAGAGCATATGGTGGAGCAGATTAAGAGGCCAAGAGGGACTTCCTGTGCTAAGGTGCCAGTCTCATTTGCGTGGCTTAGCACCTATAACTGAAGTCCTCCTGGTAAAAGGCTGAGGACCTCAGAGGCCAGAGTAGGGCACCCCCACTCCCTGCAAAGGGTCAGGAAGAGGGTTGAGTTATTTCATGTGACTTGACTGGTTTGGGGCTTTCGGATGAACAATAATCAATGAGTTCCAAGAGTTCCAGAGAGAAAGGGACAGCCGCAGCTGACATCACTCAGATGTGGTTTGGATTTGATCATGGGGATTTTCTGATAAAACCTCAAATGTGGAAGTTTCTTTAGTCTCAGTTTGTTGTGCACAGTAGGCATCCTTGAGACTCGCTGTACCTCCCTTCCCAGTGCCCTGAGTCTCCTCACCTTTCCCCTGAGTCTCCCCACCTTTCCCCTATGGCACCTTTCCTTCTCCCCACCAGGCTAACTGCATTCTCCACACTGCCTCATTAACCCCTTAAAACTATCTATGGACTTCATTTAGAGAAGCAGCATAGCGCAGGTGTTCAGTGCACAGACCCAGAGCTATAAGCAATGCTTTTTATGAGATCCGCAATGGTATTTTGTTTGTGATAAAGTTTGCCTGAAGATCAGAGTGCAGAGCTAGCCATACTGGTTAGCTGTAGAGGCCAGGCAGTGGTGGCACACATCTTTAATCCCAGCACTCAGGAAGCAGAGACAGGTGGATCTCTGAGTTCAAGGCCACCCTGGTCTACACTAGATTGATCCAATCTCAAAGAGAAACAGCTCACACCTTTAATCCCAGCACTATGGAAGTAGATACAGGAGTGATATGTGAGTGGAGAGAGGAATATAAGGCAGAAGGAGACAGGAGCTCAGAGCATTCAGTCTGAGGATTCCTGGAGATAGGATCATCCAATCAGTCTGAGGATTTGGTAGAGGTATGAACAAGTGGCTGACCTCTCTGCTTCTCTGATCTTTCAGCATTTGCCCCTGTATCTGATTTGAGGTTTTTATTATTAAGACCAATTAGAATTCATGCTACAGAAATCCATAAAAATGAAATAGGCTGAATGGAGGCTTCCAAAGGTAGTAAGAAACCATTCGTATAACCTTCTAATGTTGTCTGGCATGGTAACATTTTTGCAGATAATGTTTTAAGATCTTGAGATGAGGAGTCTTTCCAGATTATCTGGATGGATGCTTTTCTGGTTAATTTTTGCCAATTTGATACAAACTAGAGACACCTTGGAAGAGGTAACGTTAACTGAGGAATTGATCCATCACATTGGCCTGTGGGTTTTATGGGTATTATCTTGATTGATTGTTGGTGTGGGAGGGTCCAGCCATCTGTGAGCTGTTCTATCTCTGATCAGATGGTCCTGGATGCTATAAGAAAGCAGGCTGAGCAAGCCAGAAAAACACCTTCCCCCATAGCTTCTGCTTCAGTTCCTGTCTCCAAGTCTCTCCTTTAGCTGCTCTGGTTTCCCTCAGTGATGGAGTATGACCTGACAAATAAACATATTCTTCCCCAGGCTGCTTTTGGTTGTGGTGTTTCATCACAGTGACAAAAAGACAAACTACTACATGCCCTAAGAGTTACCCAAGTGTCCTTTCAAGAGAAGCAGGGAGATACATGTGAAGACATGGCAGATGAAGACACAGGTAGATGAAGGGTACAGTATCATGGCCGTGGAAGCAGAGACATAGCCATAGCTGAGAGCTGCTGGCAGCTACTGGATACTGATGCAAAGAACAATTCTGGAGTGAATGTGACCTTTACAGTACCCTGATTTCAGAGCCTTACAGCCTAGGCTGGGAGTTGAGGTCATTTCCTACTGCTTTTGATGCTACTGATCAGCCAGACCTAAGGCAGGACTGTACCCTTTCATCCACTGTGATTACAAACAATGGAACCATGACAATAAAACAAATGACTACTGGTCTCCTAGTGTCAGGTTTTGAATCCAGTACTCTAGAAAGCCTTTGTACTCCCAGTTAGTGTACTCATCCCACAGGTGGAGAATAGGAGGTTCTCCTGTTTTTTCTCAGTCAATGGCATGGCCAAGCATGGATGGACTAAATCCAGGTTCTTTATACTCTGTATCCTCAAATCCAGTCATTTCTCTCACTGTAACAGCTTTCTGTGTGTCAGGCACCATGCTTTGCATTTCCATGTACTTGCTCTCCCCTTGAATCCTGTCTTGCAAGTGAGGAAACAGATTTTGACAGGATAGGCTACCCATGGTTGCTCAGACAATCATGGCTGTGCTAAATAGAACATGGAACCCAGTCTTTGACTCTGTGGCTCCAGCCAACCCTATGTCCGGCACATCACCCATCATGGCTTACACTGGCATGCAGACATCTCGGCAGATTATGTAGACAGAAGGAATTGCATTCATCCTGCAATTCTCATCATATTCAGGCAGGCCAGGTAGGTGGAAAACATAAACTGGGCATGCACTAAGTGCATCTGAACTCTGTGGACTTCAGCTGACCCTTTGGAATTCACAGTGTGTATGTAGGTCACCTGCAGGAAACCCAGGAAAGGCCACACAGTAAGGAACGCCATTCCTCCTGTGGAGCTTCTCTTTGCTGGGTCAAAGTGGCATCGTATGTAACTGTCTCTATAGGAAATGGTCATTGCACCTTTCTCCCATCCCCCTCAACCTAGTGTCTATGGGGAACCCATCTGGGAACTGTCTTTGCACTTAAGTATCATGGTTTCTCTTCTATGCAAGTTTGGCTTTCTACTCTGAAACTGACCTTTTCTACTGCCCTGTATTTCCAACCAAGTCTCAGGTGTCCTGAGGACAAGCATGCAACTGTGTCATCCCCCTTTTTTTAATCCCAATAAAAGTAGGAGGAGTTGCCTCGCAGGTCACTGAGTACTTCCTGGGCCCCTATTTTCTAACAATAGTAACACCCTTGTGAAGCAGGTTTTAACAGTGATCACATCCAGCAGCTCTAGGTGGACTATACTGAAGTTGCTGACAATGACAGAGATGGAGCCCACTGGCACTGACCCTCATTCCATGGCAGACACTGTTATAAGAGTTCTACATGCATAAACTCTGTCCATCTTTGTAGTGTGTCAAGTACCACACTTAGAACTGGCATTGAGGGGTACCATAGCTCCCTTTGCAGAAGAAGAAACCAAGGCCTAGGGAAATGGAAAAGGCAGTGGTGCCTGTGTGTGTTTCTGTAACTCTGTCAGGACATCTGTTTACTGGTCTGTGGGTTCTTTACTGCTTCAATAGTAAGGATGAGAGTGGAAGAAAACAGTGAAGACGTGATCGCCCCTCCCCCCCATAATCCTAACTACTCACTACCCATTCTTTCACAGGAAATACTGGCCAAACCCTGCATACAGTCCCAGAACCAGCATGTAAAAATGTCCAGTCTTTTCTCTTTCAAAAATCTCCCAATGCTCAGATGGAGCGATATCAAGCTTCCAGTACAGTCTCTGCATCAAACAGATCTGCATTAAAGTTCTTGGCCTGAGAAGATGTCTTGGTGTGGAACACAGCAGTCTTCATCTATAACTGCATGCTGGTGTTGGGTATGGTTTCTGTCCCCATTTCCCACTGTGATTGGAGGTTTGATCTGTTTGGAATTGGCAGATTCTTTGGGGCTGGGACCCAGTAGTAAATCTTTAGATATATGCTGTTGGAAGCTTGTTCTCAATAAATTTCTTAAGGTTGTTTGTTTCTTGTACTGAAGAATAAACTCAGGGCCTGGCAAATGCCAGGGGACATTCCACCACTAAGTCACAGCTCTATCCTTTTGTTTTTGTTAATTTATTTAAATTTTTGAGATAGAATCTCACTGGGTAGCCCATGCTGGACTCACACTCCTGATTCCCTGCTCCAGCTACCTGAACAGCTGGAGTTACAGTCATCCACCATCACCCCCTGGCTCCTCCTTTGAATTGCTCTGAGAAGGTGTTATAAGAGGGTCAAGCTGGGGCCAGATATTTTATGGTGGTAACAAAAGCTGATTAGTGACTTAAGATAACAAAATCTTTCCTGGAGGGTGTGTCTATGGAAAGGAATCATGAGACTCCATGAATAAACTGTCAGGCAGACAGTAGATACACAACAGGTACTCAGAAATCATCAGTGGCACAGGTGAGGAGGCCACACCCTTCCTCTCCTCCACATCCCAATGGAATAAAAGCCTCAGTTCCACTTTGCCATCCACAGAGAACCAACACCTGTTATTCTATTGAAGTGCAAAGCAGCTCCTGTCTAATGCACATTTGCAGGCCATCATCAATATGCTGTTTCAGTTCAGCAGATGCAGACAGAATTCACCAATTTCCAGCACAGCCGGCCACCTCCCCAGAGGAATGGTGGAGGAGGAACCAGAGTGCAGCTAGAGACCAGTACTTCCCTGGGCAGCTGGAGGCCTTGAAGCCTGGTCAGCTATCTTTAGTATTCAAGTGGCCCCTCCTATAAATTAGACAAGGCGACATTCTGGATGTAGTAGTAAAATTCTTAGAACTCTACAAGCTGATGGCTTCTATAAAATCCTTTAATCGTGGAAGGTCTGCAGAGGACAAGAAAGCCTGGGATCTGCCAGTAGGAGGCATCTCTGGCCCCTTTGTGGGATTTCTGGGGTGAGGGACACCACAGCCAATAGTAATAGTTGACATTTGTGATTACACACATACTCACAGTAGCCAAGTGAGCAAGATCTCTGCATTAGTTACTTTTCTCTCTCTGCAGCCAAATACTTAGTTGAAGCAACTTAAGGGTGGAGGCCTTTATTGTGGCTCACCATTTAGGAGGGCCTCATCTATCACTGCCAGGGAGGAGTGGTGGAGCAACCCGGTATATGGCAGTGGGAGCTTGTAGCTGCCGCTTCTTGTGTCTTGGAAGGTCTGGAAGCAAAAGTTAAGGAAGGAAGAGACTGGGCTATAACCTAAAAGACACATGCCCACAGCCCTATACTGCCAGTCATACTTCCTGACCTAAAGTTCCTACAGCCTCTTCCCACAGCGCTTGAGTCTGTGGGGGAACAGGTCAGATTCAAGCCGTAACAGTTTCCAATTTATAAATGAAGATATTGAAACACAGAAAGCTAAGGAGACACAAGTTGCTGGCCAGAGAGGAGGTATTACCCAGCAGAACAAACAGGCTGTGGAGCCAGATGGGTTCAGATTTGAGTCCAGTCCATGTGAGCTAATGAATAACTTCATTTCACTTACTCATGACTTCAGCATTAAAATAGGCACCCCCAATGTCTATTGCATTACTCTGAGAACTGAGAACTAAGTGGACTATGTTAAGCCTATACACTGGAGGGACTGGAGTAACAATAGCCCAGTAGCCATTATTATGGTTTTCCGTGTAAATAATCTTTTTTCTTTTTTGCATGATCAATACCTCTTCTTCCTGGTATTAAGTATTAACTTTTTTTTTTTTTGTCCTTTAAGGACTCACAGCTTTCTACCTCCCTGATGGTTTGGAGGCAGAAGTAGTTATAAGCAGAAGTTGACTTTTATCTTTCATCTACTCACACCAGACAGGCTAGACACCTCAGAGCTACCATAATTGGTTCTGATTCAAGCACATAATTACACTAGGCCCAGAAGTTTCAGAACATGAAGTTATTGATTGAAATACTGGGAAAGAAATGCTTTTCTCCCATTGACATTTCAACTTGAAGTTTCTGTGGCCCACTGGAATGAGGCAAGACAAAGGAAATCATATCCCAGAAAGACAGCAATTAGCTTTCTTTTTTATTATTTTTTAAATTGTATTATTTTTTTCTTATTTTACATATCGATCCCAGTTCCCCCTCTCTCCATCTTATGCCCCCAACTCCCCTCTCATCACATCCCCCCCCCCACTGCACAGAGAAGGAGGGATCATCAAAATCTGTCTAGTCATTTGGAGTAGGGTCTAGGGCCTCCCTTCCTGCCTCTAGGCTAAGGGAGTATCCCTCCATGACTTTCCAACTGGTTGTGTTGTGTGCAGCCTGGAATCCAGACAGATCTGGGTTTATTTTTACAAGTCTTGATAGCTGCATCCTCTCCAGTGGGTATCATTAATGACACAAAGCCAGAATACAAAGCTAGAGCACAAGCCTTCTCATCCCAACCTTCTATCAACCCTCAATTGTCTTTCCTTCCTTCCTTCTCATAACTCTATCAGCTGTGCCTCCTTTTCCAGGTTGAATCATCTCCTCTTGCTCCCCCTGTTTTCTAGATAGAACTTTCAGAGCATGCACCCTGCCTCTGTTTTTTTTTTTTTTTTTTTTTTTGGGCAGCAATCCCAAAAGACTAACCATTGTCTTCAAGCTGAAAGAGTAGAGGTCAAATACTTATTGGCTGCTTAGAGGAGACTACAGTTTAACAGAGGGCAAATAAACTAAGTGATGAGCTGCTAGTAACAAAGATACCACCTCTATTAGAAAGCCTTCTAGAACCTTCTGTCCACTAAGGCTAGTTATCTATCCTTGGGCCTCCTCCCACCACATTTGCTACTATTTATTGCATTACGTTATAGTTGCCAGCTTATAGGCTTTTATCTCATACCAATCTACAAGGTTCTTGCAACCAGGTTATTTCTTATTTACTTGGGTACCCTAGTGCTATGGTGGATTAAGCTGTGATTCTCTCAAACATATATACATGTTCTAATCTCCAGAATCTGAAAATACTACCATAGATGCAAATAAAACATGATTAAATTATGATATGCAGAGGAGTTTATCTTGGATGAGGGAGTTGGGCCATAAATTCAGCCACACATGGACTAGGAGGGAGACTCAGAGGAGGGAGACCCAGCAGGAAGATACCCATGTGAGGACCTCAAGTCAAGGAATGTGAGCAATGGAAAGAAACAAATAAAGAGTCCTTCCTGACAGCCCCCAGAGGGATAGCAACCTATTGACACTTTGATTCCAGACTTCTAGCCTTCAGCACTGTGAAACACTGTATTTCCACTATTTTCAATCACCCAGTTTGTTAAAGCAGCCACAGGAAGCTAAACAGATGCTAAAGCAAGTTCTGTGTACCAGTCTCAGCATGCCATCCACTGTCAAGAAAGCCATACAACTGCCATCCTGCTCAGTCAAGTCAGATCGATTGTTAATCCTGTGAGGGTGGAGTTGAAAGTATTTTTCAACTCTTGGGAAAACAAAGGACAATTAATTAGTGATGCCTGCTGTGAGTTAGGAAACAAGATAATGTTTCATAACTTGTTTCAAAACATGAACACTAGGTAATTGTACTTCCCATGCCTATGTTTAATGTTGTGGTTTGCATGTGAAATGGTCCCTATGGACTTTTGTGTTTGAACATGTCACTCATACTTGGTGTACTGTTTTAGGAGGTTGTGGAACCTTGGGCACAGTGGCTTAGCCACACAAGTAGGCTGCTGGAGAGGGCCTTGAAGATGATATGATATGTGTTTCCCCTCTAGCCCAAGCTCTCTGTTTTCTTAACCTGCAAAGCTCCTGCCACTATGATCAGAGCTGCTTCATCTGCCATGCCTCCTTCACCATGCCTGGACTGTATCCCCAAAAACTGTGAGCCAAAATGAAGCCTTTGTTCCTTAGTTGCTTCTGTCAGGTATTTTGTCACAGCTTTGAAAGTGTGAAAATTTCTCCCAAGAGAGATGCTAACTATGCTTATCCTGTCTTTATAAGGTCCCAACCACACAACAAAGTTCAGTTATATCAAACTTCATCCCAGAGAATCAGGTTCTGGGTGAACCCGTTAATTAAACTTGTATATGAAGCATGCAAGTGTGAGGCGGCAGAAGTGTGGGTGATCCCAAAGCAGTTGTCCTGGAAAGTCTTTGCCCAACATGGATGATGGCTTTCCCACAGTCACATAGATGGAGCCCCCTTTGCTTAGTCTTCCCCATCCCATATACCCCAGTACCTCCTTGAGATACCATTGCACAAAAATGACTGGGAGAAGCAGTTGGACACTCAGATTGGGGTCTGCTGACCCTCCCCTCTTCTCCTATAAAGGAATGCCAGCCATCCTTAGGCCTGCTGGGGATACTCTAGGCACGGTTGATCTAATCAAGCCCATGGCTGTTTTTCTCAGAGGACAGTGCTCTGTGGTATCCACTTAGCAATGTTCCCCTCATGGCTGGTGTCATCCACAAGGACTAGTGATGGGAGATGTTATTCTGTAAATATGTTTCTCATACTGGTTAATTAATAAAGCGCCGTGGTCAATGGGAAAGCAAGATAGGTGGGGCTAGGAGACAAGGAGGAAAGAGGAAGGAGTAAGGAGGAGTCAGCATGGAGAGCATGGAGAAAGCAAAATGCCAGACCGCTGTGCTCAGATAAGATGACCACGTGAAAATACTTAGATAAGTAGAAATGGGTTAATAATTAAGACAAAGCTAGCCCATAAACAATAATAGTAACTGGACAACAGCATTGTATCAAATACAGAGTCTCTGCGTGTTATTTGGGGCCAGCTTGGTAGCAGAGCGGCGGGACCAGATTGGCGGGGAAAACATGCTCATAACAGACTAGGTTAGCTTTCTTCCTTATTGTGTCTCCCAGAACCTGACCTGTGGCAGGAGCTCAATAAATAGCACAGTTATTCAGGACTTTGGGGGTTTCAAGTGACTCACTGTATCACTTAGAGTATAATTCATTATATTATTATCGAATGATAGTAAGTTAGGATATAACTCACTGCATTAAATATCATTTATTTAAATGTCATTTCAGTGGCTGTACCAGATCTAGAGAAGCAAAGGCTTAACAAAATAGGAGATTATTTTCCCCTACAATGGCCATGATGAAAACATTTTAGGTTGGCAGTTTTCTGAGCATGTTCCTCTACCATTCCTTGCAAACATCTCTTTTATAGTTACTAATAGGAGAGAGGACACAAAAATTGTAGAGAAGATCCATGTTGTTTTATTTAAGAGTTTAGTTCAGAAATGACACACAACTGTATACTTACAGCCCACTGGCCAGAACTTGGTCATGTTATTATATAGTTGAAAGAAAGTAGGAAAATATGTTCTTAACTTTGAATAATCATGTGGGTAGCTCAACATCAGATATACAGTAGAAGACTGTGTATTAGGAGAAAATCATTACTACATAGAAAAAAGTTGGGCCACTTACTGCCTGCATCACCCCTAAAGCATAGCTAGTAATCAAACCTCAAGAAGGTGAGATATTTTGCTGCCTTAGGAACAAGGGAATTAGCAAGATTACCACCCCATCTTCATCTCAGCTCCCCTTTATTTGTCACTGTGTCAGATGATGAATTATACATGTTAACAAGAGCCCATACTTGGAGAGTCTAATTCCCTCTCCCAAATAATCCAAAGCTCACTTTAGAACATGCAGCTCTGTCTGGGAAGACAGACCCCAGTAAGAATATTGTACTGGAACTAAGCATACAGGGAGACAGATTGAGTGAATGAATTAATGCATTTGGACACTTGAACCCATCCGTATGTATTTTTGGCTGGCATTTTGTATGTTAGCTCCTTGAAGGCCAAAGCTCAAATCTGATACTTCTGTGTAATTTTATTTCTATCTTCCTAGAGGCTGAAATGATTTGATGAATATTTGTTGCAACAGAGTCAAAGAATCAATACTTACTGTTAGCATCAGTTTCAAAAAATGATCAGTGAACTAAATACACAGTGAACATGAGAGTGGACACTGCAGCAAAGGGCAGTGGGGAAGGCAACTGAAGACCTGGAAAAGCCCCAGAACTGTGGTTTGCTGAGATGGCTCTTTGTGTCCAGCAGACAGGAGATCCTCAGGGTGCAATGAGGGCAGTAGGTGCCAATTGAGGCCAGAAAACATCTTCATTACCACACTGTTTCTGTGATCCCTTACATCTAAATGAGACCCAGTGGGGTAAGTTTGGAGGATGATTATCAGGGATTTTGCAAGGTGGCTCATTAACATAATTCCCCTAATTAGAAACCAAAGAAGCTCCTGGTGAAAATTTTCCACTAAATATTACAGGGCCATAATTCCTGCATCTTTGAGTGCCTAGCTCTGCATTCTAAACCTAGCCCTGTGAAGTGTGAAAGGCTCAGCCTTTGAGGCATTTCTTTCACTCATCAAACACTTACTGAATTCCTATGTTGAGTATGGGATTAAGAGTTGAAGATATAGAGATATAATGTAGTCCTTGAGCTTAAAAAAAGCTTATAGTTTAATAGGAGGGACAGATGGGTAGGCATTCAATTGGAAAGAATGTATGATCTCTGTCTCTGTCTGTCTCTGTCTGCCTGTCTGTCTGTCTGTCTCTCTCTCTCTCTCTCTCTCTCTCTCTCTCTCTCTCTCTCTCTCTGTGTGTGTGTGTGTGTGTGTGTGTGAAAGAAAATGATAAGGAGAAAAATGCTTTAGAAAAATGTGAAAGCAAATGGGATGACACACAAAAATTTCTATCCATACAAGATGAATTTATTCATACCTGCAGATGAATTTATTAAGTCAATTGAGATTTCCACAGAGATGCCTGGGAGCCTCCAGGAGGGGCAGTGAATCAGAGTTTGATTGAGATCACCTGAAACCTCTGGGAAAGTGCTCCCTACTCCAATACACACACACACACACACACACACACACACACACACACACACACACACCCCTCTAGTACTGCAGAAGCAAATAGCTGGACCAACCAAAGACAGGACATAATATTGATGCTGAGATTCCCAAACTGTCAAACCAGAAGCAGAGATTCAGAACCAGCATGAAGGACTTGGGCAAGGTCAATAAGAACTTGAGAACTGCCAGAAAACAGATTATATCCTACCCCAGGACCCATGCTTTGGTACCACAAAGAGCAAGAGAGGAGATCTTGTTAGAGCCTGGTGGAATCAAGGGGCGGATACACCTCTGTGGGCAGAAAGCCGAAGGATAAGTTCAGTCTATGGTGGCCTGAGTTAAGAGTAACACTGTGAGGCTGAGTCAGCCTTCCTACTAAGGCTCCCAGTGCAGTCAATGGAGGCTCCAGCAAGAACTCCCATCTCCCACCCCACCCTCCATGAATACTGGTACCAAGCCACAGAGAGAGGACCTATGCAGGTGCAACAACCTGAAGAGTACAGTTATTGCCTTATAAACATGAGTATAGGAACCGAGAACTCAATCCAAAAGGTAGTTTGTTTAAATTTAAGTGGGTCAGTGCAGACTCTAAATCTGATTTAATAAGTTTGAACTAAAATTGGAAATAGTATGAGCTCCATCAGCACAATTTTCTACATGAACCATCAAAGAGAAAAATAGGAGATCAAAACATCTCACTAAGGAAGAAACACAAGCTGATGTGATAATATTTTTTATCTTTTGGTTTTATAAGACAGATATTCTCTGTATAGCTTTGAAACACAGGCTGGCCTTGAACTCACAGAGATCCACCTGCTTCTGCCTCCCGAGTACTTGGATTAAAGGCATGCACCACCACCTAGCATATTTTCATTGCATTTTACCTTTTTGCTATTGTTATTTGCTACCTTTTATTAATTTTAATCTCCATTTTTGCATAACTATATCTTTGTGGTCTTGATTTAGTTTGTATGTTTCTCCATTAGGCTTTGGTTTATAATGACTGTATGTCTCTTACACACTCAATTGTATAGTCACTCATTCTTCTCATACACAATCCATATACTTTCCCTTGCAATTCTACCTTGTCTTCCCCCCTTATTTTCTCCTCATCTTCCTATCTTTTACTTCATAATTATACCCTTCCATATCTTAAATAATCTTTGAATTCTGGACTCTAACAATGTGTAGGAAGTTTCTGTCCTGCCCAGTCCCACAGCTGTTTAGTTCCAAATAAACACACAGAGGCTTATATTAATTATAAACTGTTTAGCCAATGGCTCAGTCTTCTTATTGACTAGCTCTCTCTTAATTTTAATACATTTCTATTAATCTGTATATCTCCATGTGATCTTGGCTTACTGTTAATGCCCAGGTCTTTTGCTTCCTTGGCAGCTACATGGTGTCGCCTTTGTTTTTCTTTTTCCATTTGTTCAGAATTCCTGCCTAGCTAGATTATGCCTGTCCATTAGCCAAAAAAGCTTTATTCATCAACCAGTAAGAGAAACATATATTCACAGCATACAGAAGGTCATCCCCCATCATAACAGTGTACCAGTTTTCTCTTTTCAGCTACAGTCAACACCTCTACCTTTTCTGTCTAATAGTACTTCCTGGTCCTAACCCCTTCCACTCCTAACCTTAGTAACTAATGTCCTACCACAGATGATACTGTCCTGGTCTCTTCCATAGTTATTAAAGTTAAAATTATAACTGTTTTTAACTGGCTGTTGTGACGCTTTGGGTCTGTCCAGAATTGTGGCTGCTTTTGCAGTTAATGCTCTGCTCTCAGAGTGACACAGGGACCATTCCCAGTTGCTAAGCACATAGATTGAGGGATTAGATATTGAATGTTGCACCTCAATTCTACTACAACTCAGTCCCACTTTAACACATTGAATACTTCAGCTGAAAAAAAAAGCAGACAATAAAATCCAACCTGTGAAATAATCTCCATGATCAAACCATTAAAAAAAAAAAAAAAAAAAAAAAAAAAACTAAGGCAGTTCACTTGCTCTGTGAAAACACCAATTCTAAAGTAACAGGTTCTGATGAGAATAAATGAGAAGAAATTTCAACTAAGAATTCAAATGAATTGGTTGTAAGAATGTTTAAAGAAATCAAAGATCAAATAAGCTCTTATATGGATCAAAAACTACAAATAATATGCCACTCTTGACATCCAAATTAGAAAAAAAAAATAGAGGAACATCTGAGTTAAATTAGATCACAGATGAAATGGACTTAACAGACCTTGTTAGAACATTCCACACAAACACTTCTGAATGTACCTTCTTCTCAGCAACTGTACAGTCTTCTCAGAAACTTTCCTTAGCAGAACACCAAGTCTTTAAAATGCATGAAAATTGAAATAATTACTTGCAGTCTATTTGACCAACATGGACTAAAGCTGGAAATCAACATCAAGAGCAACTGAAGAATGTATAGAGGCTGGTCAGGAGTGCTCATACTCTGCTGAATGAGAAATGGATAAGATTACTGTTACAGCAGATTTCCCCCCCCCCCCGCCGGCTGCCGCCGGTTCTGCTGCCATGGCCCCGCCGCCACATGAGCCCCAAATAACACTCAGAGACTCTGTATTTGATACAATCCTGTTGGCCAATGACTATCATTATTAATGGGCTAGCTCTGCCTTAATTATTAACCCATTTCTACTTTTCTAAGTATTTCCACGTGGTTATCTTATCCAGGAGCCGCAGCCGGTATCTTCTTTCTTTCAGGTCTACATCTCGACTCCTCCTTCTACTTCCTCTTTCTTCCTCCTAATCTTCTAGCCCCGCCTATCTAGTTTTCTATTGGCCGCAGTGCTTTATTAACCAGTATGAGAAACATATATACAGAATAACATCTCCCATAAGATTACTGTACTATGAATACATTACCAAGGAAACTAAGAAGGAAATTTCAAAACTCCTAAAACCTAAAAATGAAAGCACAGTGTGTCAAAACCCATGGAATACAAGGAAAACAGCCTTAAGTTGGAATGTTACAATTACAAATGATACTAAAATACCAGAATGATTTAAAACAAATGACAGCAGTGAACCCTTGGACCTTAGTAAAAACAAGATTAAGCCAAATTCCAAATTGGTACATGGGAAGAAATAGTCAAGGTGGGGTAGAAATGAATGAGATGGATGTGAAAAGCAGAATGAAACAAAGAATTGATTGAACAAAGTTGGTTTTTGCAAAGATAAACAAGATTAACAAACTATTAGTTAAATTAACAAAAACAAAGAAATCTACCACTACCAGACCTTTAAAGAGAGAGACAATATCCAGGCTTCTCAAACTATTCCATAAAAGAAAAACTAAGGGAATGCAACAATGTTCTTATGAAGCCAGTATTGCTATAATACCTAAGCTAGATAATGTCACAACACAAGAAGAAAATTGTAGTCTCATGTCCCTGATGAACATAGATGCAAAAATTCTCAATAAAAGCACTTGCCAAATAAATTCAAGAAAATATTAAAATGATCATTCACCACAATCAAATTGACTTCATACCAAGATGCAGGAATGGCTCAACATATACAATTAATAAATGTAATACATCTTATAAATGGACTTGTGAACAGAAATCATGTGATGACCTCAATAGATACAGGAAGGACTTCTGTCAAAATTCAACATCTTATAGTGATTAGAAAAATAAAATTCCCAAAGAAACTAGGAACTGAAGGATCATATCTCAGCATAATAAAGGCTACACGACAAGGTTGTAACCAACATTATGTGAAATGGGGGAAATCTCAAAATGAGACAGAGATGCACCTCTTATCTTTGTTCAGTGTTGACTAGAATTCTGAGATAGAGCAGAAAAATGAGAGGCCAGAGCAGGGGACAAGAGAGGCAAGCAAACAACAGGAAGTGAAGTCAGAGTATTCTTATTTGCAGATGATGGGCTTCTAAACATGAGACCTTCAAGAGTCCAGCAGAAAACCTTCAATTTTGATTACATTTCATCAATGTGGAATAATTCAAAATTAACATTAAAATCAGCAGCCTCCATATGAACACAAAACAAGCATGCTTAGAAAGAAATCAGAAAAGTAATCCCATTCACACTTGCCTCAAGAACATCATTATAAACCCTAACCCAGGAAGCGAAAGACTTCTAAATGAAATCTTTACATGCTATAGAAAGTAGTTGAAGAACACACTGGAAGATGGAAACACCTCCCACATTCATGGATTTAAAGATCAACTGTTGTGGAAACTGCTGTACTGTCAAAAACAAACCTACAAATTCAATAGGATCCCCATCAATATTCCAATGGCATCCTCCATAGAAAAGGGAAAAGAGGGCCTCTCTGACCTTTGTGGGGGCCATGTTAAGGGAGGGAGGATAATAGATTGAAGGTGAGATGGGAATAGAGAGGCAGAGTACTGGGAACAGATAGGATTTAGCAGAGAGGGATTCAGGAGTATGAGGAACCAGGGATGGAGTAGTGTGCTAACCCAAAGATGAATGTATGAAAAGCCTGATTGTATCTAATTTTAAAAAAGAATTGGACAGGGTGATAGAGTACATGTGATGTAATAGAAGGAGAAAGGATAATGGTGGTTAAAGAATTAAGGAGGGATGAATGTGAGGATGGGGGAGAGAAGAGGGTAGTGGGTAAGTAAACCCAAACTAAGTGTGTGTGGAAAAGCCTTATGGGAAAATGGCTAGTTAGTAAGCTAATTTCAAAATACAACTTAAAAAAGATTTTTAATGCAATTTCCCCAAGTGGGTGGAAAGTATAACTCCAAGACTACATGGATTATTAAGTGAAAATTAAAGTAGAAGGCATGGGATATTTCCCTACAAGCAATTGGTCAGGGGAGCCCCAGAAGTCTTCAAAAACCACAAGCTATTAACATTATCAGGGGTTACCCACTATAACTATGTGGTAAGGCTCTATTATTAAAGACAACACTTTAGCTGCAGGACACAGAGAAACAAATTTCACCTGATCAGAAACATTTCCCTGTTAACTACTTTCATAATACCAGAAGATACTATGCAAGGTGTTAGGGGAGAACACACATCAGTGACCTAGCCCAGTGCACATACAGCAATATAAATGTCCCAAGCAAGATATGCCCAGTAGCTCTGTGTGTGTGTGGGGGGGTATGTACACACTGCATACACAGTGATATTTTCAGCCATAAAGAAAAGCAAAGTTGGGCCAGGCAGTGGTGGCCCATGTCTTTAATTCTAGCACTAGGGAGATAGAGGCAGATAGATCTCTGTGAATTTGAGGCCAGCCTGGTCTACAGAGTGAGTTCTAGGACAGCTGGGGCTACACAGTGAACCCCTGTCTCCTGTCTTGAGGGGGGGCAAAATAAGAAAAACAAAGTTGTATAATTCACAAGAAAATGGACACAACTGAAGACAATCATATTAAGCAATTCTCAGAAAGACAAATATCCCAGGTTTTCTCTCATTTGTGGTTCCCAGCTTTTATGTAAACATATGGAATCATATACTGGTGACATAAAGCACTGGTGACTCTGGGGGAACAAAGGAGATTGAAGGAACAGGGAAAGGAGCATCAGGATATGAAGGAGAATTTTCTCAGAGTACATTATACACTTGTATAAAAATCTCCTTATGTAACCCAATACTGTGTGCATTTAATAAAGGAGCAGAACAATGAAAAACTGAAGGGGAAAAAAAACTAACAATTTCTTAGTTCTGTGGAGGGATTTGAGATGGAGCAGGAAGGTCAGGGAAATCTTTTGAATTAGGGCAACATGCAAGCTATTTTGAAGATCAAGTAGGTAAAAGAGGATAAAGGCATGTCTGGCTGGAAAGTGGCATGTACAAAAGAGTAGGGTCATGAGACACAATGCTGAGTCCAAGGAACTGCAGGGAGTTCAGAATGTCTGGAACTTCAGAGAGAAAGTTAGGAAGTGGGGCAGGCATGTCTATACTGGCAGGTAGCAGTCAGATCACAACATGCTTGGGAAGCCCATGATCTGTGAAGAGGGAGGAGAGCTGGGGTCGGAGTTCACTGGTAGAATGCTGGCGGTACACATAGATGGCCCTGAATTCTATCTCCAGCACTGGGGATGTGTAGTGAGGCTTGAGGAAAGATACTGACCGAACCACTTTCTAGTTGATATCTAGAGGATTTTCCCAGAAAAAGCTTCTTCCTCTTACCCTGGAAACTTCTGCTGTCAGGCCAATCTGCCCCACCCCCTGCTTGAACGTTGCCTCTCAGGGGAGCCAGTATATAATTTGCCTGTGAGATGTACCTGATGGGTTAGAAGAGATGTACCTGATTGGTTAGAAGTTGAGCATAGTATTCAAACAGGACAAATCAGGTTTCAAGAATGTTTTAAAATATGCATACAAAGTAGTTCAGGGGACTGGGAGATTCCTTGACTTTTTCAATTTATCAGAACATATTATTTGAGTTCTTGAGAAAACAGAACAAGTAAGATATACAGATGAGTCAGAACCCATGTAAAGTTGAACACAACAAAGCATTTCTACTGCAAGATGGGATACGATACAGAGACTTCTCCTAAAGTTGGAGAGTCAACTAGCCTGACATAATTAGCAGTGATCAAGAGAGTATATTATAAAATGTAGAAAATGAGGACTGGGTACCCAAAGTTGTCCTCAGACCTCCACACACATGTGCACCTGCACTCACATGTACAAATACACAAACACACACCATAAACATATTTTTTTAGAAAAAAAATGTATGTGTGTGTGTTTGTGCAAAATATATGAAGGAATTTATTATGGGATTGGTTAGTACAATTATGGAAGCTATGACATCCCATGATATGCCATCTGTAAACTGGAAAACCAAGGAAGTCAGTGGTAAAATTCAGTTAAGAGTCCAAAACCATGAGAAGCCAGAGTTCTACAGTCCAAGGGCAGGAAATGAATGTTCCGGTTCCAGAACAGAGAGAACATCTGCCTTCCTGAGCTCTTCAGTGATCAAATGATGCCCTCCCCACTGGGGAAGAGGTGGATTGTCTATACTAAGACAGTCTCTTTGGGAGACAACTTCACAGGCATGTCATCTGGGTATCCTTTGATTCAGTCAAGATGACAATATATGGAATTGATCCTCATTTTTCTGGGAGACAAATTTGTGTTTGATGGGGGTGACTACTTTTAAGACCATGAAGAAAGAAGGCTCCCAGGTCCACACTGCTCCCACAAACTTGAGTCAAGGGCAGAATAGCTTTCCAAAGCATAAACTACCCTCCATGCCTCTGCTCCAAGTTTTCTGCTAGTCTTGACACTGTTTCAGACCCAGCCCACCTCATGTAGCTTTGCCTGGCATGATACAGCATCTGTCTTGTGAGAAATAGACTGTAATAAATATACTGCTTAAGCGAAGAAGCTTGACATGAATATAAATACAGGGCATGATATATAAAGCTCCACACATCCCAATGGCCTCATTTATTAAAATCTTGCCATGCTAAATTCACAGAGCATATTTGTCTCTATCTGTGTTCTCATAAAATACTGCTTACACCATTGCTCATATCTAAACCCTCCCCAGTTTTACTGTTAACTGACTTTCCTCTATGTCAACCTCAAGGACAGGTGAATGAATACCCAATAGGACTCGGCATTTAGGTGTGTTCAGAACTTGGTCTAGAATGAAGATATAATACTCCTATAAAGTCTAGGTTGAAAGATTAGATGGAATTTATTTATTTGTGTGTGTGTGTGTGTGTGTGTTTGTGTTGCTAGGAGGTGCATGTATATACACACATGTAGTGGTCAATGTCATCTATCTTCTTTAGTTATTTTTTACCTTATTTATTGGAGATAAGTTCTCTCACTAGACCCAGAGCTCACTAACTGATAAAATAGGCTGGTCAGTAAGCTCTAGGGATCAGCCTGCTTTCTAGTGCTGGGATTAGATGCCTGCTACCAAGCTTGGCTTACATATAGATATTGGGGATTCTAACTCAGGTCTTTACGGAACAACTGAGTCATCTCCCCCTTCAGGTGGAGTTTCTCAAAGAAGGATGCTTCCTGGGTCAAGCTCATCACCAATTACCCATGTAATTAACTTTGAACTAGACCTCTACTATGCAATATTCATTTATCTAATCAGTATTTATTGTCTAGTTAAGTTGAGCAAAACTGATGAATTATCCATGACTGCCTCTAAAGTACACATAGTAGAATGAGGGACACAGATGCACAGATAAATCATGCTGACACACAGTGATACAAAGTGCCAGTGGCTGGGCAGGCAAATGACTATGGTGGTGGAGAGTCTATGCTGGGTCAGACAAACCACTGTTTTATGCCAATGCCTCACATTTATACAAGAACCTCTATGTTAAATTAAAGAAAATGAAGCTCACAGTGTAAAAAGAGTTGCTTGAACCAAACAATGAGAAAACATCAGCTCTGTAATTTGAGCCCAGGTCTTCTAAGTTCTAAACACAGCACTTCATTCTCTTACTCCTTTTATGCATTCAGGTTTATCGCTGGAAGCAGCTAAAATACCCAAGGTCCTCCTTGTTTATCTACTTTAGGCAGCTGCTTCTTGTCCTACTCTCTACCACCTGTATAAACACTATAAGGAGTGTTTTTGATTTATGCTGGTATGTATCTATTGGCTATTGCCTGTCCACCATCTGTTCCCTTTTCTTCTGATGGGACCAAAGAACCTTCTTCTCTCCTTCCATCTGGAGATGGATCCATTTGCACTCATATGGCTCAGGCTGAAGCAAGACCAGCCATAGTGACTAATTCAGGGAAAGCCAGTCCAGTCTAAAAAATGGGTTTCAAGACTTTAATTGGAACGACTAGAAAAGCTATCTGCCTGCTTGAGGTTGCTAAGGAGATGGAGTAAGCATAAAGTAGCCATGGTCATCCTTGCCTATCTCTGATGAGAACTCACTACAGAGTGAAGCCAACACAGAGAAGACAGAGCCAAAATGTAGAAATAGAGGAGCATCTGGTCCTTTCCTTCTGTTGCTCTCAGGATTGAACACAAACACTTGTAGAGGTCTCTGTTCTTTATTATCAAGGCACACAAGAAAGGAAAATGCCATGGAATAATAATAATAATAATAATAATAATAATAATAATAATAATAAAAGTCTTGTGAATCATTCATCAGTTTTTTTCTTTGACCTTCCCAGGGGCTGAAGGTAAAACAAAGATAAAACCCACTGTGTTGTTCACTCCAACATCACCACAAGCTGTCCATCTTTCTATCCGTGAGAGCAGCCAAGGGGTGCAGCAGAGAAGTCAAAGACTCAGAGTTTTCTGTACCATTCGATCCATCCTGATCCTTGGTGAAACTGAGAAAGGCTGAGGCATGCCTCCTCATTAATATTGGGAAGAGAGTCTTGTAACATTAAAGAATTTGGACACCATTCTCTCACTTGAACTCCTAGAAGAAAGAACTATGATGGGAAGCTAGGGATCTTGTCTTGAAATAAGCTAAACTCCCTCTCACTGTGGTACTAAGGAAGTGGCTATGAAAATAACTAGAAGAATGATCTGAACCATAAGAAGATAGCAAAGCAGGGATCTGGGGTAGAACTTCACAACATGTTGGTACCTACAGAAATGCAAAACAGCTGAATGAGATTGGTGGCATCCTGCCATGCAAGGATATTAAAATCTCACATACATAGAAAACAAGCAAACACACATTAGGGATGTAGATCCAAACCATTACAGTGGATGCTGTGGAGAGACAGCTCAGATTACAAATGGGAGTAGGAGAATAAATCAAAGGAGAGAGACTTTGCATAAGCCAGTGGGTAAGGTTGTGTTGTGATCTGGGACATGGGACTCTCAGCTTCCTGCTTCTAAGCTTGCAAGCTCAAATGGAATGAAGTACCCCAAAACGTCAACAGTATTTGTTTGGGGTCAGGGTCATTTAGTGGCCAGGAAAAGAAAGTCAAGAGAGCCTAAATTAAAAGAAGATTCATTTTAGGAATGTACTCGTGAGGAATGTAGGCTAGATCCAAGGATCTGTAATTTGGAGGTGGGGGGTATCATACCTCCCTTTCTATCAATCAGAATAGCACACCATGTCAGAGCTGCCTTTCTGCCTGCTTCCCTGTCTATTCCCCTGGGGTCCAGCCCCCACAAGCACATTCCCCCATCTGCACCTGGGAAAAGCTTGGCCGTGGCAATGCTGGAACCCTTGACAATTGGGGCACATACCTACACAAACCAGCAAATCTACTTTCCTACAATTGACTCTTTCTCTCTACCACTCTCCTAAACTTAGGAGCTACAGATGCAAGTAGCCCATCATGAGTCAGCAATTTACCCCAGGCTTAACAGCTTTGTCAGTGGGGGAAAGGAAAGGGGTGGATAAAAGGAAAACAAACCTGGGGCCAGAAACTAAGAAAACAGCAGGAGGAAAGATTACAATATCTTGCACAGACTGTCCCTCCGTGTTAGGATTAAGGATAATGATATTTTTTCTACTTTTTAGCATTATCAAGTTTTCCTAAGGTAACAGGAGTTGAGGATGAAATGATTAGTGCTTTAAAGGCACAGGCTCTGCAGTTAGACACAAATGTGCTCAATTCTGTCTCCTTTGCTTCTTGGCTGTGTGACTTGTCCTATACCCTGAATCTCTCCGGGTTTCATATTTTTCAGCTGAAATGTAGTCTGGGTGATAAGTTTCTCACGTTATTTTGAGCATTGAGACTAATGGAGGGAGAAGGTTGAGTTGCCTCTCATTATAGTAACCACGAAGAAATGCTATCACACATTATTGTTCATCATTTTTATAGTTAAAATAAAAATATTACATTTTACAAAAGCACCTCTTAGCTGCTTGTCAGTCATTATTGAGCTGGCAGTACCAGACTCTGTACTTATGCTTGTTTTTTTCCACCCCATGCCTCCTTGGAATATGGTATTTATCTTAGCTGGAAGTGGCTGTTGGAAATTGCCACTGGCTATGTACCCCACACCCCCACGCAGAATCAATAAAGAAAGGGCGCTCCCTCTTCCTCACAGCCCTCATCTACTAACTCTAATTGACCATTACTAAGCATGCTCAGAGGGTCTCTGGGCTCACATGTTAATTGACTGCAAACCCACTTAATGGAAAACTCCCCAATTCCCCAAGCCTGAGCAGGCTGTCAGCTCCCTCCTCACCCAGTGCATTCTGGGAAGCCCATGGAAGAGAGAAGGTCAGCAGGTGGTGCATCTGATCAATTAATTAGGAGCATGTTGAGCAGTTTGACTCTGAGCCTAGTTAATTGCATAATTAAATCATACCCACCCCCCAGCTCAACTCTCCATCCCCAGGACTCTCTCCAGTGGAGCAGCATCCTTGTTTGCTGAGGGAACACTGGGTCTTACTGGGATCTGTCCAAAACAGAGACGGTCCCTCCCCACTGAAGGTCCCACAGTTTTAAATTGCTTTTATTTTGGTTTGGGGACAGGATAGGGGAGAGTCTGCACCTCACTTCTGGAGCTGAAAAATCTGGTTGGGAAAATGGAGTTTCAGGGGATCTCAGAAAAAAGACTGGATAAGCTTTCTCCAAAGGCTGTGTGACAGGAGAGCCAAAACTAGAGGGAGGTGTGGCATGGAGAGGCCAAAAGAATGTGGGAGGGCAGGGGAAAGAGAGAAGAACAAAGTGAGTATGGAAATGCTGTAAGGAAACCCATTATTTTGCATGATGACTTTACAAAACTAATGAAATCTAGATTGTATGAGGATTAGGGACAGAACACAGCAGAGCCAAAGCTTGTCAAGGAGAAAAGCCTCTCATTGCACTGCCTCCGTAAGGCATGCTCACCCATCCTTCGAGGATGTTGGAACATGCTTGGCTGGGTTTTCCTGCCCCACTCACTTGAACCTGGCTTTTGTTCATGGCATACATATGGGTAAATTAAACAAGTTCTTCCCCAGGTTCCCCCTGAGTTGAAAGAGGCCAAGGGGCCATTTTGTCCACAGACACTTTAGTAGTGTACCTAGCACAAATAAAGCAGAGTCCTCGGGCAATGTTCTGCCCTCTACTCTTCTCGTTTTTTCTTATCTTGAAGACAAACCCAATGCCTGGAGTTAGAAAAATGATCTACTGACCGTGAAGGAAAACCAAACCAAACCTAACTGAAGCAACAAAACAAAATGCTCTAGGATGATCAAACTTAAAATGGAAGGAGCCTGGATTCCTAATGATACTATAGAAGCCACAGTAGCCTAAGCCACCTCCCAGGGTTTCTTTTTAAGGGATGAAAAATACAGATCCAGAGAGATGTGTGAAAACTGAGGCCATTAGCCTATTTGAATATTGTTCACTTCTTGTGAATATTGGTGAAATCATTGTGGTCCACTCTGGCCCACAGCTGAAAACACACACACACACACACACACACACACACACACACACACACACACACACACACACAGACATCAACCTGACACAAGGGCACATCACTTCACAATAGTAATGTTCATGACAACATGTAATGAACATGTGCTTTGAATAGTGTGTTTGCTAGTCAGCTATTTTTCACTGTGACAGAATACTGAATGCAGCTTATAAAGAGATAAAGTTTATTTGGGTTCACAGTTTGGGGGTGTTTCAAATCATGACTGGTTGACATCATTGCTTTGGGTACACCATGGTGAGGGGGTTGGCGACAGAGGATACTTATTAATTTCATAGCAACCAGAAATTAAAAAGAAAAGAACAAGGCCAATATCCCACAATCCCCTTCAAGGACACAGCCCCAATTACCTAAAACCTTCTACTGGGCCCCACCCCTTAAAGGTTCTGCCATCTCTCAACAGAGCCAAGCTTAGTACCAAACCTTTGATAGGTGAGTCACTGAGCACTATGCAAACTATAGCATCTAGGATTAGTGGGAAGACTGTACTCTATAAATTATTTAAAACTCGTGTTGTAGTAGCAGGCATGAGGTTAGCATACATACATCTTAGATTACATTAGAAGTTGAGGTTTGGGCAGGAATGACAGCTTAGTTAACAAAATGTTTACCTTGCAAGCTTGAGAACCTGAATTTGACTCTCAGAAACCATTTCAAAACAATGGTGTGTTGGTGTACGCTTCTAAGCCTAGAGCTGAGGAGGGAGACAGGCAGGAAGGTATTTGAGACTCACTGGACAGCTAGTCTAGATTATGTGGTGAGGTCTAGATTAGTGAGACTCTGGAGAAAAAAAAATAAGTAAATAAACAAACAAATAAACAAATGGCTCCTAAGGATAACCCCAGAACATGACTACTTTTGGCTTCCACAAGTGTGCACCTCCCCATAGAAACACATGAACACATAGGTACTTAAGAAGAAACAGATTGACATTTATAAGGCTTTTCAAGAAAACAAAAATTGAAAGAAAAACAGGGAAGGGAAACCAACTCCCAGATTGAGGGAACTCTTCATAGTTTTGTTTGTTTGGTTGGTTTGGGTTTGGTTTTTCGAGACAGTGTTTCTCTATGCAGCTTTGTAGACCAGGCAGGCCTTGAACTCACAGAGATCTGTCTGCCTCTACCTTCCCAGTGCTGGGATTAAAGGTGTGTGCCACCACTGCCAGGCTCAAATTCAGGGAAATTTTAAAGTGGCAAAACATCCACCTGGACACCCCCAAGGAGCAGCATTCCTGAGTCTGCTCTGTGGGAATGTGACCTGTGTGACCTCAAGCAAGCTATTCACCTTGTTGGACCCTCAGTTTCCTCCTCTGTAAGATAACTGTTAAGGCAGTGGGTCCACAGAAGAACATTAAGTATGTGTTTTTCACAGGGAAGCCAGGAATCATGCAAGATAGTATCCTGCTGTGCTGAGTCAGGTTGCCTAAGATGATGGCCCAGTCTCTCAGCAAAGGTGTTTTCTAGCAGGTCCCCGAAAAAGCAAGAAGAGGCACTCAGCACATTCCTCACTTTGATGAAGGTCTCTGAGAAGCTGTAAATTACCAAATCCTTGTTTCAGCTAAATCAAACCTACTGCGGATCCCATCGGCATTTAATAGTGATATTATAGCCCCAGGAATAACAAGTGAAAGTAATTAAGTTTAATGATTCCAACGAAGCCACTAGGCTTGATTGCTGCGTGTTTGCCTAATTATCTTCCATTTTTTGTTGTCATTGTGCATGGTATAAATAAGGCCTATTTGGGGGAAAATAGGTGCTAATTTTAAGATGTATTAGACAAAGCTGCCCGTGCAGCACCTTTCCAAGGGGCTTGGTTGCTCCCCGAAAACACTGAGTGAGCAGAAAGTCACTCAGCTTGTCAAAATGGGCCAAGGAAGGAAGAGACAAAGTTCTTCCTCTGAACTGCAGAGAAAATTAGCCTTCTCAACAGCAGGAGAGTTTTCTTCAGTAAAAGGACGGAATATTCATTTCCATATTTGACTTAGAATTTGAACATGTGACTTGCTTAACCAAGTAGAAGGAGGTAGAGATAATAGGGTATTAGCTTTAGGAGCCTGAGGATTAAAAAGCCTTGAATGGGGTCTTTTCATGAGAGCTCAAGGTGGGATTCCCTACACCAACATAAACAGTTGGCATGGTAACCCCATTGTGGGGGGAGACTGAGTTAGGAAGATGCCTAGGGCTTACTGGCCAGCCAGATAGCCAATCAGTGAAGTACAGTTTTGACTAGAGATCTTATCTCCAAGAAATAAACTGGAAAGGATTGAGGAAGACACCAGTGTCAACCTTTGTACTCTGATGCATACATACATGTCCAAGTACACACTAAGATCCACAAGCATGAGCATATACACAGTACCATAAACATCTCCCTTTTTGAGCTGTGTTTCTGCATTACCATCATGTCTGGCCTAGCCTACTAGTCTCTGGAAGGAATGAGAAAGATGTGAACTGCTATTCCAAGTCCAGCCTATGTCAGCCGACACTGGCAGAAGCACAAGAGATGAACCCATGCTTATCACTGCCTTCTCTATTAGATAGATGTCTACTGAGCCTTTATTTCTCATGTAGCATGAGGACTTTAAGCCTTTGATTCTAAAACCTTGGAAGCACCTCTTGGAATTGTGTAACAATAATCATATATTGGAGGCAATTTTTAAAGTTTTTTTTTTTTTTTAAATTGGGTATTACCTAAGGAAAATGAGAAACTTCGGGTAGCAGTATGCTCTGTTAGTGGTCTTTCTGCTGCTATTACAAAATACATGTGAAAAATCTACAGAGACAATGGTCACAAGGTTCCAATGTTTCTGAGCTTATGAGAAATAACAGCACAGTAGGAAGTAGGGGTGAAATACAGCTTCATGGCAGGCAGGATGCAATGAGAGTGAACTTGAATTTATAACCAAGTCCTTTTGTAACCCTTATTTGGTTAAGTCTGTTCAGCCTGTCTGCTTCTGCATTAGAGTAGCCTATCGGCAGGGTCCACGTAGCTCACTGGGGTTGGTTAGTGCAAGGGTATTTAAGCCTGTGCAGGAGTCCCCCGGGGTCCCACGGGTCAGAGGAAGCATGTTCAAGGATCCTGATTAAAACTGCATGAAGATCTTCTCGGAGTCGCGTCTTCCTTGCTGGCGAGGGTCAGGTGCGTACAGTTATTCTCACTTTCACTCATTCATAATTCCATGGGGTTTTTAGTAAAAGGCTATGTCACATATATTTCTTAGGCAAGGTGTCAGTGGCCCTCTTACCCATGTGGAGATGTCTTTGTGGTTGCCATGGATAGTAGTTGATCCCAGATTCATCTCAGACAATCAGATCAAAGCTCTTATTCTTAGTGAATACTGTATTCTTGTTTTTAGTTTTGCTCTTTGGGTTTTTGTTTTGGAGGTAGGATTTTCACTATAGCTCAGAATTGCCCCAGAGCTCACTATGCAACCAAAGCTATGTGAAGCTCTCCAGCCTCAGCATCTCCAGTACTGGGATTATAGGCATGAACAACCACATCTGCCTACCCCGTGATATTATCTTCATAACTGTCTTGCTGTCAGCTCCACTTCCAATATTGGGATAGATCAATTAATATCCATGGCAACCATGATCATGTTGCTCTTTCTGACCTTACTGAAGGCATTTCTAACATAACTGTTCATTTATACAATAGTCAGAAGCACAGGTTACAGAAAGTGTCCCTGTTATCAAGAAATAGTGAAAAAAGGCCACAAAGACATCTCCACATGGGTAGGAGGGCCACTCCAGCCCTTTCATCTACTAATGATTTATGGCCTACACTAAATGCTTCACACTTCAGAGCCTTGATTTTCTTATATGCAAAATGGAGATAATAATAGGATCTAGCAAATTTGTACAAAGGGCTTAGTGCCCTTAGAAACACACAATGGTAGCTATTATGGTGGTGGTAGTCACAGGCTCACAGGAAATAGGTACAAGATAAAATGAAGCATAGATACTACCTGGCAAAAAAGGATTTTTTTCTTTAGTGGTTGTGTGTGTGTGCGTGTGTGTGTGTATAAAACAATACAAAAAATTTTAGCCATCTTTGACTGGAGACTCCTGAAGGCATCCCAAAGTTCTGTTGCCAGAGGACATTTGCGGGAGCACTTCCTTTCAGTCTGATTAGCTTCTCCTTGTTAATTAATAAGGTTCAATGCAATTTAATTTCATTGGGAAGAACTGGCCCAGAAACCAAGGTCATTTAATTTCTGAAAGGCATTGGAAAAGTTGCCTTTTCAGAATGATCTTTCTGCTACCCACTCCCCTTGAAATTGAAGTGCAGTGGCTCATACAATGGTGTCAAGGTTATCTGAGACCACCTTCCAAGTAAGAGGGAAATCCTTTCTGTGGGAGTTTAATTAGGTCAGTACAACTAATTCTTCTTTTGCTGCTTATTCAGTTTCCTTCCTTTCTGTAATTACTACCAGTGTAAGGCTCCTCATACACACAAACGGACCTGAAGAAAGCCCTACAATTATCCTTTATTTCTCCTTCATTCAAGAAAGGAGGGGGTGGCCCACTACATTTGGTATATGTAAATTTAAGGGCTATGGTCTTTATAGCCCTCCAAGCATGAATAGCAATTCCACTATGACTGTGTGGGAGTAGGGGGGGTCATGTTCCAATGCAATTCTAATACCATAACACACAAGTCTCCCCAGCTCTGTGTCTACAGGCGATAACTTGGCATCAGAACAAAGGGTGGCAATTCATGCATACACTGTCAATCAATAAACATAAATCAATCCAGTGCCTAGCAAAGACTCAGCAGGGTGTTAGGTGGATGGGAATACTTGCCAAGGATATAAGAGATCTCAGGTAGGTTTGGTGAAGCAGATCATTAGCAAACAAAATACATTAACAACACCCAGATTAGGCTTTAAAAACAAAGGCATTTCGTGTATGAGTGTTGGGTAGGGGTGATGAGAATTCTTCCCAGATAGGGAAGGTGTGAGTAAGGTCCAGATAATTTATCCAGTTACAAATAATCATGCAATGAGTGACTTGTATATGGAAGATATTATTTAGCTACTTTGGACACCATGTTTCATTTTCCTACCATTTCCTAAGGGGGATTGATTCGGTTCCGACTTCACAGACAGGAAAATAAAGGTTCAGACATGTTACACAAACTGCTCAAGGACACATCACAAGAGTTGGAGTCAGATTTCTAACCTCAGAATCCAATACAAACTGGGGATGGCATGGTCATGGTATCACATGCCTATAATACCAGTTCCTGGGGGCTGGGGCAGGAGGATCATAAGACTGGGGCTGTGATAGGCTATATAGCAAGGCCTTGTCTCAAAAAGAAAGTGGGGGAAAATTGAACTTGTTGTGTAGGGAAAGAGCATGTAAGTTGTTGTCAGAACATGAATAAAAAAGAGATTGGAGCAGAGCCCTTATGGAGTGCCCACAGGGGGTGGGTGACTTCTCTCAGGTTTGTCCACCATCACCCTGCTATCTCTTCTTTCTGAAAGAGAGGAAGGATATGTCTGGTTTGACTACTGTAGATTATGTCACACAGGGCCTCCTGACTGGAAGGAAGATAGCAATCAACAAGAACTAGTGGAAAGGCAGGCCAAGTGTAGTTCTCTGAGGACCAAGGGGAGGAACCTGTCAAGGCCCATGTCCATGGCTCCTTGTCAGCACCAAGGACAGCTCCCATACCCTGGACTGCTACTCCTGACTGTATTTTGCTGTTTTTGTTTTGGAAGTCATGGTCTCCTGTAGCCCAAGCTGTTCTAGCACTGCACATAGAAGTTGAAAATGGCCTTAATCCTCTCCCAAGCACTGAGATTACTGAAGTGAGCCACCATTTCGGGGAGCAGGGAAGGGGGAGGACAGGGGTATCCCTGGATCTAAAGGACACCCACCCAGGTTGATAAAACATTATCTCCAGCCAGCTAAATTGTTATTTCCCATTACTGGTACGGAGCTACTTTGTGAAAGACTGAGACAAAGAAAACTTACCAGCTTTACCAGAAAAACCCAGATGCTTTGTTGGCCCTAATGGTCCACTTCTTGCCTGTCTCCCTAGCCTGGCCAGAGTGACAAATGCCCTTTAGAACTCTGCAGATATCACTATAAACTCAGACTCTCACTTCGTGACTTCATGCTTTCATAGGGAATATTTATTCAGTAGTCTGTGTTCATGCAATTATTGAAATTATGCCTAATTATGCAGTAGTGGTAAATAATAATCTCTCAGCTACAACAACATGTACTGTTTCTGTGATGGGGAAAGATTTTTGTGCAATTTTCTGGGAAACATCCTCTTGCAGGAGTGCCAATTAGGGAGAAGGAAACAAAATGCTTTGGATATTTTGTGTTATAACTACTTCTATCCATTGCTATCCAGGAAAGTACCCTTTTATACAGCCTTGGGACTCTAATCATTGAATAATGGCTGCCATTATTGCTATTAATAATGGGTACTCTTAGCTTGTACCATGTGCCAGAGCCACTTTAAATCTGAATTCAAACTCAGTGCTCTCTTGAGTGCTGTCAGAGACCAAGGAAGCATGATGAGTGACTGAAGCAGGCTGTGTTTGGAAGACAGCAAAGAGGAGTGGGGTTTGTAGTAAACTGTAGTTTATATGCTTCATTTGTTGGACCCAATTACTATTCAGCTAAATCTTAGATTGCCATGTAGAGATGCAAAACTGCTGCTTCCAGGTCTTATTTTTCCCCCGAAGTCAGAAACAGGGATTTTAATAAAAAACTTTTCACATTTTATTTATTTATTTTTCTTATTTATGAACACCCAGTCTTAGTTTGATTTTTTCATGCCACCTTTTCTTCACATAAATATATTTTTTTCTTATTTTACATAGCGATCCCAGGCCCCTCTCCCTCCCTCTCTTCCATGCCACCGCACTCCCCCTACCATCCCATCCCCCCAAAACTAAAATCTAAAGTATGTCTCATAGTTGAACAACTATGTTCAACTTTCAGTCCCATTGCATCCCAGCACCAATGCCCCGGAAGACTTGTCTTTGAATGGGAACTCATTGATGTGGTTGTTTGGGACAGGAGAGAAAGGAAAGGAAATTACATAGGGCCGGTGTGGCTGCTTTAAGAGCCAGTGTTATTTAGTATCCTGTAGAGGTGACTTCAGGAAGTGTAGATGATTATAAGAGGTCTGGCTGGAGAAGACAGAAGTGGTGGGTGACTGATGGAAGTACCAGCAGCTCAGAGAAAGGGAGCCAGAAACAGGTAAATTCACAAGGAAAGTGCATTCTCTCCCAGTCCTCAATTTGAAGGGGGGCAGTGTATTCGTTCCTTTTATGTTGCTAGGATAAAATGCCCTGAAGAAAACAGCTTATGGGAGAAGGGTTTGTTTGGGCTCATGATTCCGAGGGATTGAGTCCACCACGGCAGGGAAAGCATATTACAAGAGCTTGAGGCAAGCTTAGGGGATCAAGTGTTCAAATTCATGAGCCTATGCGGGACATTTCATATTTAAGCCACGATGAGATGATCTGTCCTTGGGGCAGACAAAGATAGGGATCCAAAGAGAAAGGATGTTGGGCCATTCAAGTGAGGCCTGCTTCAGCAGGGTCAGAAGGAGGCTGCACCATTACTTCTGCTAAGCAGAGTGTTGAAGTTTCATACTATTCCCATCTCAGTGTCAATGTCCTAATTCAGGGAAGTCAAATCAGCAGCTTCTGACCTCTCACACCCTCAACTTCCCTCTGTCACATTCACAGCATATGGTAGCATCTGTTGGAGCCACCTTCTGTCACAACAGTGGGAGTGGGGGTTTTGTTTTTGTAGCCCATCCTTAGTAGTATAGTTCTTGACATACAGTAAATAATGCTATGTGGGAACAAGTAAGCAAACAGCCCTTTGACCTTGGCTATGGGCTATTTCACAGCACAGTGCCTCATCTGTGAATTAAAGTCATATGATGTCTATTAGACTCTCTGCTTTTTCCTGAGATAGTGTGCAATGAAAGTGTGCACCGTGTCCACAACTAAGAATATAGCCCCTTTATGTGTTAAATCATATCTGCAGTAAATCCATACAAACCTTCCCCTGTCACTCCCTAAACAACACAAATAACCATTTACACTGCATTTGGTATTACATCAGTCTAGAGATGATTCAGATGCTCATATGGAAGGACATAGTCACATGATATTCTGCATAAGGGGCTTGAACATCTGTGAATTTTAGTATCTGCCATGGGACCTGGAACACATCTGTGAAAATCAAGAGAATACTGCATTTCACCTGTTCTCCACAGCAACAGTGTCAGTTAGTAGTTTTTTAGCCCCATGTTTTAATTGAAATTTTTATTGCATTTATCTATTTAGAGATCAGAGGACAATTTGCAGGAATTGGTTCCTCTTTCCATCATGGGGGTCCTGGGGATCAAACTCAGACTATCAGTCTTGATGGCAAGTGCCTCAGCCTAGAGTCATCTTGCTGCCCATATCCCGTTTTCCTAGGAAAGACCTAACAGAGATTGAGTGACTTGCCCAGAGCAACACAGAGAAGAAGGGAGACATGAGGATCACACCAATATTGTCTAGATCAGTATTATTTTCCTCATAGGAATTTGAA